>OX063280.1:2407500-3007500 GCA_944039245.1 Nebria salina
TAACTGTTTATACTGCGATGGTAATTAAACTGAGTTGTTATCAGAATGAACGCGTGGTTGTTTGTAGTTATTAGTTATGTAATGTGCTGTCGATTGAATTTTGCGAATGGACCTTGAATTGTTGACGTCGTAGATTTTATTTTCGTTGTATTTTTTTTTGGTAAATAGGCGAAATGTCTCATTATTCTGATGCGGAAGACTCGATCATCGAGAATATGGACGATGAGCTTGGTGTGCGGAAGCGTAAAGGCTGGGACCCGGATAACAAGAGTATCAGTTCGGAAATCAAGGATTTGCTGGATGAAGATGTGAACTCGCTGGTGGAGGAGGAGGATTGTGTTGGATGCCCGTTGCCGTCAACGCCGGAGGATGAGAATCTTTTGGATTCAGAAGTATGTTTCGGTGATTGAAATCGATGTTTGTTGTTTATTTGTCTTTGTGTTTGTAGATGTCTGATGTTTTGAAAGCCGCGGTGCTTGGGGACGAAATCGATTTAACCGCACTGGCCCACAATGCGGCCGGACAAGCCGAACACGTAGTGCGAAAGGTGAGAAACACGCGGCGAATTCATATTACTCAATGAATTTATTGGTATTATTATAGAAAATTGACGAGACCCATTTTGTGTTCACCAGAACATATTATCAATTTATTTGCAGCTACTACAAGCGGGTTGGCACGTGTGTCATTTCCGAGCGTTACCCGATTGGCTACAAGACAACGATTTCCTCACGACCGGCCACCGACCACCACTACCCAGTTTCCGGGCGTGCTTCAAATCCATCTTTCGGATACATACCGAAACCGGTAACATCTGGACTCACCTCCTCGGTTGCGTCGCCTTCATCGGCATCGCCATCTACTTCCTCATGCGACCCTCCGTCGAAATCCAACTACAAGAGAAACTAGTTTTCGGCTTCTTCTTCGCTGGCGCCATCATCTGTCTCGGTTTCTCTTTCGCATTCCACACCCTCAATTGCCACTCACAATTCGTCGGAAAGCTATTTTCTAAGTAAAACACCCACACTTCCATTATTGTCACACATAAATAACCACCACATATTCCAGACTGGATTACTGCGGCATTGCGTTGTTAATCATGGGTAGTTTCGTTCCATGGTTGTACTACGGATTCTATTGTCATTTCAAACCAAAAATGGTCTATTTAAGTATTGTATGCGCGTTAGGCATCAGTAGCATCATCGTCAGCTTGTGGGATAAGTTTAGCGAGTCTGCGCTGCGACCTTTACGCGCTGGTGTCTTTATGACGTTCGGATTAAGCGGAATTGTTCCCGCGATTCATTACGGATTCGTTGAAGGATGGTTCAACAAAATTAGCCAACAAAGTCTAGGTTGGCTAGTTCTTATGGGTGAGAAACATACTCGCATACCGAACATTCTAACACTATATATGCTAATTTGATGGTTGCAGGTTTACTCTACATAATTGGTGCGATGTTTTATGCGTTGCGCGTACCCGAACGATTCTTCCCAGGGAAATGCGACATTTGGGTAAGTAATGCGTCGACATGTTTTTGATTTTTAGGTAATTGAGGGTGTTTTAGTTGCATTCACATCAAATCTTCCATGTGTTGGTGCTGGGTGGAGCCCTGGTGCACTATCACGGTATCTCTGAGATGGCGATGCATCGGATCAGTATAGGCAACTGTGATTTACAAGTAGAACCAACATATTAACGCCGAAGGCACTATTTTAGTCAATTTCATTTTTTAAATTTAGTGGATTTTTTTTCATATATTTTTTAAATTTCGTTCCCTTTGAGTCGCTGTTGCGTTCCTTGTAGATTGAACGAAATGGGATAGGCCGATGAAAGGATGGTAGTATTTTTATTCGGTTTTATTTGTTAATATAGCACTGTTTTAAATAAAATACAGTTGTGTCTTTGTTTGTTAGCACTTTTGGTCTATTTTTGATTTAAAACAAATATAACTATATATATATATTGATTGATTACTTTCTTTGATAATTATAGCTAAGGCTCTAGATTATAGTATGGTGCACCTGAGTTCGAGGTCTTGATTTAGGGGTCTTTTATTGTCAAGTTCGTATTTGTGTAAGTACGATCCGAACCAATAGATATTCGTTTCCGTATACGAATTCTGATATCAATTTGTATTACATATAAATGGGTATTTATTATTATTATAAAATATATGTTGCAAATTACCAAAAATGTAATAAATATATTTCAAAATGCCTAATAATTGTTTTATTTCATCGATAGTGCGCAATATAATCGTGATGCTACTCACCCTTTTTTTTTTATCAAGTTTAATTTCGATCTAAAATTAAATTATCGACTATAAATATTTTGGATGGAAAATCACAAATGTCGCCAAGTTTTTAAATAAAAGCATATCAACTTGAGGTCAAAAGGTAAACGGAGTTACAATGTTAGGAATAAAACATACGCAGTAAATACTTAAAATCTTTAATAATCTTCAAAATTGCAAGTAAAAATAAATAATTTTCAGATGATTTTCAGGCGTCTAACATGTTTCTTTCAGACAATTAAACGTTACAATAATAAAATAACAATATTATCATTATTTTATGCAATAATATCATTTTTTCGCTTATTTATCTTAAGTATATTTCTCATAATTATAATAATCTTTTTAATTGTATTTCTTAATAATTTTCATTAATATCATTTTGCCTAGAATAGAATAAGCGGCCAAAATCGCCAAAATAAATAGAGGAAATGAACGAAACATAAAAAAAAAATATACATACATATCATGTAATAAATAAATAAATAATAAATAAAAGGGGGGTCGCGTTCCATTAATGCAACAACAGTTCTAAACAATATGTACAAAATATAAGGTGGGGTGTGTGTGTAAAACAAAAACAGTAAAACACATTTCTTTTTCATTATTTACAAATACAAAAGTTTCAGGTGCAATTTCATGACATTTCGAAAGTATATATATCGGAAATGAATTCCCAAAAATAATGTTCACCGGTGTACAAATTCAATTCCTTTTATTATCTAGCAATAAATAACAATCAAAAAACGGCTTAAAATCGAATGAAATCAATAGAAGGAAAGGATTCTAAATCGAAATTTGTATTTACAATTGAAAATACAATTTATTATTATTTGTTTTTTTTTTATATCAAATTTCGATATTACTTACTAATCGGCCGCAAATGAAATCGAATTCGAACACTTTATCAAGCTAATCTCTTTGACGATGACTTAAAATGACTAATTAAAAATCGATAAATCCCGTTTGCAAATAACAGGGCTTGGGAAATTGCGATTTTTCTATTAATTAAGGATTGTTTGTTGTTTTACGGGGGGAGGGTTTCAAATGACTAGTGTGTACACTTGGCAATAGTTTAATTAGTTAATTAGGTAATCTATTATCGACAACTAAAAATCGAATAAATCATACTCCAAAAATGGACGACGAGATTAAATTAGAATCAGTAATTAATTATAATCTCAAAGAATTCGGATGATGCCGTATAGTAAAGTAGTTTCGTTTGCATCATTTATTCTTGAATTGAAAATAGCGAATTGTTAAGTAATCTAATCTTACCTTTGGACTCTACGTTACGGGGCGAAACCGGCGGCATCGTGCCGAACTTTCCGGACCAGGTGGACCTGCTGGTGGAGGTGGCGGGCCTTCACTGGACTCGGGGCTGCTTTCTGGTGCGCCGATTAAGCACGTCGGTACTCCTCGTACTCGGCTCCCTACTCATACATCATAATTTATTATACATATACACACATAGCATAGAATGGCATTTACAGGCATAAAAACATTCATACAAAATCAAATAAAATAAAACTGAAAAGGTACATTACATGTAACAAATGTAAGTTGTAAGTTGATTGGTAGTACCTCCGCCAGCAGTCGAATGCCGTTTGAATCGGAGATTCAATTGACTTGGATCTGTCACATACTTTTCAGAGCCCATCCTCCGGCGCCGCAGGCCCGGTGTTAAGTCTCCGGACCAACTCAAACACTTCGCCAATCGCTGGTTATTTGCTACAGCTACAGGAATGCGACTTATACGACTAGAATCAGGAGCGGGGCTGGTCTATAAAATCAAACAAAAAAAAAACAATTATCCAAACATATACAAAACGAAAACGATCACTCACTGAACTATCCCTGAGTATTTGACTGGCGTTATCCACACCACTATCTTCATCATCTTGATCGGTTTTCTTATTATTCGTCGTCGTCGTAGCGTTCACGTCCTTTAAATGAGTCTTCAACGGGTGCTCCGTTGCATCAAAATACTCAGACTGCTCTTCAATACCCGGCGACAATCCATTATGGACAAACTTGCGTTCCCTGTGAAACAAAACAACAAAATACATCATGAGAGTTTGTAAAAGTCAACAATCACTCACCGAATCGTAGTATCTGGTTGCGTTGTATTCGCTGCTGAAACAAACGTATGTGCTTGCGTTTGTTCCAACACAGGAGACCCAGGTCGCACTTCATCAGCGTTCATATTCTCTTCGTCTTCCTGAGTCTCAATTTTCTCCCCATTTACGACTAACGGCTCATCGATCACCTCTTTCACATCATTCACCAACTCATCGTCAACAATACCATTATTTACAATAACTTCCTTCACCTCCTCGATTTCTTGTTGTTCTGGTGAAATTATCTCAAATTTATCTACACTTAAAACGCAATGGATTTGCTCTAAGTGATTCACATCTTGTAATGGTTGGATGATGATCGTATCGGGTGCTTTTGGAAGCTTCTTCGGGGATTCAACAGTCAAGTCTTTCTTCTGAACAGTGGTGTCAGTGATGCTTTCTTTGCTACCATGGTTGGAGGAGACTTTGAAGTCGTCGTCTTTTAGTTCCATTAAGCGTTTGCTGGCGCTTTGAGGCTCTTGCGTTTGGGTGATGGTGATTTGTTGGGGTTCTGGCTGGTCGTCTTTAATAGCCGATGGTTCTTTCGGGACTACACGGATTTCTAATCGTCCAGCGACTTCTTGCAGTTCTTCTTCACCACCACTCACGCTATTCAGTGCAATTGCAGGTAGACTGGGACACCGTTTTTCAACTGTTAATTCCTCAAGAGCGTCACCTTCTGGATGGTCGCGCGTGGCAACGTTTCGCATAACATCGACACGGAATATTAGTTCATCGAATGCGGCTTGTTGTAACAGTGGAGGACGGAGCCCTCGGCGAAGTGAGGGGCCTAAGCATGGCGCAGACCACGATCGTGGTAAACCGCCTAAAGACATTTGTGTTAGGTGATTCTAGACAAGTTTCAATATAGAAATCAACGCAAAAACAAACAAGAAAATCCACAACTTTGACTTACTCTGGATACTTGAACCTTTCATTCATGAATTGCCTTACACTTTCACACGATTACTACTACTATAAATACTACTACTTCAACAGAGTAATCTTGTATGTATATCTTGAACATAATAAATAAAAAAGTTAAAAAAAAAAGGAAACCCCAAACAGTATTTATTACTCTCAAATTACAAAATACACAAACAATTTGTTTTCACTAAATATCACAATTTGTAAATATATACTAAAATACGATAAAAAAAAAATAAACAAATAAATAAAATAAGAAACAATAAATAACTTATCTTATGATTTATGCGTTGATTTCTCGTCGATTTTTAAAAGTTTTTTTGTTTGCTTTTTAGAAGTCAGAAGCTGTCAATCAAGATATACAAAACAATTTCAACAACCAATTGCTAAAAAAATGCAACATAAAACAATAAATAAATCACATAAACGCAGAGTAACCCTGCTGTCTTTTTTTTTCTCTTAGCCGTTTGGCAATAGAAACAATTCAATCGCTAAACAAAAGCAATTGAATGAACTCGAATTAAACGATTATTATGAATGCTTTCCTTTTCGAAACAAACAAACAAACAATTTCCCATCTAACCCCCCCCCCCCCGAAAGTTACTAAATAAACTTACCCATCAGCTCCGGATACTGTTCAATTCCAGCAATGTTCACGCAGCGCCTATGACTAGTTCTGGAATCTTCGCTGATTCTAGACAACGCTGGAGGCACACTTGCAGGCAGAGGCTGCATATCAGGCACAGTAGCCGTCGGAGCACCTTGCAACACACCTGGTTTGTGTTCAGGACTCTCCGGCTTCCATTCATTATCAGTAGTCTCTTCACTATCATCAAATTGACTTTTCCACTGGCTGGCTAGAGTTAGGGCGCCGCCTCGTGTTACTTGTTGCGACACATTCTCATCGTCAATCACAGCGAATTGTGTAAGAGATGTATCACGTGGACGCCGCGCCGAGGAGCTAGTTACGGTAGGGCGACGCCGAGGACGATCAGCGTCTGGAGTAACTGGAGTAGTTGTTGTTGAAATCACTGGAGGGCTACCCATTTCCTATAACAAAGAGTGGAATAGTAAGGTGATTTATGAGTAAATGTGAATATATACCTGAACTGAGCCAGTGTTTGAGCCTGTGACGACTCGGAGGCGTCCGAGTGTAGCTACGCCTGAAGCGCTCTTCCGAAGGGGCGTGGGTGCTGGAGACGTGTCTCCACCACCTGTACCGCGAGCTGACCGTTGGCCTTGATGGGGCGTGTCTGAACTAGATCTAGGCGTAGCTAAAGCAGCTGCATCATTGTCTAGACGTTCTGGAGCTTGTTCTAGATGAGAAGTCGCTCTTCGTCTAGGACCTTGAGTAAGTGCAGTGTCTCCAGCAGTTGCGTTGCAATTCTTATCTACAGCTGTCTGTCGAGGGGCGTTTGTTTGAGTATCAGTCACTAGTGGTGCTGTAGTTTCTGTTTCGATTCGGCGGCGTCGAGATTCTAACTGTGCCTAAATAATAGTAATTAGTATTCGAAATGTGTTGTTATTGGTGAATCGATGATAAACTCACACTTACATCTTTGTTGTCGGTTGGTTCGATGTTCTCTTGATTGTTGTCAACGGTGTTAGTTGTGTGGAGTCGGGTGTGGCGGGCTAAGCCGCTGAGGGCGGTGGGGACTGGTTGGGGTACCGTGGGCACTGTATCGCCACCGGGTGTCTTCTCCCAGTCGTATGGATCTGAGTCTTTAACGCCTCGCCGTTTCATACATCGCTCAAACAATCCAATCAACGTCTAAACAAATAATATGATCACTAATACATTAACAAAGCAAACAAGTGCAATTGACTGACTTGGTAATCGGGTTTGTCTGCGTATTCTAGTCCTTGGATATGTTCTAGAAATTGTCGCAAATCCGACGGTAAATGTTTCAATAATAACCTATGGTCATATTTTTCTTTCATCAGACCAACCTACACATATATTATATAACATATTATAACTCACAGAACTCCTCACCATGAAGCTGACGAATATCGAGAAACTCACCTGTTCCTTATCTTTTATTTTCCTCCACGGTAATTGTCCATTAACGAACTCAACCAACATATAAAACAAACTCCACAGGTCATCGTGTCGCCCCATCTCTCGATTCCGATGCGCATTTATGCTGGCGTATCTCACCGTACCACGGAAACCAGCAGCAGCGCGTGGCGGGCGAACTTCCCCGCTGCTCAACGTGTATTGTCGTGCAAGTCCAAAATCTAACATATAGACTTTTCGGCAATTATTGGGCAGGCGGCCCATTGAGAAATTACTCTAAAACACACCACCCGACACAGTTCACACACCCCGCTACAGTACACGCGCGTGCCACTACTTACAGGTTTAATATCACGATGTAGGAAGCCAACTTGATGGATCGACTCAATGGCACGTAAAATTTGAAGTCCTAACCGCAGCGTTGTGCTCAAACTGAACGCAGCTCGCGGCTGAGCGCGCCGCAACTCCGCCAAATTACGACCCTGCAGTTGCATCACGACGTAATTGAAACGATCGTTGCGTCCACAACCAATAAATCTAAAGTGTTTTTAATATTAATATCGAAGAGTGTATGTAAATGATGCGTTGAGTGTACATACCTACATACATGTTCGCGTCCTTGGAGCTTTTTTAGGACAGCTACTTCCATTTTCAGGACTTGTTTGGGTTGACGTGCTGATTCGACTTTTAAAGCGACTTGTTCGCGTGTGATGAGATCTAGTCCTTCGTAGATTTCACCGAAACCACCGCCTCCGATCTTCTTAACGACCTTCCACCGCTCTTTGACGACGTGCCCCGGCTGTAGGAGGTCCTCGGACGTCATTGTTATGTTATTGTTTTGATCGGTTGAATCTAGGGCTCCCTCTAAACTTAACTGTGAAGCACGAGGCCTGCGAATAATTTCGAAATCACCTACATGTGTAAACTACCCTCACACGCACAAAACTACCCTATTCATTCTATATATACATCGGTATACACAGACAATGATCCATTTAAACTTATAAATCACAGGTTGGTTGAACACTGAATGATCGCAAATAATTTGTAACCGTTAAAATTTCAAAAAGAAAAAAAAAACACGAAAAACTTCAAATTTGACACACAACAGCTGACAGTCAGCATTTTTCGGATTTACAACATCGCCCCGTTAATAAACGTACACACGAATCGTTTCGCGTCCAGTTGTGTACGAATCGTCGTTTAGAAATACGAATTATTTTTGGGAAAACCATAATTTTCACGAGTTTTCCACCGTAAACGTATGTCGGTGCTGAGTCATTTCGTCGCCGTATGTGTCGTAGCTTTACACAGCAGTACACACCCTCACATTATTGATTCGTTGGAACATTTTCGCGAAAATGGATCGATTTTAGGTTTACCCCAATCGATTAAAAAATGCGCTAGCGCCAAATCACACACGAACAACCAATTATTATAACAGGCCAATCTTTATTAATTATCGTATTGATTTTTTTTTTTTTTTTGACATTCGTTCACCATTTAAGGTTAGGTGTCTAATCGAAAATTACAATACTTATATTTAGATAAAACTGTATTAAAATTAGAAAATAAATAAAATCAATCACTTTTTTTGTTATTAAACGAAATTAATTATGTTTCACTTAAACCGGACGGTAGAAAAATATATATAATTTAAATTAAGATTAAATGTGATGCAACACGTTTATAAATCATATATAATAATTAAATTTAAGCGTAAATTACCTTCTTTTGAAGCAAGATTATCCGCCTCTGTAACTTGCTACATTTTTTTTTTTTGGTACAACCGACAGTGTATGGATTTGTTAGATTGGTTACAAGCACACACAAATTGCACACGCAAACATTTTTGGCATTATTACACACAAAATCAAAGCACTTTCATCGCAATTTCAATAATTTCTTACGTCCAGAAGGTGTAAAAATCAATAAGGTAGCCATTTCTTAGCACACCATTGTTAAATTAGCCAAGATTTCGCAATGACGGAAAATAACTTTTACCAAAATAAATACCCTAACCTTTGATCACAAAAATAAATTTTTATGCCGCTTTTTCGACAATTAATTACATTACTTTTTTTAAACTCAAACGTCAATTTTTATATAAGTGTATGTATTTTTAAATGCACTGAAGTTTATTTTTTTTGGCAAAATTTTTAAAAATTCCTAAACACAATGACGCCAACCTACTAAACATTAAACGAATAATTCACGTAAAATCATGTTAATATATATTTAAATAAATCTATACGTCTCTAAACATATAAAACTAATTAATTATTAACGTTTTCTATATATTATCTTCAATTTAAGCAATAAATTAACACGAAATTTAAAATAAAACCACACAGTTTCAAACAGTTGGTAAAACTTACTACGCTGTTCTCAACAAAAGTAAAATATACTACACTTTAAAAAATATTAATTGTAATTTATATTTCTATATATATTTTTAGCTTAAATGCTAGATTTAATTTATTTAGACTCTATATTTAATTTAGTTCGTATTTATTTATTTTTAAATTTAAAGTCAAATTTAAAAAAAACGCTCTAAAATATAAACAAAAAAGGTTCTTTAAGAGTAAACTTGCATTTCTATAAAAATTTAAATAAAATAAATAGTTTATATTGATTTTAATTCGTTTAAATTGTGTATTTGTTTTAAATATAGTTAAATTTATGAATAAAACAGTAAATATAAATAAATAAGGGTTTTAAAGAGAAAACTGTTGCATTTCTATTTTAATAAAAATAAAAAAACCTAAAAATATTTTTGAGTTTGAGAGCCAAAATATGTAAAAAAAAACGCCAATTTATAAATGACGGTAAACAATTATAAAACACGACAAATTTTAACGTAATTAGACGTTTGTCAACGTTTTACTACTTTAGCCATAATAGTGTGTGATAAAAGTAGTAAACGTGTTGACAAATCGGACAATGCGGAAATTCGAAAATTGCGGAATGAACAATGAACACAAAACCGTCAGAAACATCACTTAATATTTCCTAGATTTATTTTTGGTCAGTTCAATAACCTTACGGAATACAAATTGCAACACAGTCTCACCGTATTTTATTTTTCACAAAAAAAAACAACTTGCAACATGCAAACTGCACTTTTCCCTAATGACCACCTGTCCAAATTGTCTCAAATACTCAAAATAAAACATAACTAACAGTTAAAAAGTTGAGATATTGTAAAGAACTTACCATTTCATTTTGAAAAATCCTTATAAACACTAACACACTGCTTCATTTAATATTTATAAATATAATTAAACAAACAAACAAAGTTATTTTAAAGGAGCCTCGGCGACTAACAGTCTACTTAGTAGTACTACTAACTCAAAATGATTATTATAGTATTCGCGATTCGTATTCGTAGTAACTCCCACTAGTTTTGCTAAAATTAACAGCACGCAGTACCTGAAGTTCACCGAAATAAATCGTTAAACCCAAATATGTTTTCACTTATTTATTATTAAATTTAAAGCACACATTTAAACCATATCTCAAGAACTAAACATCATGAGTCTGCATGCGTTATTATTTATAGTAAATGCATTTAAGACCGATGAGTTATGTTTATGGTAAATTTACGGCTTGTAGTGATTATTTATATTTGTTTCTAATAAAAATAAACTAGATTTTTGATAATAATATACACACGGTTACCAGTTTATTTTTAGCGGGACAATCTATGTTCGCGACTTGAGTGTAAGATTCGAAATAAAATAATGAATTGTATAATAAAATTACACGTCGCGAAACGTGCCAAAAAACGATATTCGTTTGTAAAAATTGGCAAAATAAAAAGCGCAACGAACTATAGACTTAATTGATTGAATATATCAATTTAAAATTTATTTATATACATATATATAAATTATTCTAGCGCAAATAAGCATGGGATTAATTATAGCGTTGAAATTGCATTGTAAATTTGCGATGAAATAATTTTGGAAAATATACAGTAACCATGAAACTAATTTCAGTTACGTGGATCTACAATATGGCAACGTTCCCTATCATATTATTGTATTATTTTGGACGCCGTTGACTTTTGGCACTCGAAATTCTACATTTCATTTGAAATGATTTCAAAATAGGCGATCGTAATTATTTACTAGATATTTAGTTACGTTTTTGGACCGACTTTTACAAAATTAATTACTTTTATATTGAGAAACCATTATTTTCGATCTAAGTATGTAAAAATATCCACAATTACTTGTACAAAACTTTCTTATACGTGTCTTATTTAAATAAGAGGGATGCTCAATACGAATTTTCAATAACGATTTCTTTATTACCGGTAAACTTTTTAGGGGGAAAAAAATCAAACAAATATTGTACGAAATATTAATATCTCTAATTTTTAATTCAAACTGTTTTTACTAGAAGTGCAATCGTTTTCGACTTATTGCAGAAACCATAAAAAATGACTAGAGTAAACATGCACTTACGGTTTGAATATTCTTATCAAAAATAGGAGGTTTTCTTTTGAGGCATTTACAAATCTTTAATTTAAAGTTTCATAATTGTACCTATCTATCTATCTATCTCTCTCTCTCTCACACACACAACTTATAAGTAAAAATAAAATATTGTAAATAAACATTTAAATTAAAATGAGTAAATTAATTGACTCAAGTAAAATTAAAATATTGTAAATAAACATTTAAATTAAAATGAGTAAATTAATTGACTCAATTCGATAAAAAAAATATAAGAAAATGGGACATAAAATGTAGAGCACCTCAATTGAGGGTAAACAATGATCAAGAAATTCGTAAATATGTAATATATGGGTCACCAAAAGTCCCTAATTACCTAAATAATGACCGCAATGACCTACAGATCATTTCGCGGCGAGGAGTTAAGAAAAAAAAAAGCGAAAACATACATATAGACGCTTAGCAGATAGATAAATGTGTAGATAACAAGAATAGTTGCGTGATTTGGGCCACAAGTACACGTACAACCTGGCCCGGGGCCAAAACACCTGTCTTAATGTACGTTTGTGACCCACTTTCAATTCGACGGTGCAAAACAAGTACCCGAACGCAACCAAGTGCACCGACGCCGTCCATCAAATCACATCAAACATCAATTGCACAGCTTTTATTATCGTATAAAGTTACAAAAATCTTTTATAAATATTAGAGTAATAAATAAATAGTATCGCCACTTTGAGGCAAGATAGGCATTTCGCTCGAATTAAAACCGCAAAATACTACACGTAAACATTACCAGTTATCCAAGAAGTCCAAACCGGTTTTCGGAAGCGACCCATCACCAACTTGACTATCAGGCGACACTAGTACCTCCTGCTCAGCATCCGGTGGGCTCGGTTTCCGCCCTAAAAGCTTCCCGAAAATACTACTTTCAGTTTTATAGCGAGCCACCGGAATCTCAACCGCTTCACTCGTAATTACCTAATAAACAAACATATATATATAACCTTTCATACATAACCACACAATTAGAGCTTACTTGAGGCTTCACCGGTTCTAATTTCGGGCTAACCACCCCCCGATGAATCACTGGTTCGCTCGCGAACAACCGCAAATCCACTTGGCTCATTGTTTTAAATGTAAACGGCGCCGAGTGTTCATCGCGGTACGAAAACTGCTCATCAAGCACTCGTTTTTGAGCAAATATACGCTGCTTTGCATCAGGAGTCGCCGAACGTTCTACGTTATATTTTAATGTGATTTCAGGTTTTATGATTGATTCGTTTAGTATTTGTGTTTGTTCTTCTGTAGATAGTGTACTCCAAATACGATCGTATGCGTTGCGTGTGTCTTTGAAGTCCGCGTAGATGCGCGTTGCTATCGGGTTGATGTTGCTGAAGTATTGCTCAGCAACATCAGATAGTGTTTTATGTGGACTCATTGTGTGCACAATAACCTTACAATTCGTATTATGAACCACACATTACTGATACGAATAAAGTTGTTCACGTATTGAGATTAAAGCGTGAATAATCACGGAATTTATGTAAGTAAATACATGTTTCACAAACGTCAATCGACCATTTTGTTGATGGAACAGATGTTAAACAATTAAACATTTACCAACGGTGAACCAACAGATACAACGTTACATCGAACAGATACCAACTGAATGAAATATTAAGTGATTATTTAATACATTCCATTTCAACGTTCGTCAACGCTGAATCAACCGATACAACGTTGCACCGAACAGATACCAACTCAATGAAATATTAATAGTGGTAATTTATTACATTCCCATAACCCTAAAGTCAATAATAGACGTTTATTTCCAGGAATTTCGCATTATGGAGCCCCCAAAACCACCAGACGCATCTGATTGTTGTGGTTCTGGGTGCGACCCATGCATATTCGACGTTTACGAACAACAACTTAAACGCTACCACAAAACTACGTCACCAAACATCTCAAATAGTAATACTACACCCTCATGTATATCTCAAACATCGTATAATATTTTTCAATTAACAAACATTGAACCAGACTCAAAAAACGCATATTTATACACTTTTAAGCTCAAAAACGAAACAAACCCCCAGCGTATATTAACCGTGAACCCAGGGCAGCATTTATTACTACGCGGGGGGGATATAAATCATTTTACGCGCGCTTATACTATTTTAACTTATAATCAATCGGAATGTACGTTTACTGTGTTGATTAAATTGTACGAGCACGGGAAAATGTCTGGGTTTATTCGGGAATTAGGTTTAGATTCGGAAACTTATTGGCGGGGGCCTTATGGGGATTTTAAGCTTAGTTATGATTTAAAATATATTTTTATGGTATGCCAAGGGACTGGGGTGGCTCCGATGTATTCAATAATAAATAATATAGTACAAAACGAGGATTGTTGCACGTTTTTAAAGTTGTTTTATTGTTGTAATTGGGATACAATACACTTACGTAATCAATTATATGAGTTGTTAAAGTATTGGAATTTCACTTATGATGTATTCTTAAGCGGAGTTTTAGGTAATGTGGGGAAAAAATATAATGAGGTTATACATACGCGGAGGTTAAACACCAGCGATGTTAGTAACTATTTAGAAACTATTGATTGTAATGGACAGTTTCAAATTTTAGTCTGTGGTCATCCAGATTTTCAACAAACAATGCTAAGTCATATTAAATCTTGTAATATTAATACTAATTATGTATATTTGTTTTAATTAAACGTTACGCTTCCACAACTTTACAAGAAATGTTCTAGAACAATAATAGCGTTTCTTTATCACTCTCACACATACAGCATAAGCGCCATCTTTTGTTTGACAAACATGACACCATATTTCGAGAAAAATGGCGTCGTTATATTTAACAAAGATGGCGTCCTACTACATATAGTTACCTTTTCACAGTTTGGACAAGCTCCACTGATGAACCCAAACACAACCGGCACATTTGGCAACATAGACAACCACTAAAACAACAAATTAAACTCAAACAAATCGACACACACACACACAAAAACGCACCTCAAACAAACACGCGTTATGAAACTGGCGTCGACACGATTCAAACTCGCAAACCACATCAGGCACCACATCCGCCAAATAATAACTAAAACATATACAACACTCATTCTCCTGGTTATACAAAACGATTTCCTTCACCGGTGCTTCAATTTCGAATTGTTTCATAGGGAAAAACTGCAAATCTAACCACAAATAATTAAACCATATATTACCAATAAAACGCATACATACCCAACAAATTTAAAATATTCTGTAAAATATCATTCGTAGAGTCCCAATTGGCTAAATTCTGTGATACATTCTGGCGGTGCACGTCTATGGAGGTAGAAGGGCCGTAAAAAGTAAATTCCGGCATTTGAGACATTTTCCACGGATTAAAACTAACTTTCATTGTAACAATGTGTCGTGAATCTAAATTTATCAAGTATATATTATATGTATACGTTTATATGTGTTTGTTAACCTGAAATCACAATTGTGCGATAGTTGTGTGATGGTGAGGGGTTTAGGGGTGAGGTGACCCAACATAACGAATCAATGCGTTGTATTACGTCGTGAAAGCTACTTAAACTCTCAATAATCGCTAAAAATCGGTTGTGTATCACCGATAAACTATTTGTTTCATCTGGAAGTAACTTATTAGTGCTTGTTGGGAACGAATGTGAGGTTACTGTATATAGATTAAGCGCTGTTTTAGTGAAGTTTAACTTGAGTGTTACTTGGTTCTTGATTGAATATGCGTCGTGGTGAATTATTGTTAATGTTTCGTTTTGTGGTTCGAATGTGAATGCGTCATCTAGGTGTTTTAGTTCTGCGTAAAGTTGTTGAAATTGCTTGATGTCGAACGTGAATTTCGGCGGGATTTTGTGTAGAGCTTGTTGGAAACATTTTAAGTATTCGATGAAGTGTTGTGTTTTCGAGTTGGTTTCTAGGTTATGTAGTAGTTGTTTCGGTAACTCGTAACTGGTTTTGAAGCGAATGTTTAACGCACTTGGTGCGTTTGGTACGTGGAATTGAACGAAAACGCTATTATCCTGTAATGAATACAATTAAGTACGAAATGTTATAATTGTGAAATACAGTACCTCATTGTTTTGGAAAACTCCGGCGTATGTGTTGGGTTCAAAATCGTATTTAATCACATGTGGAAACTGGATTTTTAATTCAGTTTCCATTTAAAATCAAAATACAAACGAAACCGTCACCAAAACTTGTTTTTCAATTAAATGTGAATATAAACACTACTGTTAAAGTTTGGTTAGAAGTTGATTAATTCCAGTAATACCAACTGTTTTATTGTGGTATTAGTGTGAAGGTGGCGCAGTACCAACTTATAAATAGATATATAATAAAAAAATGTAAAGTTGGTAGCCCTCATCGCCAATACCAGAGAATCTAGCCTGTGAGTGTTCAATATGACGTCACAAGTTAGGGTCTCAGGGAACAGGAAAATTGGGCTCTTATTATATAACAATAAAAATACACTAGTTTACAATATTGATTTATACGAGTATTTGTTTTGTGGGGGGGCGGGGTGGTATCTTCGTTGTAGTTGTTGCATTTGGCGGCAGCCTGGAAAGTTAGCAGGCTGTACAGTACTCCGGAAACGGTGTAATGCTTACTATACAACCTACTACCTCACCAGAACACCGCCGTTTTGGTGACGTCACATATCGGCCGTTCTCATCCACATGGGGTTTTATTTATAATAATTATTTTGGCGGTGTTTCATGTCAAAAGATATCCGTAAAGACGAGCTTGTGGTCTATGATTATACCAACACAAGTTCGGATCTACGGGTTTCTCTGAACGCGAAATGTAACTTATTCCCTGTTATTTATAAAAAAAAAAAAACTAAATATTTTTTATTGTACAACAATCTATTTGTAACTCACAAATAAACATACAAAAAAAAAATGCAATGTGTCGCTTATTGTGTGTATAATATAAAATAAACGCAGCGTTTAGTTTCGGGGTCGTTGACAATCTAGAAAACAAAAACAAACTACAATCATCATAAATCACATGTAAATAACAATAAAATAATTGATTGCCAAAATGAAATGAATTCTATAACAAAAGTAGTTCAAATAGTAATAAATATATATTTCTATATACATATATAGATAAAAAAAATTGTACAATTAGTGTATCGGATATGAAGCGGTCAAATTCAGTACAGAATCCTTCTGTCTGGCTGGACCAAAACGCGGAGAAAATGGCAACAGGGCGTCTGTCTGGCTTGCAGAGTTTCACTACAAGTTAGAAAGAGAAGGGCATACTATGAATGATGGAATCAGAGCTTAGTATCTCACATAGGCACACGTGTGTATGTGTGTGTATATTATACGCCCTTGAAATCTGTGCACTGCACACTATAAGAAGTTGAACGACCTACGACATACGACCCCACAATCTATCTTACTCTAACTCACACTCAAACCACACTTATCGAACGCGCATACGTGCATAATAGCCACAATCGCTACCTAAACCCTGCAATCCGTACAAATAACGAACGGATTTTATGCGACCCTAACTCAACAAGTGCCGTGAGACGTTTAGGGCCCCATGACCCAGACGTGATTGTTTTGCATTCCGAATACTAACAAAAAATATGGAATAAGGTCAATCAACGGCCTCTTACTCCTCCAGCAAATATAACCGCACACTCTCAAAACTCAATTTATTATAACAATATAGTTATTAATGAATTATAATTAAATGTGGCGATCAGCCGGTTAGAGGGTGGCCATTTTGGCGAAATGTCTCCAGTGAAAGTGTGATTTATAAATATTTATTAAATATTATATGTCTATAGTTTGCAACAACGAACTCTCGCGAAATAGAAAGTGCAAAATACCGTATTAGAATTCCGTTAATTTTATTACCCATGCTATGTACATAGAGTAGATTAAAAAAAAAAAATTCGCAACTTTGACCATCGCGCAAATAGTGCGAAATTACGAAGGTTACGACCGTGGCACAGTTTGCCCATGGTAGATGTAGACGTTCACGTTACACTATTAAGAAATATCTATAAATATACCTACATTGAGCAACACGTAAATTGTATTCAACATTCGCAACTAACTCACATAAAACACCAACTCGTTACTACCCCATTTACACAACAAAAAAAAAATCACAGTCTAATTAAAAAATGCTGCATATCTCAACACATTCCCACCCTAGACTGTGAACGACAACAAAAACGCAAGGGGACTTTCTTTCATATTAAATATAATAAAATTAAAAAGAACACCAGGGGACTATATCACAAGAATAAAACCATACTCACATATTAAAAGCGTAATAAAATCCAAAATAAATCCACCGATTGACACTAAAACACAATTAAACAACACTGCACTAAAACATTTATATTGATCTTCAAATTAAAAAGAAAAACCCTTAAAAGAGATAATAGCACATGCCCTCTAAACAGCTGAGCATCTAATGAGAAAACCAAATTTGAAATCTGTGCAGATTCGAATGCGCATGCCCGCCAAAGCTGCTCTTGCAGCTCGCAGCCTCTATGTGCAAACAATCACACTAGCGCGGTTTGTGTCCGTGGTAACGTGCGGGAGGTGTTCGTAAGCCCCGCCTCGCGTCTAATGCCGTACTAGACTATTTGTCTTGCTCCGCCCCCCGAGCAAGATGGCCACTGTACCAAGGCCGAGGGGATATTAATAGCAAAAAAATACGTTTTTGATTAGAAATTTTTGGCTTTTGAGATAAAATAGACGCGCTTTTGATAATGTAGACGCTGTTATGTTGGATGAGATATGTTTGCGAGGTTATATGATCGCATTTCAGTATTTATTTGTATATATGTAATATAATATACGGTTGCAATAGGCATTTTTAAACTGATTTTACTTTATTTGTGTTTATAAATAGTTTGTGCATGATAAATCATTAGGTATTTTCTACAAGGTCAAATTATATATAAACACTTGAGTGAGTTTTCGAAAATATCGCGATTGTTAAATGTGTAAGTATATTCTTAATATATTCCAAAATTTCGCCTCAGAATTTTTATGATTTATAATATAAATATATATATATATATATATATATATATATATATATAAATATATATTATTTGTATATAAATGTACATATATCACCTCTCTATATATTATATACTAGTATATATAGGTAGGTAAACATATGTGGGTATAACTGCGTAATTTTCATTAAGAATGCACTAATAAAAACCGCGACAAATGATATAAGCATTATTAACCTAAAATCCACACACAATCGCACGTACATTTTTAGGCACTAAACACTAAAACGTGGCACTAATATCCCTAATAAGCTCACATATTAATAAAAACAACACGTTAAAAGTACTACGATTGAATGGTTCTATAAGCAAAATGATGCAAAACAAATAACAGTGTAGAGTTGCATGGCTTACTGCGACTGCACAATAATAATACCAAGGACCCAAACCACTGTGCCCCCCACCACACTCCTAGAATATTCCCGTTTGGTCCGCCGGAACGGGGGTACAGCTAGCCGAGACACCCCTACGACGGGCTGAATAGTCACGGCCCAACCAAGGCCACCCGAATCAGATTCACTTTCGTTACAAAACGACGGCGAAAAAGGAAATTGTTTAATTTACCCCCCTATTTCCCTAGGAATTGATGATTCATTCGGTGTTTTTCTTAAACTAGAATTAATTTCGGATGATGTTTTAAAACGATTTAACTTAGCGAGAAGGGATAAGAAGACAACAGCGCTAACTATTAGTCAATTGGTATAGAAATCTGATTAAGAGACGATTTTCTTTGATCTCATTGCACGGGACGACTCGCAACGGCCGGGACGTCGCGATCCGCGAACTAGCCACGGTGCGGAATCATTATTTGGCGACGCTACGAGCGGCCAGGGGGGTGATTCGGTGGAAAAACATGACCTAGCTCAACGTGCAGTTGCGCAGAACACGTGGCGAATCTCAAAGTAAAAACATCACATCAGAAACAGGCCTAACCTAACAGAAACACAAGTGCGCGCTAATATCCTCTTTGTTCCAACTATTTTCCTACATTAAATACGTATTTTATACATCCAATAAATATCAAATACATTTTAGAGGAGTGTTTAGCTAAATTGGGGGGCGAAAGCTCCCAAAAATACACAAGTGCATTCTTTGAGTGGACAAAGATGGGTATATCTATGAATGCGTTAGAAAAAAAAAATTAATTATGCACAAACTGGGAGGGGAATAGCCGAAATATTCAACCAATCAGAGCCCTGAATTACTCGTAGGACCTCCCCTAATTTTGATAGGTAATAATAATAGTTCGTCTATTATTTAAATATATGGGACACATTTTTCGTTAAGTATCATGGACACAAACCGCTATTGCAGTTCATAAAAACTCTATATGCAAAATAATACAACCGCTTCTCTCACTTTAGGCACATACAGCTGCCCTTTGGCGTCACGTGTGCGACAAAGACACAAGAGATGCATTTTTAGCGACGTATGTGCGATTTAGATTTTTATTTAAACTGGTTCTTGCGATTTTAACGGCTCGACGAGAATATTTTTTTTGAAAATAAAAATTAAATGTTCTCACAATTCTATACATAAACTACACTTATATACTATAAGTATATAACTAATAATGTTTTATATGTGAAATAATTACTAAAACGTTTAAATTTATAACAAAACAACGTGAAAAACGTCAATAAACAATTAAACAATCAATATAACAATTGATTATATGACGCAATAATTTTAATTATAACCCACAGACAAATAATAACAAATGCAATCGCGAACGAATAAACATTAACACATAAACAATAACAATAAATTACACGCAAATACTTTTAATAACTCTTATCAAGCCTTGCAAATTGTTTATGACAAATGTTTATTTACATACCAATGTTCAAAGCTTTCTAACAATCCGACAACAAAAAACCGGGGATTTTCAACCATAATAAACCAACACAAAACACTCGAAACACAATAATTCACAAAATTCCAATCAAATATCAGTCGAGTGTCGATGAAAAACACACGAAAAACACGAATTCTATGCACCAGTGTTCAGACATTTTGCATTTTATTGTTTATGAACAGAGCTACGCCCTACGTGCTGCACACGTTCCCAGCACCAAAATGCACTTGTGTGCATGCACATCGCTCGTAGCCACCCTCAGACAAAACATATTGCAACGCACGCAACGCCTCCGACGTGTCTACACCGAACTATACTGACGTCTCCACAATAAAATAACTTATTTACGATTTTTATTCAATAACCACCCGCAAATCGAAACACATTTCAAAACATTTCCCCTGGTTAACACATTTTTGTTTCGCGTTTAATAAGCCAAATTAGCTTAGTTACCCGGCGAATTTACGCGAAAACCGCCGAACTAAGTTGGATATATTGATCTCAAATTTGTGCAGAATGCATTTGTGATGCTACCCAATATCAGGAACGGGTTCGGTTTCATATGACACGAAAAATCCACTCATTTCCACACAAATATGTAAAGCCTTAAGTTATTTTAACGGGAACTAGTGTAGATTTGTGCGAAATTCACAATTAAGTTTTAAAAACGCCTAAATTTAAACAATCCCGCAATACATAACTGTTAAAACAGTTGCTATATTGTTATAAGCGTATATGGAATAGTTAGGTTTGAATATAGATAAAATAGTAAATTAATAGCGTTCCGTTTTGGACTTAAGTGTCCCGGTATTGTCCAAGGCGTCTGGCGGTCCGTCTAGACACATCGGCGACGTTCGAAAATGAATAAAAACAAACCAAAAAAAAAAACGATTTCTTAGTTGTTTTAAGCGTGATTAGATAGTTTTATTAGTTGAATGCGATTAGGGGTGGTAGTTTTAGAGGAGGTGTATATGTTTCTTGCAAAGAATGTTATTAGGTATGTTGGGAAATGAATAAAAAAAACTGAGTTTTTAGTTGGTTTAGGTGTGATTAGGTTTGTTTGTTGGTTGAATGCGATTAGGGGAATAGGTTTTAGAGGAGGTATTTGTGTCTCCTGGTGCAAGGAACCTCATCGGAGACGATGTAATCAATATCTTACAGTCTGTACTATCTAGAAGTTTGGTGTGTGTGTGTTAAATATCATAGCATACATACGCACGCACGCAGAGGTCACGTTTTGCGAGTTCAATGCCTCCCCAGTTTGTGCATTTCGCGATGCTCAAAACTTTACACCAATATCTTACTCAATCGCGTCTACAACGACTTTATTTACCCAAAAAATCCATTCTAACCGACATAAGACTAGTTTCGTAAGCACATTCGTACTTTTATCACAAATAACCACATTTTCGCATCTAAATCACGCAATAAATCAATCCTAACCGACCTGCAACTACTTTAACAACCCCTTTCATACTTTTAATTAACATGCCCGCAATTTCGCGTCCAAAACGACTTTATATTCAAAAAAAAAAAAACAAACAATTCTAACCTACCAAAGACTAGTTTGGCAAAGCCAATTTATACTATGGACATTTTTGCGTCTAGAACTTTATATACCAAAAAAAAAAAACAATTATAACCGACATAAGACTAGTTTGGAGGCTCATTTGTACTTTTAACAAATATGACCACATTTTCACGACTAAAACAACTTTATTTACCCAACAAACCAATTCTAACCGATCGAAGACTAGTTTGGCGAAAACGATTCATACTTTTAATAAATATAGGCACATTATCACATCTAAAACGACTTAATTTACTTAAAAAATCAATTTTAAGCGAGCTAAGACCAGAATGGTGATCTTAATTTGTGTTTTTAACAAGTATGACCACATTTTAGCGTATAAAACGACTTAAATACCCAAGAAAAATTGATTCTAACCGATCTAAGTTTAGTTTGGCGAGAACAATTTGTACTTTTAATAAGTGTGATTATGTTTTAAAGAGTGATTTTGACTTTCGAAAAATATGGCCCACCATTTTAGGAGGGCCATTTTAGATTAGGATTGCGTCCCCACTCCCCAAAAAATATTTGGCCCACCCTCATAGGCGAAACTGGTTCTAGTAGACCCGAGGGGTGAGTCTATTAGAGAAGTTGATTTTTCGAGTTTAAACCAATAGTGGAAGCTATACAAAAACGATTCGGGCACCCTTAATATGGCGGCGTAATCCCCTAACTACTTATGTACCCTAATAGGTAAAACACCCTATGATTTATCTCTAAACGCATCGAAGAAAATCGTCTGTAAAACTTTTTGCCATGAATACAATACTGAAAAACCGTTACAGATGCATCGTTTCAGGCTCTCAGTCGCTTGAAATAAATTCGCTCGTTGCAACGACCGTTAATAACTGTTCTGAAATAAAAAAAAATAGCATCTTTCAGCACTCGCTATTGAATCATTTCACAAAAATCGCACCCCATTTCGCAACGATTGTCGATATTTTTATACGCCATCGCATTTAAATAATAATACCGTCAGACCTACTACAAAACCAGCCCCAATCGGTAAAAAACTGCAGATGGAAACTTAAACCATGAGAGAGAAAATCACATTTCAAATAAATAAATAAAAACAATTTCTAAACGGCGACGCTACTAAAAAAAAACCACATGTATAAATCAATAAATAACCAAAAAGAATGTTTATTTAATAACTAAATAAATAAAACAGCTTTTAAGTGAAGCTTAACAACATATAAGTGCAACCAGATATGCATAAAACAACCAAAATGAAATGAAACATGCGAATATTTAGTGTGAAAATAGTTTCGAGTCAATATTAACCATAAATGAGCAGTTATTTGCTTTAAATCGAAATTTAGGTCATTGAAAATGAATGTGGTTTTTGCAAAGAGTTAAAACTCACCAATTATATCCATTTTAGCACGTTTTCCCGGCCAGGAAACCGTCGTAATCGACACAAAACACTATTACGAACATACACAAATGCGTTTGGGCCGAAAATTCGTTAAAATTCGACAATTTCTCGTATAACGTGTTTGCAAATACATACGTTTTATATGAGCGTAGCCATGCTAGATGGTAACATCAAAAAAAGAGATCGCGAATTCGCGAATTAAACAACTAGCGGCATTCGGCGACAACGCGCGCAACTAAAATTCGCAATATCACCAAACGTACGCGGGAGGTGCACTTTATTTAAATAAAAACTAACCAACATTATCGCACATTAATTAAACACCAACACGCGTAATATAATACAAATAATTGCGCGGAAAAATCCATACATAACATCGCATTAAATAATTGATACATAAAACACTGTCTATATGAGTAATAAGATACATATATATTCAATTGCATGACAACAGATGAAATTTGATCAATAATATAAACAAAAATATTACAACTTACCAAACGTGACAGAAAATCGATAGAAAACCTGACCTGACTTAATACACCTTAAATTATTCATACACACACACACATTACACACTCCAATCCTCTAAAATTTATCAAAATTTAATCAATTCAAATATATTTTAATCGTTTTATACAATTCGAAACGCAACAAAACAATTTTTCATACATGAAAATTCAAACGCAGGTAGTAACAAAGTGCCATTTTGAAAACAGTGACATCTTCACACAAACCAATGAACTCTCATAAATGGAAGTAGTAACTAAGAGACGGGCATAGCGAAAAAAACTGAAGCCATTACGTATATTTTACAATAAAATACGTATTGATGTAGGCAGTCCATATTTTTTAAATTCCATTTTTCAAAGCTGTCAAAATATTTAAAAATATCTTTTAGCTATTTTTATTAGTATATGTGATAGTTTAGTTATAAAACATATTTAATGATGTATAGGAAGCTTATTTTTAAATTATATTAAAAACGTTCTTTTGTATGTTTGTATATGTAAATCGCGTCATATTCCAAAGTTCGCAAATACGTTTGCTGAACTTGAAACGCGAAACAAGATCGCGTGTTTTTTTGCGTGTATAAATGATTCGGTTATTTGTGCCGTTGAGCTAGTTTAAATTGGCGAGTATCCAACTCGCGAAACTATTTAAAAAAACGGTTTAATCATCAATAAATCAGTGTAATATCGCTTGAATGCGAACAATGCAATCTTTAAAATCTCAAGTCGTTTAAGATAAAGAGAGTGACACATTTAGAAAGAGAACGCTGCCAGATAAGAAAGGTTTTGGAGGTTAAACTTCATAAAGTTGTTTTCCAATCGCATTTCTGTTCCGATTTCCAGTTAGTGAGTACTGTTTGTGCCAAATATTTCTAGTGATTATGAATTCGACGAGAAAGGTGAGATATTAATGCAATTTCATTGCTGACGCATTATTTATTAATTATTATAACGATTAAATGACTCAAATATATATAAAAAAATTGTTTAAACAAGTGGAAAGTTTCCGAAGGACATTTATTTGTTTAAAAACAATTGCAACCGCGCATGCGCGTAAATGTTATCGATTTTCAAATCGGGAGCAGGTAATTATGCACACCTTATATTGTATAAATAAAATTTGCCCGCAAATTTTACCGCACTCGTTTCGCAAGTATGCTACGCGCGAATTGTACGCGACGAGTTGCGGTTTGTTGAGTGTTGAGCGATCGCTGGTTGCGTTTCGATGATGTTACGAAATTCGTTTAAAAACTCATTGGGTGTTTGTTTCGAACAGATGTGCGGCGACAGCCTTGAAATGCGCGAGATGGCAGCGAGAATCTGTCGCGATTATTTGCACGGCGCTTGGAAGAGTGTCACAGCCCAAAATGTCGGTTTTAAACATATCAGGTACCACGCATACATTGTTTTTTTTTAAAATCATATACCAAGAAATCTACGTCAACTTACACGTCATTCGATATTACATTTATATTTTAAATATTATTGTAATATTATATATAATAAATGTTTTTAAAACTATTGTTATATGACGATTACTATATAAATAATAACTACACATTAATTGTTTTGTCTTATCGCACACTTGATAAACAATCAAAGTCCATTTGTGGCATTTTTTACTCTAGTTACAATATTTTGCACTTATTATAGTCTGGAGTTGTTTTAAATCATAATTAAATTTTTTTATATCTTAATTTAATAGTTTATTCAAAAGTACTAGTATTGCATGTTCTTCCCTAGTAATAAGGAAAATTTAAAATACCTTTCCAGTAGAAGGGGAATATAAAAAATAAAACACATTTATTATTCTCTAATCAGTGATTATTTTGATTAAAACCGTCAATGATTATTTTTATGATTAATTAAAGGGTTTATGAGAACGTCTAGACATTGAATGTTCTTCTCTGGTAGTGAGGGTCTTTCAAAATCTTTTTATATAGAAGGAAAATTTAAAAACAAATCACACATTTATTCTCTAATCAGATAAAATTTTGATTGAAATAATTAATGATTGTTTGGATAATTAACTAAAGGATTTATGTGAATGTTTTTCTCTGGTAGTGGGAAATTCCCACGAGAAGGAGACTTAAAAACGCACATATTTGTTATTCTCTAATTAGAAACTGCATTTATTAAAATCGTCAATAATTGTTTTGTTTTGAAAGGATTTATACGAATGCATAGTCATTGAATGTTTTTCCCTGGCAGTATGGACATTTTCAATTCCCTCCAGATTTCAAAAAAAAAAACGCACCCATTTTTAGTCTCTAATTAGAAACCATTTTGATTAAAACCACCGATGAATTCTTGAATGATTAACTAAAGAGTGTATTTGAGTGTATACACTCATTGAATGTTCTTCCCTGGTAGTGGGGAACCCAAAAAAAAAAAAGAATTCAAAATAAAACACATTCATTTATCAGTTCCTAATCTAAACTATTTTTATTAAAATAATCAATGAAAGATTAAAGGTTTACGAGAATGAATAATCATTGAATGATCTTCCCTAGTAATAGAAGCTTATCAAATTCCTCTCTAGAAAGATAATTTAAAAAGAAAATGCTCATTTTTATTGTTTTCTAAACAAACTATTTTAATTAATGCCATTAATGATTGTTTGAATGAAAAACTAAACGGTATCTACGAATATATAATAATTGAATGTTTTTTCCTGGTAGTGGGGGTCTTTCAAATTGGTTGTACCACATTTGGCTCCCAGAGTCCCTCCAGGAGAAAGAGAACACAAACACTGGTCCCGACCAGGTGTTAATTCGCGTGTATGGCCAAATGCACGGCGAACGAGCAATCGAATCCCTAATCACCGAATCAGTGATCTTCACTTTGTTATCCGAACGCGGTTTGGGCCCCCGGCTACACGGCGTCTTCCCCGGCGGCCGCATCGAAGAATACATCGCGGCCCGGCCGCTCAAAACGAAAGAGCTAAGTGAGCCGAAATTATCGGCCCAAATCGCGACAAAAATGGCCGAAGTTCACAAAATGGAGGTTTGTATGTATATAGTATAGAATCGCACCTGGCTTAGTGAGTTAATATTTTGCCATGTTTTAGTTAGCGGATATGCACACAGTTCAGATGCACCAGCGCCACCATCTAATTTATCATTTGCTTAGTTATTATTTTTATTTCATTCGCAAATTTAATTGCCTTACTGATGTGTAACCGTTTCCGCACAATAGGTGCCATTGAGCAAAGAACCGAAATGGCTCTGGGACACGTTACAACGATGGCAAATCACTTGCCAGAGGAAATTAAACACCGATCAAGTGCCCGATGTTGCTGCATCACTTAAATCGCTTGATTTAGGCGCTGAAATGAACTGGTTGCGAAAAACCATCGCCCTACAACCATCGAACCCTGTAGTCTTTTGCCACAACGATTTCCAAGAAGGCAACATTCTACTCATGGACCACTGCAATAACAACTGCGACGACGATATTAAACTAGTATTAATCGGTAATCCTCTTCATTCTTAAGTTTATAAAGTAACATAACGCACAGTAAACAACATACCATAGCACAGTACATAAGTATTCATTCGTACTACTCCGATAATCAACGAAAATACACGAAGCCCACCGAAATGCCTCTATGCGCCTAATAATCCGTTTATTAGACGCATAGAGGCATTTCGGTTGGCTTCGTGTATTTTCGTTAATTATCGGAGTAGTACGAATGTACTGTGCTATAGTATGTTGTTTTGACAAAATCGTGCGCTGTGTTACTTATAAATCCTCGCACATAAAATAATTGGTGGTAAATTAATTGATGTTAATAGATTATGAATATTGTTCATACAACTATCGAGGGTTCGACATCGCGAATCATCTTTTAGAATGGAGTTACGATTACAGTGAAGCCAGTTTTCCGTATTATCGCGAAAATTTAGAGAACTATCCAACGGAAGCGCAAAAAGTGCAATTCCTGCGCAACTATTTGCTGGAAATGAACTCGAGTGAGAAACCGCAAAGCATAATGGCGGAAATACGAGTGTTTTCGCTTGTTAGCCACATGTTTTGGGGCCTTTGGTCCATAGTAAACGCTGGCTCGTCGCAAATACCATTTGGTTACTGGGTAAGTGTTGGAACTTGACGATTATTGACGAAACTATCGGCGAGCTAATTAGGTAGTAGTTTTTATTATTTATTTTATTATCGTTATTATTATGTTTTTTGTTGTGATTTTAGAATTGTGACATCAAGTAAGTTCGTTTTTTTTTTATTTATCATTTATTGATGATTGCGAAAATAATCTTGATTAGATATTAGTTTTTGTTTTGATCGTTCCATTGATTAATGATTTAGGTACTTAATAATTCTAGGAATACGCAATGTCCAGATTGGGAGCCTATAAAAGAATGAAAAGTGAATTTTTAGCAGCAGCCCCACCACACAAAAGAAAACTAGATGAAATGCAATCGAAACCGGAACACGTATGATCTATTTATTTAATTTTCATTCGTTTCTGCGCATTTTTACGACAGTACTTAAACAAAAAAGACTGAATATCCGCAAATATTTATTTCAGAAACTATTTGTTTATACTTGTGAATACATTTTTTTGATTAAATAGCTTTTTTTTTATATGATTTACACATATTGTGTAAACTATCTTTTAATAAATATACTCTTTAAGTTTAATCGAGCTAAAATCACATTTATTAAACCTTACCACTTGAATCAAATTAAAATATATATATATACGAGTGAGTGGTGACATTCGATTGAACATGTGTAAACATTTGTATGTGCGTATGTAATTAATCACTGCTTAAACTGACGGAGGACATGTCTTGGCACATTTTATTATCGCTCATATCATCAGCTAGAGCTTCTAGAACATCTAAAATAAGTTCCCGACTAAGCATCCGCATTTTCGGTAAACGCGCAACTTTCGAAAAATGATGCACAATCATATTCAACGCATATTTCTTCATATCAGTCGCTTGCATGCGATCGGCAGCCTCCAAGATTTGAATAACATTCTCGAACGTAACATTCATCTCTAGATTCTGTTTGCAAAACGCTTGCAAGCGATTGTTCGTGAAACCGTAGAAAAACGGCGCCGAAAACAAATATAAAGAATCTTCTGGCGGCATCGACACATCACCATAATAAATATATCTAAAAACAATCAACACAAATTACAATCCGCTGCACGCGTACACCAATCGGCAATAAATCACCGCAATAACGAATCGAACGACTCCTTTGATGGTGTCATCTCGCCTATTTGGATACGCACGGTGTTGTCTGCAGGCATGAACGACCGGAACATAGCCTCAAAATAACCGCAACGAGCAGCCAACACGCTTTTATGCGCTGGAATCGTTTGACCGTCCAACAAGAGTGTTATATCACAGAATTCTTGACCGACGCTTTTTAGGAACATCGCCATGTCTTGTTCGAGTGTTGTACCTGCGTTTTCAAAATGGGGCTCGTGGGGGACGCGACTTTGCGGCGCTTGTCGCCGCCGTATTATCTCAACCATCAACTGGCGATCGAGAGTTTCGAATTCTCGGCTCATAACTACAAGAAATATTCAACGCGGTACAATAATATACAAAAGTATAAAAAGTAACGGACCAGTCAATTACTTCCGTTCCGTTATTTTTTGTACAATTTGTTGCTAACCGATTTGGTTGTAATTTGAATCTTTGACGATGAACCTCAAGCAGAATTCTTTAATGAAATCTAATTGTAAATTCGACGCGTTATGCAGAGCTTCTAGAACGTTTCGTAAACTAATCGTAGCTTCTAGATATTGCACGCATAGTTGTTCCAATCGCCGCATATGAAACTGGACAGCTAGGCGGTAAACATCCATCATTAACAGGACAATTCGATTGGAAAACGGATCTTCCGATCCTGTTTTCGTTGGGTCGATGCGATCCGTGTATATATAATTCAAAACCATTTGAAATGCTTCCGGAACAGCGTCTAGCAGTTTCACCTAATTTAATTAAAATTAGAATGGATGGGGGGAACGCATTGATTTATTGATTACTTCAGGTAAAGTAAGTTCTTTGAAAGGTACTTGAGTGGTTCCGAACACTTTCTCCAAGTGTTTATCGCGTTGTTCTCGCGCTTGACGGATCCTAGAGCGTAACCACTGCGAACGCGCTGCTACAATCGCTAAATGTGCTGGGATTTTAACTTGTTCTTCCCCTACAACGAACTCCACATCGCAGAATTGTTTCGACTCTAAGATGCGACCGTAGTCATCGTGTAAGGTGCATTTCGGGTAGCTTGAGAACTTAAAACATATATGTAGTTAATTAACAAATATATCTATGTGGATATCTCACTTGAAATCGGAACATCTCTCCGCTTCGGACGTTATTATCGACGGTTCCTCCGAACACGTACATCGCATCTCCAACGACGGCTGCTGCGTGGAATAAGCGTCCACTAGGTACGTGGCTCTCACAAGCTGGTTGGACGATGCTCCAAGTTTGAGTATCCAAATCGTAACAATGTAAATCGTTTGGTAGAGTGCTATCAGCTGCTCCGCCGAAAACATATAAATGGCGATCGAATGCCACCATTGTGTGGCCGTAACGCCGCGCTGGTGGCGGTGGAGCACCCCGGAGAATATGTTCTGTTGAGATTCGTGTCCAACTATATATATAATAGGAAAACTAATGTTTTAATTTATTATTTATTTTTTAATTGTGTTTATTACCAACGATCTTTAAAGTTGAATTGGAATAAAGAGTTGGTGATTTTTGCCCCGCTTTGCCCACTAAATACAAACATGCACTCTCTAGCGACGGCAACAGGGAAATTGCAGCACGTCGGGGGACATTCACCCTTTTGGATCACCTCCTCCCAACTATGTGTATCATCCTATTTAAAAACGATTAGACTACTTCAATACATGAGTTAACGATAATAAAACGCACTTAGTTAGTTTCAAGAATAGTTTATTTGCGATCCGTATTTTGGTGTCTATTGAAGATGAAAATACGAGTGAGTGGCGCCACTCACGATTGAAGATATATGAATATAAGTATGTATGTGTGTGCAAATATACTGATATTTATATATCTTCAATCATGAATGCCGGCACTCACTCGTATTTTTTAAAAATCTATCCAATTGCTACTTTACCGTTAATGATATGGTCCACATATCGTTTAATCTAGCGTTTCCATCATATCCAGCAAAAATCCATAACTTCCCATCGAAAACAGCGGCGCCATGCGCAGACCGAGGCACTGGAGTGCGCCCCAAGAACCTCCACTCAGCCCACTGGCCCGAATGGAACTTATACTCGAATAAATCGTTTTTGTTTGTTAGATTCGAGTTGGAATGTATATCGCCGGTGTACCCGCCGAACACGAACATCGACGTGCCGTGCACGACAGCGGAATGATGGTAACGCGGCGCCGGCGGGCACCCAGTAGCGAACGCTCGACCCCACGACTTCTCTTTCACATCGAACCTCAACAGATCGTTTAGCATGCTTTTACCGTTATCGCCACCGAACACGTAGATAGCCTCCTTGAAGGCGACGACAGTGTGTTTGGAACGGCGCGCCCCAACGAACTCGTCACACTCCGGCATACATTTCCAACGGTGCACCGTTTCAAACGGCCCGAAATACAAAGTTAAACCATTATCAAACATTTGCCCCACCGCATTATTCGTTTCCACTTCAAATAATCATCATAAACAAAAAAAGTTAGGTTATTACATTTAATACATAACGAAACAGTTATAATAACAACAAATCTAATACAACAAACTTACTTTTCTATTAATTAATCAACTTTTACTACAATTACACATCTTTAAAGATGAACAGGTGACAGGTATCCAACATTACAGAAACCACACATAACCTCTAATTTTCATGTAAACATTGATTTGTAACCACTAATTAAATCATACTTTTATATCGTTTAAAAATAACACACAATATAGAGTGCAATTATGTTATATTTATTTAATATATACAACTATTTAATGATTACTATCATAAATCACAAGCGATTAATCCCAAAGATAGACGCATCCTGGTTTCGGTGGTTTCTTGCAAGGGTCAGGACAAGGCGAAGCCCTAAATTTTTAACAATTATAACGTATCGACATTTAAAACGCACTAACGCACCCTGCAGCAATAGCTTTCTTGTTTGAAGCTACTAGAGTTGGGGGTTTAACCTCGCGACGAACATCCCTCAAATAATAGTAGTTTTTGTTCAATCCGTGGCAGGGACCATCTGGAAGAACTGGTGGGGGTGGTGAACGGCTCGCAAGCTCATTTTCATAGCGTAGAGTCGTAACATGTGACCTCTTTAATAAATATTGGTCAGTTGTTGAAATGTAAATTACATAACCTTACCCCTAGTAAAAAATTGCGTAATTGTTGGAGCAACGGTGAAACATCCCTCGGTACCACTTTCGGCATTATTATACAGTTATATACTATTTAACGAATAATTTATTGTTATATTTAATACTCAAATACGTTGGTTGCTATTTCTAGCAACTAACTTCATTCAGTATTAGTTCACTAATTCGTTCACAGATGGCGCCAGGTAGCTCGTTTGAAAGCTTATTGCGCAATATTTTAGACATTTTTGTAATAAAATCCGCATTCATTAATCATTAAATCTAGATTGTTGGATTGGTTCATTCTAATCGATTGATTTATGAGCTTATAATACTTTTCTTTAATGATTAAACGAAAAACAAACGTTACTTGCACTTTTCTAGAGCATTTATCATGGTTCATTGTTCTTTTCCCTTTTATATTTTCTAAATCTTGTTCATCTCGGCAAGACGTCTTATTTACAAAAGGGGCACGGAAATGTTTTGTTTATTTAACATCTTCATGTATCATATAAAATTGCGTTGTCATTGTTTGTATCAAAACGAAAATTGAGATTGTTAAGATATACAAATTACCATAAAAGTTTTTTGTTAATGTTTCTATTGTTGTTGTTGCTATGACGTTGTTGTTAGTTCTGACGTGTAATTTTCATCAATAAAAACTATAACTCTTTTTATACTCTAAGTTAGCAAATTCTAACAGAGATGATTTTTCTTTCGTAATAAATTTGTCACAATGCGAAAATTATTTTATTGCAAATCATTTTGTTATTTATTATTTATTTCGTGATGTATTAATATAATAAATGATTAAATAAAGTAAAACGTAATATGAAAAAGTATTAAGAGAGTTTATTGAGAAAAACTATAAAAATTATTAATTATCATATACATGTAATACATAGGCAGTGAAGCAATGAAATGTTCTCTTATACGTAACTAGACATCAACAGGAACAATAATATATAAACATTTATCGAAATACTTTAAAAAATAATATAATAGCGAAATTAACGTTTAAGTATATATAGTTAAATAAATAAATAATTAAACTATACTAACACACATATATAGGCACACCTGGTATACATATTATTCTAATAGAAATAATATGAATAATAATTAAATATGACAATTATACAATCTTATACGTTGGAATAATTCTAAATATTTATCATATATATTATCACAGAGAATTCATCGGTTATTTATTTATATACATACATTTATAGTAAATGTGATGCCTATTTTAATTTATTACGCGTTACTACTCTAATATATTTAGTTATTTATACGCTATACAGTTGGGGACCCTGTTTAATTGAGTAACTGTGTGCTAGTGACGTCATTTTGCTCAAATTAATAATTAAATTACTACGTTTTAAGAGAAATTATATGCGTTTTTATACAAAAATAAATCTAAAAAATGTTATTAATTTTAATGTAAAAATGTCTTACGATTACGGAGTGTTTATTATTTGTGATTCTTCATTTGATTGTATATCTGTGGTGATATTTTCGTCTTCTTCTTTGATTTGTTCTCGTATCGTAGAAAATTGTATTTTATTGGATTTGCGATTTGGAGTTGCTGGAGTGATTTGAAATGCAGGAATTGTTTTCGCCTCAGTGTTTCGATTTAGTAGATAATCTAAATCAAGCGATATTCGATTTAGCATTCCATCTAGTTTATTATCGATAAAACTAGGTGTTTCTAGTACTGGTTGTTTTTGTTGTAATGGCTCAATGATTTGTGGCCCGTTGCAAATTGTTGGAGTGGTTTGTTTCGTTTTTAAACCACATATTGGAGTGGTTTCGGTTGGTACTAAATTAAATTCAACACACACTTGGGTGGTTAGGATGTCTGGTGGATGTGAGACGTATCCAGTAGTTTTAGGTAAAAGCCAGTGTTCAGGGTACATTTTTTCCGATTCTGAATATAAAGCCGCGTTAATAGGAGAACGTTGATACTTTTTTGGGCTGCTAATATACAATTCTAAATCGACTTCGTGTTCTTTTCCATTCGTTTGCATTTCGTAAAGCTCGTTTTCACAGCTTTGTAAATAGGTTTCGTTTGTACTCTGATCTTCTGAGGTCTCATATTTTTGTGGTTCGATTAATAGATTGTTTTTATTACAACTTAATTGGATTTTGGTGGGTTGTTGATGGGGTGGTATGCTTTCGCTTTCCGCTTCTGGATCTTGTTTCGTGAAAACTATAAATGTTTGTTTAAGCATTCGTCAGATGATGACGTTATTATATTACTTACATCGGAATGGACTGTTTGGTGATTCAGAACTGAAATCTTGCTCTGTTTTGGGAGGTTTTGAGTTATTTGCTATGTGCGAGTATAAAGAATTTTCGCTTTTTATTACATAACAAACAAGTTCTAGAAAACCCTGTGTGAATAAGGTTTAAGATTAGTAGTAACATTTTGTAGTTTATTATCTTTCCTATTTAAACTACGTCTAAGAGACGCCAGTGCAATACACTGTAGTTATATATTGCATATATTTTATAGCATATTTAGTGCTTTATTTTTCGGAACAGACAATAATAATAATTAGAACTTACCACAGCAATGCAAGTCGTAGAGAAAATATAATTCCAAATAACATTTTCAACATTAATATATATAACACTAGCAGACACCATGACGACCATGGACACGAAAAGCAAAGCCGATCGTCTTAACAGTTTAATTCTGCAACCAAAGAAAACACAGACTAATTAAAAATGTCTCAAAAGTTTGCATAAAAGTGAAACTAAGTATTTAACTCGAACAAATATAATTAAAATAAATCAACATACCGTTTATGAAGACATTTACTGTTGACGATCTCTTTAGCGACCAACAAGTTCAACTTATACACCACATTAAAGTACAAGAACAGGAACAAAATGACCATAACCAGTGAAGAAGTAACGAAGATGTTGAAGCTAAGAGTACCGCACTGCAGCCACCAAGAATCCAATTGGAGATCCATCGAACGATGCGCAATATGGTTACCAAACACAGCAATCACTGGCACTCCAGTAATAACACCCACAACTGTAGGTTTCAGTCGTTTTACCCGAGACATTTCTACGAGTTCCGTATAGACGATGAGGATCTTGCTTAAATGGGACGACATCCCCACCAAGAGGAAGAGATCCAAGAATGTTGTTATATAAGGATAGGACTCCTAAAAGAATTAAATTAATTAATATTTATCAAGTTTCGTATAAGTTTTAATCTCTAGATTGTTATTATCTTTAGAAATTTATTATTCCACATAAATATTAATTGGAATATTTTGCATAAAAATACGAGTGAGTGGCGGCATCCTCGATTGAATATCAGTATGTGTTGGTATATACTTTGACTATATATCAGTATATATCTGAATATGTCTGAATATGTCGGTATATGTCGGTATGTGTCGGTATATGTCGGTATATGTTTGAATATGTCGGTATATGTCGGTTTATTTCGGTGTATGTACATCAAAAACTTCAGACACTCAACTTGAGCTGAGTGTTGATAATTTTGAAGTAAATTAGATAAAAATGTTGATTACGTTCACATTTATGAAACTTACCACCGAAAGATCGTTGGAAATTGCGTATAAGAAGACCGCCATTGCCCCGATAGTGGCGCCACAGCATTGTATCTTCAAGTACGTCAAACACGATTGGTGATACCACCAATACAAAATTAACACACCCATAGCTATAAGTGCCTGCACCATACAGCAGATGCATCCGACTTGGACAACTAGTTGACTCCGAACCATTAGTTTAGCGGTCTACACTGGTAAAAAAGTTCCATTTCGGAAAACAAACATATGTATTCCAGTACAATAATATTATCAGTAAGTAAATGGTGGAACTGCGAGTATTTTTAAATAAATATATGCAATGGGTGATAATTACATGAGATGAGTTAGTGGTGTGCAGGATGGCAAATACGCCTGGTCTAGTACAGGTGCATTTAGTGAACGTTTTGTTCAAAGTGACCATTGAGCACGCTTCTAAATCCCAATTAGCGCCCGCAAAATCTGTTACAGCGCACGTGATATTCCATGATTCCCAACTGGAATTGTGTTTTAACTCCATGTCCAGCCAAAACGTGCCTTTGGGTGGGGTGAAAATACGACCTCGTTCTCGACCCAATGATACAGATACTATCCGAGATATTATGTCATATTCTTGATCATCTCCATTTCTGCAATATATTTTGCTCAATTGTTAAAATTTGCTCGTTTGCTACAAGTATGATGTGTAAATATAAATTGTAAACAGTAGAGGTAAATATTTGTATTTAAATAAATATAGGATTAGTACATAAATAAATATTAGTTTTAAGATAAGTGTATTAAATAAATAAATAGTAGCGTTTAAGTCAAAAACTCGTGTTTGATTTTTCCACCTAATCGGTAAAAACGATACTCTATATTGAGCTGTATTTGCGAATATATCCTTAACTTTTATTTACTTACCGCGTTTGGACCAAAGCGCGCATAGGAAGGAACGACGATAAATTTTTGTAAACAACAACGGCTATGGTAAATGACTGGTTGCCAGACGGCTCATTCTGTATACTCTCTATCCGAACATCTAGTTTATCAGCAAACCAGTCCGGATAACTGAACATAAAAAATATCAAATAATTGACTTTGTTTAGTAATAGTTCTACACACGAATCAGACTCGTTTCAGGGAAGGTCAAAAACATTTTTACGTTAAATTTTCACGACCGATTAAAATACTTACTTATTACTTCGTATAAGAAAGTAAAACGGATAAAATTTAAATATTTGTTAATATTTGATGTTTTCTGCAACTAAGTACCTGGATTGCTTGAGTGGTATGTGGATGCTGTGCACTTTGGAACTGTCTAATCTCACGATGTCTAAATTGATAGTGTCTAAATGTATATGTGCTTCCCGAAGAGTGTTGAGCAATGATACACTAAGTAGAGCTTGGCTTGTAACTAGTCGCTGAAGTTGTATGATTTTCTATAAATATTTAAAAAAGTAAAAACTTAAATATTTTAAACAACAATTTTTACTAAGAATATATAGAAGATTAAAATCAAATTACTACATGAATTCTCATAACATTATTACATCTATATTACTAAATGTAAGTAATAATTATAGTTTACAATTACGTAATCCTACATGCAATACATACTCACCATAGTATCTATAATAGAGTATTCTTGTTTGAGAAGAGCATCAACAATTCGATACAACACCCCAGTCGCGTTGTAGATTTCGTCGTTAGCTTGTGTAGTGTTCATATACGCAATGACCTCATCCACCATATCCAACATGCGCTCACCTTCCCCGGGAAGGAGTTTAGAGTGACCATTCAGGTAACTCAAGTAACTAACCATAGTCTCCACAGCGGTTGTGTTTTGGTAACCATAAGTTAGTCTACGAAACTAAAAGAATTTCTATAATAAATCTTACAAATATATATAAGCAAAGCATATACATTGTTATGTATGGTGACTAATGTCTCTGAGAAGCATGTCGAAAAATCGGGACCATCCCACTCGGGTTCGTTGATGTTCCGTAAAGTACATAATCGTCGTGCGTCCCCAATGAACTTTGGCGGACATTGTCTGATACAGTAAACTCCTGGTGATGTTTCCGGCCAAAAAATACCCATGGTGGTGTCTTCAGAACAAAGTGGTACTGTGGTTTTGTTCAATACGTCCACACGGACGTCCGATGATGTGGTGACATATCCGGTTACTTTACACGAATAAACCGCTGATTTCTAATTGAAAACAAAGTACTTCATTAAAAAAATTAGGATATGAAATCAGGGACGCTCTAAATTCCCATTTAGATATTTTCACAATAAGAGTTATTGACAAATAATATATTTTATACTGAATTAAATGATTAAGAGACCTGAACATTGTTGACTTTTAAGATACTTCCAGCCGGATATAACTCTTCCCACACTTCTGCGCCAGCTTCCGATTTGAAAAGTAGTTTGTTTTTCGTCCAATTATACCCAAACACTTCAGGGCTTTTGTCATTTGTTGAAATGCATATAATACTCACATTATCCCCCTGAATAATAAAACAAAAGTTATTTCTTTCAAAAACCAGTAAGTGGTAACTGGTGCCGATACCTTTTGTGCTGTAACACTTTTTGGGTTCACCTCAATTACAGGTGGACGTCTAACTTCAATTGGAACCGATTTACATTGTTGGACACCCCAATCTTCTACTTGGCACGTATAAACACCCTCGTCTAGAAAACTAGCTTTAGAAATGCCTAAAGTCGCCGTGTATCGATCATCGCTATCCAACGGTTGTAGATGAGTCCAAATCGTTCTAAATAGAACAATTAAACAAATAATAATTGTTTTTATTAAATATTTATTAAATATAATGAGCCTACAGGGTATGCCACCACAATACAGCACCTAGTTATTTTATTTTATTTATGATGCAACAATACCTAATTGCTTTGGTTGTATTGACAAATATGCCATCCTTGTACCATTGGAACGTCATATACGAGGAGCCTTGAGCCACGCATGAAATAATAAACTCTTCTCCCTCTCGGATTACTCGAGGCCTGTTAACCTGCACACTCTACACCAAACGGAACAAAACATAAATAAACGGAACTAGCATCATGAATTCAGGCATTTTTGATGTAGTCATTCATAAAAAGGCAATTTAGTTGTAGAACAAGAATGGAATAACAGATGAATGCTAGAGTTTATTATTGTATTTTTACGAGTGTTATTTATAAGTTTTGCGACGGTAAGATATACGTTTGGCGTTTTTGGTCGATTTTTGGTTGTTCGGCTGTTTTGTAGCTAATAAAACTTAACTTGATTGATATTAATATGAATACCTGGAGGTAAAGTGTTGGTTCTTGATGGAATGATATATGTGTTGGCACTAAAGTTAAATTCCCTAGGCGGCCTCGTTGTACGAGGCGATTTAGAGCTTCTTGGACTATGCTACCATCTTTTTTGGCACCAAACAAATGGAATGTTACTTCCATTGCAGATCTAAATGGATTTATATGGGGCTATTATTAAGTTTTGATCCAGGGGACGGCGAAATTACTATCAATATTTTAACTAAGTAAAACTAACGGACTTATATATCTTTAATTTTTTTACAAGTTTCTTATAATAATAAATGAGCATATTTAGTGTTTTAATTTATAATAATATTTAGACATACTTACGATATTTTTAATACTCGTAAATCGTCCATTTCGGATATGTTGAAGGTTTTCATATATTTAGTTAACTAAAAATCAATTATGATTATAAAATTATATTAAAATAATTTACATATAGCACTGACTTGTCGTTCAATAGATAATTTTTCACGACCCACGGAAGTGTTTCTTTTAGTGAGTGCGTTGGCTAATTGTACGACCCCTTCGAAACGGGCTTTATCTGTATAAAAAAAAATCTATATATATCTGTAATGTTTTTTTCGACTTACAATTACATTTCTAAGTAAATAAATCTGTAATAACAATCTGTAAAATTTTGAATGCGTTTAAAACGTTTTAATACATACATACAAACATACAGACACTGATATTTGTGGAATCTATGAAACATATCGAACATAATTTTAGTTTTTAGTAATTATTAAAAAATTATTTATTATATAGTTTGATATTTTATTTATTACTTTAGGAATTTTATAGATTTTCGCTACTTAAAACCGCACCATTTCTGTAGTATTTTCTGTAGTACGTTTCCAACTGAATTTATTGTAGGAAATTATAATTCACAAGTCTGGGATTTTCTGGATATTGAAATATCTTATAAGAGGTTTATTCCCCGAAGCGAGACCTTATATGCGTTTGCCCGTGAACCGGAACAACAACCGGAATACAAAATCTCCCCCACGAGGTTTGACCGCTTGCCTTGTACTAAATACTCTAAATCCCAAACCGGAAATACTATTTATATCCCGACTTAAATAACTCACAAAAACATCATTACACATTGTTACACCACGATTCAGAGTAAAATTAAACTTTGCTGAGAGATTTAAATATTTAATTGCATATAAATTAAAATTGCAATGCCTTAGTTCCCAATTTGATCACCAGATCTATATGCTAGTTTAAATCGCGCATAATCTATATAAGTAGAGAGTTATATAATATGTCATAAACATATTGAAACAAATATTCTTTATCGGTGTTTATTTATGTATTTAGAAATATTTACTTACTTGTACTTATACGTTGTCCTCGGGGACAATTGCAAACGTTCTCAGTACGACCATCGAATGGACATTGCAATAAACATTCAGTTTCACCACAATCTATAAAATTTCGTTACCGATTTTGTTTATATACATATAATTACATATAAATATGTACATTTCCCTTACCATCAATACTATTAGCAATTGAAGTTTGAATACTACAGTTCGTACCATTGAAACCACTTGGACAATTACATATAACTGCATTGGCGCCTGCATGTCTACCAATAAAATAGCATCTATAAATTTATTTGGCAATAAAAAGAGATTAGGTGCGTTGAAATCTTTTAGTGCACTACAGGGTCTAGTAAATTGAAATACGTCACAAAGGTTTTATTTCGATATATACATATATATGTCGTGATTTTATCAGCAAACGTATAATACACATTTATTTATAAAGAAATTATACGCTTTTGATATAAAAGACATTCTTTACACGCAAAAACTCAGCTTTTCCTAGTTTAAATTAATCTTCTTGCTCTATCTACCCAACGTATAAACAGAGCAAGACAATGATTTCAGCGGAAATTTGTGCTACCAAGAAGCGACAAATTTGACCATTCGTCGTTTATTATTGGTTGTATTTGTTAATTAATGTGTTTATTACTCTCTTATACGAAGTAATAAGGAAGTATTATAATCATAAAAAATAGAGTTGGAGATTTTAATGGAAATATACTTATAGACCTTCCCTGAATCAAGCCTGACTACTTATCGAATTACGTCTATATATGGGTGTGTGTGCGCGCGCGGGCGCGCGTGTGTTTGTGTGTGTGTGTGTGTGTGTGTGTGTGTGTGTCTGTCTCTGTCTGTCTGTGTGTGTGTGTGTGTGTGTGTTTTCGTTTAAATGCTCTAAAGCCAAAACGGTTAAAGATAAAATGATACTTTAAACTTAAGGTTTGTATATGCCTGATAAGGAAACTTATTTTTGAAAAAATTATTTAAACCGGAAGTGCTTTTTTGCAGTATTTGTAATATCATCTAAAGGGTTGCGCTTGCAGTAAAATATTTTCCGTAAAAATGAAAGTTATTAATATTTCGCGCAACTTTTGTTTGAGTTATTTTTCCAAAATGGCTACTGCTTATAAGAAAATGGTTATTTCGTGTTGTAAAAATGAATTTCTCCAAATAGTCGAGTTGTTTTTCGGTATAATAAAATAAATGTGTTTACGCGGAACACAAATAAATAATAAATTGTAACTCGACTAGCAATGTTTGTTGTACATTTATTAGTTTATTTCGTGAATGGCAACCGTTTTTTGTTCAAATATACATTTGTTGATCTTGATACACACACACACATACATATGCAGTTGACTGTAGGTTTGTTTACTTTTGTTAAGGTTTGGATGGAGCAGATAAATAGTATAGTATTTTTAGTTGAACAAATGTCACAAATTGATCTAAACTTGGTTATCCTTCCAGGATAATTGTGTTACGTTACTACTTTCAACAGAGCTTCAATTTCGTAGTGACATACACAATGCACAAATAAAAAAAATAATTCAGAGGCTTCTTCCTAGATTAGTATTCAATCTTTAATTAACTTCCACCTTTATAAAACATCTACAATGGCTTGTACTGAACATTCTTATACGTATTTTGTTTACATAGGTAATCAAAATTACTGACTCGATTCAGGGAAGGTCAAAAGGCATATTTTCTTTAAAATCTCGGAATCGATTTGTTTTCACGATTACAATACTTACTTATTACTTCATATAAGTAAGTAAAAATACATATCCACAGATTTTAGGTATAAAATACTTTAAAAAAAAAAGAAAATAAATAAATTGTGAAGAAAAGTTAATTTTTTTATTCTTAATTAAAATACTGATTTCGACACTTTCGGTGATTTCAATCCTTTATTATTATAACTTATTACTTTAAAGTAAAAGCAATCCATTTCGTGTAAAAAACAAACAAATATAAACCAAGTGTTAATTTCAATTTGTTTTTCTTTACCTAAATGACAAAACCGCAATAAATATGCCAGGACAGAGAAAAAAATGCGAGAATGTTTTCCCTACCTGCAGGTGGCACCATTTTGACACAACGAATGACCCTCCTCACACAAGGGCCCGTGACCACACGTCGCTCCTGAAAAGCCCTCGAAGCATTGACACCAAAAGCTCCTGAAACATACAATTACACCCTTCAGTATCACAACAGCACTGAATATACTACATACATAAAAACATAAAAAATTTATTGGAGCTTTATATAAAGCTCTCATACAACTCTAACCAGAAAAATTCATTTAAACAAAGTTATAAGTAAAATTGGAAATTGAATACAGCTCTTTTTCGAGATTAATAAGTAGAATTTTATTAATACGAAAATTTGTCGGTACAGATTTTTATACATGTAGTATTAAATAAATGAAATGATTTGAAATATACGTTTGAAATGGGAAAACATTTTAGTATTTCTGTAAACAAGTACCTATATGTCTATGAGCGTCATCGTTTGAAATAACAAATTTTCATTTTACATTTGTTGATTAAATCTGTAGCGCTGAGAGCATTTCAATATGTTCCCTAGTTTCAATAGCTTTTAAACAAAATAGTATTGGAGAATTTTTATAGTTCGAAAATACTAAATTGAATACGGTACATTTGTGTCAATAAAACTTGCATATACAATATCTAATGGATGTCTCAAGGATGCTACATTGAATAACATATCTACAATTCACTATCTTATACGTAGTACAAAATGAATATACAAAAGAATGCAAAATTGAATGCTTTTCCAGAAAATATTATTATCCAATACACTATATATTGTATGTGGGTTTGTATGTATGTGTATGTTTTTCTTTATGTGTATGTTTATATTTGAATTTGACAATATAAAACTTAAATACTGGATAAAGTATAAATCAAGACTTACGAAAAATCTTTAGAAGTGAAGCAATTCCCGACAAATGAACAATCAGCAACACTACACGAGTTAGCAACCACTGGTTCAGTCCTAGTACTAATTTCATACGTGATATTAAACCCGAAGACATCCAACAACCCATCGAGCGCCCGTAACTGATTGCCTTCAAGCTCCTTCATATGGAAATCAATCACTAAAAACAGTGTCGTCGGTTGGATCCAACGGACTTTCGTCACGTTTTGCGCCGTAACCGTGTGTATCAATCGTTCGCCGTACTGCGAACTTGAATCGTAAAACGCGTACTCGGTGAACGTGAGGCCTTTCACAACGAAAAGCTGCGTCAGATACACGACAATCGCCGCGTTGTTCGACACGTTCGACGCGTCGATCACCCACTGGCACCGAATTGGCACCGGGTACCGCGATGGGAACCCGGGCGATTGGATGACACCGTGCGGATCACTCAACGTGCCGCCACAATTCGACTTTAAACGCTTCGATTTTTGACACGCGACACTTACGATCACAACACACAACACCACACACACGAAACGCATTTTTCCTTTGATACTTGTTGCTCCAAAACTGTAACAATAACACATTTTTTTACTGACTTTATAAGTGTGAACTGACTCAGATTTTATAATTACTTAATTATATACAGAGGTAGTCAACTTGTACTATTTATGGTAAACTTATTACTTATTTAGTGGATTAGGAAATTGGTTTTTGCTAGCTATAATTAGTGCGTAAGTGCAATGGATAATATATTATTTTGTATATGAAGCTAAAATATATAATGGAATTTTTTTTAAAAGAAAGTAACTTCTCAGCACTTATTACTAATATTGTATTGTAGTTGTGTTTAATATGCATTTATAATGCTTGTTAAAGTTTACATACATATGTACTATATTTGTGCCGCTTTGTAAATAAGCCATAAGCCAAGACAACAATGGAAGTTCTTTTACGGCATATTTTGTATGAATTGTTTTAAAACAATGCGAAGTTTAAGCTCATAATAGAGGAAATGATTCAAGTTCTAAAGTCTGGTGTTTTCGTTGTAATTGTTTTTACTTTCTTATACAAAGTTATAAGTAAGTATTGTCATCACGAAAAAAATCGATCACACACACACAAAAACACACACACATATACATATATATACACACACACACATATATACATATATACACACACACAAACACACACACACATATATATACATACATAAACACACATATACACACATACACACATAAATACATACACACACACACACACACACACTTTTTCAGTTTTCTTTAAAAAGTAAAAAATATAGTATAAATAATTATATTTTCTTGAATAACTCAAAATTTGTATTTAAATCCATGTTATTTAAACAAAATACGTATAAGAAAGTTTATTGAGGACATTTTTCTTTAGTACAAACAAATTATAGTCTGCTAGTGACAAACCACATTTTACATTTTTACACGAAGTAATAAATAATGCTCGTTTTGCTCATTTCTGTCTCCATATTGACTATTTTCGCCATATCATGTCTATCTCAGTCTGTTGTTTATTTATTTGTAAGCTTATATATCTATCGATTATTTGTTTGTTTATCTGCCTATTTATTTACTTGTTAATATGTATGATTGTCTGTTTGTATGTTTGTCTAGTACAACGTATAAGAAAGTTCGGTAAAACACCCGAGATGCATATTAAATAATTCATGCGTGTTAGCAGGCAGCCACAATAGCAAAATAACTTAGAAAGTAGGTTAACGCATAAAAGCTTCGTTAAATAATGAATGCCATGAAAACCGAAACCATTTACTAGTTTTAATACACTCGACAGTATATTCGTTGATGAATTACCCATAAAATGCATGTATGTGTGCATTAACATACAATTTGCATTTTATTGTTTTAGCTCATATGACTGCATAAAACCGCATATTATTTATGAGCAATTTTATTGCATTGTCCTTTTATTGTGGCCTCGGTTTCAAAATTAAGTTTATTGTAGCCATAAACCTACATAAACCAAATTGCACTATTGGGCTATTTGGACTTAACACGTCATTTTTTCAAATCGAAACTCATTCAATTAAAAAAGCCAATCATTTCTGTTTTATAATATAAATAAATATAAATTCTTGAATGAATTGTTTTAATCTGAATATATACATATTACTCATGCTAAATTTAGCACAAGTTTAAAGTTTAATCACAATTAATAAATACATTTAGTAATTAATCTGCGATTATCTTAATTTTTTATTTGATTCAATAATATTTTTCTCACTAATCTATTTATTTGTTTGTTTGCACTAATAATAGACTAGTGGATGAGACAGTTTCTTAAAAGTAACTATTTTCGAATTATTACATAAATAATATACTTGACAAGATATTATTGCAAAACATTCCACTAGGAACGTGACTTATACAAATTTGCGCGACGCATTATTTCGCAATAGGGGAGATCTGGTTACTAGTATTGTCGAGTATTCCAAATGATTAAAAATTTTTTTTTAAATATAAAATCTTACGCTCTGATTTAATAATTATATTTTCCATAAAATATCAAAAAAAATGCATATTCCGTATAACCAATATTCGTTATATCATTTTTTTTTCTTTTATTAAAGAAAAACTAATCCATTTTCGAGTAGAAGAAAATGGATTTCAACAACGACAAAAAATTAAACCGAATTAAAGAAAGTGTGTGTGTGTGGATTTTTAGATGAATAGATATTTAATTAATGAGGCAGATGATGAATTAAATATTTGATTAGACTTTAGCAGAATGATGTATGTTTGTAGGTATTTGGGTGTATTATTTCCCTGATTTCCCCTACGCGTGTTCTATTTACGCATTTAAACTTATCATTATATTTCTATTTTACGAGCAACCTCTGTTTATTTGCTTATAGTTATTATAGTTCTTAGAAAACAAAACGAAATGACGTTTTGCAAATGAGCACAAAGCTACATACCTACGCATTTGATATTTGTGGAATTCTCATTTGAATATTAGGAACCCAGAAAAGCTATATTTATTTAATTACAAAACTCTGATTTTCATTATTCATTTATTGTACTATACAGTGTAAATGTACGTGAATATATCTAAAGTAACTATAATATTACTGAATTTTAGTAAATTTAGTACTAATACATTTTTTAAGTAATTACTATTTTACATTTAAAATTATTAACTGAATCGCATTGACAGTACAAGTATGTAAAATTTCTGCAAGTTTACTCTGAACTCTCTTATACGTATTTTGTTTAAATATAATGGATATTCAAATACAAATTTGATTACAAGTGTGTGTGTGTGAGAGAGAGAGATATATATTTTGTGAAAAGAGTTTTAAACGTTAGTAAAATATAAAAACAAAAATGAATATCGATTTTATTGTATCTATAATTATCAAAAAAAAAAATTCAACTTAAAGTTATGCGAAATATTACTCTCGACGCAGGGAAGGTCAAAAAAAGCATTTCAGTTAAAATACCGAGATCGAAAATGTTCATGATTACTCCTCTACTTTAATTTTAATTCAGAATCATGAATCAATTCTTTTCCGCAACTGTAATAAATTTTATTAGATTTTTACTGAATTTCACGTCACGCTTTTTTCGAATAATTTTCCTCAAAATACTTAATTTTTTTATATTCACTCAAATATAAATCAATAGTCATTACTATGTACTGTAAATATTATACAGGTATAATATTTACTAAGGTTTGGTTTACAGACCTGTAAACCAAACTGTTTGGTAAGGGTATTAATTAAACCTGGGGAATTTACAATAGCAGTGCCATCTACAGATTTGGATTGATCATTCTACATACATACGTATACATGTGCACCACACCGTAACGCGCTGTCATTTACATTTGTGGTCGACACGATTGGATATAGTGTACCATTTCGCCTCTATTTTTCATCTATACCCACCCCCCTTTAATTATTAATTGGTATAATTAAATAAATCTCGCAATTAGTAGACGCGCAAATTAATGTAAATATACATTTTTATACGCGTTCATTTACACAAAACTTGTGTTTATTTCTTGATATAACTACTTGTGTTTATTTCTTGAAATAACTACTTCCCAATTAAAACAGTTTTAATTACATTTAAGGATAACTGTAGGCAGCTGCTGTTTTTACTAATGAAACTAATTAAAGGACTCGTCTGCTAAAACTTGTACTTTTCACTGGCCCAAATCATTTACATAATAATCGGTTTTCTTTTGAACAAAACTTTCCAGACCACTTACGGAATAATTTGTTGAATTTAAATTCTAATTAAATTTTAGTTTCATTCCAATGTAATCATTTGATACTTTTATATTCCATTCATTTAAATTCAAATATATTCACACGAACATCCTTAAATTATAAGATATCACACACACACACACATACCTTGAGATTTGATTTTCAACTCACTAAAAAATAATTAAAAAGAACATTTATTCACATATTTATCAAATACACAATCATCAAATGACTAAAAAATGACATATATTATTAATTGTGGCAACATGACGAAATGTTTTATTTATCCAAAACACGCTTTAGACCACGCGAATTGCTGATATCTGCGAAACGAACACTTCGCACACGCAGGACAAGCATCAACTGAACGCAAATCGCAAACATCCTGGATCCTGCTACAGCATCCCCACCACAGCCACCCACACCCTCCAACCAATTCTTGCACTTTTTCATACTTAAACCACCTTAAAATACACATACATCACCCACCCCCCCCATCCCTCCTCCCGCCCCGCACACACAAACCATTTCATATCTTATTTTGCATACACATCATAATATAAATACATCTTCTTCTTGATTGATTCTGAATTATTAACGAAGAAAGAATTTAAAACACACTTGAGACGATATTTCATATATGAATGTATTTTTCGAAACGAATTTCTTTTCCCTATTTCCCACATGAAATAAGCAATCTTGATAGCGCCAATGTTTCCAGCACACCATTATAGTAATTTAGAGATAATTCCTACGGTTACTAACTTAAATTTAACTTGGTTTGTTTGAAAATTTGTGGAAAAATTAGCGATAATATTTTTAACGAATTTTGATTGATTCATAAATCAGTCTAGAAGAAAAACTCTTTCATAATAGATCAATCAATCAATCGTCCAGACCCATAGAAGCAATAATGATTGATGACTTAATGCAATAACAGTCTTGAAAGAGGTGTTTTTTCCCATAATTATCAACTAAGAATTTCCAGAAAATTAATTAAGGACAAGTTTGTAATTTTTATTCAATAATACATCTTAAAAATGTATAAAATTATTAAAATATGTATTTCTAAGTCTAAAATAATGGATAATTTTTATTATTTATATGGTAATTTTTGTTTTCTTATACGAAATAATAAGGAAGTAAAAAAATTGTGATTTAAACGGAAATATTCCATTAGACCTTCCCTGTTTGAACAATAAATGGTATAATTTAAGACGAAGATCTTATTGTATATGGAAACAACTATGGAATAATAGGGAATGACGGGGATTTTATATCTTCCCACTAATCTTAGAATACGATAACCATTAGCTAGTATTTAATCGATATTTTGTTTGCGTTAAAAACACAATGAATAGATTCTGACGTCTCATCTTTATTAAAAGAATTATTTTAAAAAAAAGTGCACTGTAGTGAACCTCTCACAACTCTATTTTTTATGAATGGCTCTTACAGTACTGACTATTAATAATAAATTGGTTGTTAAAAGTCTTTATTTAAATTTCCATTTTCGTAGATCTTCAGAATGGTCACATTCGTCACATTCGTCAAACAATTACCGCGATCTCATTGGCTTAGTGAGGGTAAACATAATACTCTTTTTAACGCTACTAAAGTGTAGAAAATTACAATTTTATAGCATATTTACTGGTTAAAAAGGCACCAAATCCGAAAAATGCAATACAATTGTATAGATAAAAAAAAATAGGAGGTATTCTTGCCAGGCACATACAAAACTTAAGTTTTAAATTTCATAATTTTCCCTTCAGCCGTTTGGGCTTTAGAGCGCTCACACACACACACACACGCACGCACACACACACTCACACACGCGCGCGTGCACACACACACACACAGATAGATGTCATTCTAAAAAAGGTCTGAATCGATTCAGGGAAGGTCAAAACGTGTATTTCCGTTAAAATATCGAGATTTAAATTTTTCATGATTTAAATACTTACTTATACTGCGTATATGAAAGTAAAATACATATTTACTGGGTTTGGTTAAAGAAATATTTAAAACGATTTAATAAGGTGTATTTTATTTAAATAATATAACAAACTTATATAAAACTAAGCAACAATAATTTTTTATTTTATAACAACAAGTAATAATAAAAATATGAAGATTTAATGAGTTTTCTTAATGAGTTGATACGTCATTTGTTTCTCATTCGACTTTTTAGCGTCGATATAAATATGTTTATACACCGGCACATGTACTGGATAAGGCTTAGGGATATCCACATGGTATGGAACCAACTTCTCGTATGGATACTTAATTTCTTTGACTACCGGATACGGAACTTGCTTCTCAATAGGCACTGTAATGGTTTTGATGACTGGAATCGGCACACCGACTGGTACAAGCACTTGAACCGGATACGGTTGTGGCACGGATACAACAACCGGTTTTGGTACTGGCACTGGAACAGCGTATGGTACTTTGACTTGTACTTGTTTGTAAACTGGAATCCTCACTGGCTTTGTTACTTCCACTTCTTGTTCTGCATGGTTGTAATTGTGCTTTGGTTCAAAATCACTTTCGGAGTATTCATAATTGTGCTCGTTTTCATGATGTTGGGATGTAACTGTTGACACAAACACAAAAACACAAATCAAAAACTTCATTTTATTGTTTCGTTTTGGTTGTTCTTATTCTCAAAGAACGGAACTGACTGATACTATTGTTGTATTTGCGATTACTTTTTATAGCAACAAGACATTTTGGGAAAGGGCAATTAATCTACTTTGTCTAATTCGTGTGTTTAATTATAATTTACAAACAATTAATAATCTGCACTTTCTAGAATATGCTAATTATATATTAGACCTACAAACATGAAACATAGTTTTTTATTTGTTAAAAATTAGATTGCTAATTGTTTTAATTCGCATCAAACAGTTTAAATTTGCAGTTATTTCGAAGTTTATTATTAAAGAATTTATAATAATAATGTTTATAGTTGAAGCATTACTAATTTACTTTCTTGTATGAAATTATTAGATTTAGAGGTTTTAATCGATTACTTATTATAGTATAATGAATAATTATAGTTTTTTTATTTATTTAATTATTTTTCCTATCTTAATTTATTTCTTATACGCATTTTGGTACGCAGAAATATGCAAATCTTAAGTTTAAAGTCTCATAATTTTATCTTCAGCCGTTGAGGCTGTAGAGCACATACACAAACACACAAACACACACACACACACACACACAGACACAGACACACACACACACACACACTCAAGCAGACGTCATTCCAAAAATAGTCGGAATCAACTCAGGGAAGGTCAAAACGTACATTTTTGTTAAAATCTCGAGATTGAATTATTTCACGATTACAAACTTACTTATACTGCGTATAAGAAAGTAAAAATAGATTTAGAGATTTTAACGAAAATACACTGGTTTTAGTGACGAGCGGTCGCTATTAATTTACTAAATATCTAAAGAATCAGAAAAAATAATTGCACCGAATATTTTTGGTGTTATTCCTTAATAATTTATGCGTATTTTATGCCGCGGCAGCTCACATCTATCTTTTATTGAAACATTTATATAAAATTCCAAACATTTCGCAGACTAATACAACAATTTATGTAATAAACTTGCAAGTATATTTACTATTGCATTTCGTGAATTGTTGAAATAAATCACTTTTAAATATACATATAACATTTATAAATAATCACAGTATGTATTTCATCATTTAGAGATAAATCTCCCATAAACTATTACAAATAAAATTCTAATCGTTTCGCGGTTAAATAACTATTTATGTTATGACCTTACATGCATTTTTATTGTTCTTTTGTAAAAACTGTTAAAAACAAAAAAATACACAATAATATTAATGAATAATAACATTGATTACACTAATTACAAGCTATGTACACATCACTTCACAATTTTTTGTTTAAATACTAAATCATATTCTAATATAAATAATAAAATATATAAAAAATAATTGTATTCTAATCAATATATCTGACCTGCGAAACTTACTAAATAATAAATATAGTTATGGTATCACGCACTGACAACATGCAGTGACTAATCAGAAATGTTATAAACATTATTGTTAAATGTTTTTTGTTAGATCGTAAAAAATAACAATAAAATATAAACATATATTTTTACTTTCTTATACGCAGTATAAATAAGTATTGTAATCATGAAAAATTTCGATCTCGAGATTTTAACGAAAACATACGTTTTGACCTTCCCTGAAACGATTCCGACTATTTATGGAATGACGTCCGTCTGTGTGTGTGTGTGGCTGTGTGTGTGTGTGTGTGTGTGTGTGTGTGTGAGCGCTGTACAGCCTAGACGGTTGAAGGTAAAAATTTTAAACTTCAAACTTAAAATTTGTATTTATCTGGGCAGAAAACCTCTTATTTTTGTAAACAATATTTAAACCGGAAGTGCATGTTTACTCTAGTCATTTTTTGTGGTTTCTGCAATTACTCAAAAATGGTAGCACTTACAGAAAATTTTTGGGGTACAAATTATAGATATTAGCATTTAGTAAAATCTTTATTTGAAACTTTTTTTCAAAAAAGGTACCGGAAATAAGAAAATGGCAATTGAAATTTGTTCTTATTATAATTATTTACACATAAAGCGTATCAACTGTGCCTACCAATTGTTTAATAGAAAAACAAAAAACTTTAATAATTTTGAATTTGGCATTTAATATTTATTCTAAGAAATAATTTAGTGAAAAGAGGTTCCAAAGGCTAGTAAAATGTTATAAATTAGAAAAATAGTGTAAATATGATATGATCTAACCCAAAAGCGTATAAGAAAGTTCGGTGCATGACACTGCAGATGTTTTATAAATGATAAATATAAACAGCTGCGCAATAAGCTCGTAATGAATATCTAGAATTTTAATACGCATATTGTTATAAATATCGTGCATAGAATAAAGAAGAGCCAAATGAGGAAATGGCAAATTAATACATATAAATCCTTCAGCCAAAACCCATCAGTAATAACAATATTTAATTCAAATTAGTTAGTTCTAATTTAAATAGTTCGTCAAAAACTGTGAGTATTGGCTTCGCCAATGCTTCTTTATTATATCAAACCCATTAATAATATTCAATACTCTCATAAAACTTTTCACTTAACCAGTCAATGCCAAATATATATAAGCTCAAATTATTAATAAACAAAAATTATTTATCGAACAATGGCGCATCTATGTACAACTATAATTATTTACGTCCTTCTTCAACAAATAAACGCTAAATTAACACCTGTTCTGCAACCAGAATATAACATTCTTAATTGCGCTATTGAAATATCGAAAAGAAACGACACCGAAATATTAATTCTACAAAGCTACAACTCCGACGACTTCCAATATATAACTCAATATAAAACCCCAGCAATCATCATAAACAGTAAAACAATTCCACAAATAACCAATAACAAATATAAATTTGATTCAATCATAATCGTCGCCAGAAACGTAACAGAATTCATCAAAAACATTAACAAACTCTACAGAACTCTCAGCTGGAATGCCAGAGCAAAATTTACGATAATCTTCACAGAAAACGTGAACAAAACAACTGTTTTCGAATACGCGTTTAAAATATATATATTTAATATTATTATAATAAATTCTAATGAAATATATACGTATTTCCCTTACGCGGGAACTAACTGTGGAGTTATAACTCCTTCGCTAATAAATACGTGTGATGTGGTGCAAAATATGGATTTGTATCCAAATAAAATACCTACGAATTTCCATGGTTGTCCGATTAAAATCCTAGCGTTATTCTTCCCACCTTATGTTATAAAACCTAACGATTCCACGAATCCAGGATTGGAGATCATGATGGTGAATGCGTTTGGACAAGCTTTGAATTTTAGTCCAGTTTACGTAAACCATAAATTTATGAGTTTTGGGTATAAGTTAGCGAGAGGAACGTATTCGAATTTATTCAAACTTTTATATGATTATGGTGGTGATATAATCTTTGGGACTTTAAAGTTGAATGACACGTTTGAAGAAGAATTCGGGAGTTGTAAACCACATATGATGGACGCTGTTAACTGGTACGCGCCAATCGCTTTACAAGTAGCACCATGGAAGAATATGATCCTAGTTTATGGAACAACAATATGGATTATAATAATTGTAGTCGCAACTATGAATGTTATTATTTGGAGATTATTTGGTGCTCTTACTCAAGAATCTAACTATAACAGTCTTATACTTTGTTTCTTGAAAGTGTTTTGTAGTCTGCTATTAGGCTCTGTTAAACAACCAACCACTTTAGTAATGAGGATTGTTTTTATAACTTGGATTTTTGGAGCTTTATTATTAAGTACGATATATCAATCGATATTTACGTCAATTTTAACAAATCCAGTGTACGACAAACAGATATCTATTAACGAGGAGCTTATAGCCTCTGGACTGGAGTATGGGTTTGATTTTATGGCAAAAGGACAATTTAATTTCCCTGATGATAAAGTGCTTTGGACAATTCATGAAAATTTGATAAGTTGCCCGCTGGAAACTGTGTTTCAGTGTATCAATCGAACGATTTTCAAACGGGATTTTGTGGTGGGGAAAAATAATAAGCAAATGGCTTATTTTTTGAAATATAATTATACGTATTTGGCGCATGGTAAACCGGTTGTTTACCAGTTCAAGAATGAAATGTATAAGTATTTTTTGCGTATTTTGTCGAACCAAGGGTTTCCGTTGTTGGAGAGTTTCGATGCGTTAATATCTAGGACGCATTCTAGTGGGTTATTATCCAAATGGACCAGAGATGTTGTTTCTTTATCGAGTGTTAAACATTTTGGAGATACTACTGAGAAGAAGATTTCTTTCAATCATTTACAAGCTGCGTTTTTTATTTTACAATATGGATTGATACTTGCAGCATTAACATTTATTATTGAAATCATTTTTTTTAAATTTAAATAATAATATCACACACACACACACTCTCTCTCTCTCACACACATACAACACACACACACACACACACACAACTTATTCCTATTATATGGTGTTTTTTCCCTTTATTCAATTATCAAATTCTACATACACACTTTTTATTTCGCTTGTTTACAACTTGTCTTTTTTGTGCAATTTATTCTCAATGATATTATCCATTTATTCTGAAAACGACCCCACATTCTTACTCGATTTACTTGTTATACTACATATGCACTAACTTTAGCGAATAAAATAAAACATTATAACAAATTAAATAACCATTGTTTAAAAGTGTAAAATAATAGATTTTATTTAAAAAATATAACATAATAAAACATATTCAACAGTTTTATTAATATTTGCCTTGGGAGGAATATCCATAACTGTGATTCACATCCCCATAGCTCTGGTACGAGCTGCTTTGATGGGGTTCTTGCACATAAACGGGCACCTTCTTGACAATATAAACTGGATGTTTGCCCACAACTGGAACACTCTTTTGCACATGTACTGGGTAAGGCTTCGCCACTTCGTATTTCTCCTCCACGAGGTACGGCACCTGGACAGCTACCTTCACAGGGTATGGGATGTTTTTATAGACTGGGTATGGTGTATGTTTCACCACTTGAACCGGATATGGTTTGTCGACGGGTACAGCTCGTGGATGGTCTACAGGCACTTTAACTTCGACTGGGTAAGGTACGGGGATGTTTTTGACTACTTTAACTGGATATGGTTTTGGAATCGCTACATGGAATTCTTGTTTTAGATATGTTTCGACTTTGGTATGCCCATGGTGTTTGGATTCGTGGGATTGATGATTTTGGTAGATTTTCTCAGATGATACGAAGACTAGTCCTGCAAGGACCAAACCTAACTGGAACTAACACAAAATGATTATATTAGGTTGAGTAATAAAATATTTTGTAAATATATATTAATAAACAATTATGTAACAATATTATTTATTTTTTAAATTATTTGTAAGTGTAACTTACTTGGATCTTCATTGTTAATTGTGTGATGGGTGCACAACAAATGTTGTCGTTTCAAGAAGTGGTTTGAGTTTTTATAGAATCCCTTTCACTACTTAATTAACTTGTAGTAATCAATTTTCTTGTAAAAATGTGCGCATCGTTAATTTTTACGCGCAATTATTATAATTAATACATATTTGGATATTGGCGATGAAAGTTTAGAAAATTTATTAGCGATATTAGTTAAATATGTAACGCTGCAATGAATATGCTTATGTAGACAATTCATTATTAATTATCGGCGTTTCTTTTGAAATATGTCCCGAAAGGACGAAACTATAGCGTTTTTACGAGTCAATAGTTTATACAGTACGTGTTTTTGCATTTTTAACGAAGATTCTTGATACCTATCTAGCAGAGTACACTAAAGATTACCAGGGCTAAAAGAGTGAAAAAAAAAAACTATGTGAGGAAGAGATATATTTTTTTAAAAATCCACCGACTTACGGTATGACTTACTAGAGGATTTAAAAAATTTACTACTTTGTCTTGTTACGTAAATTATAAATGGATCTTGAGCGAAAATATAAAAAAATGCTTTTGTCAGGTGTGGGGTTCGAACCCACGCTCCCGTTTGGGAACCAGAGCTTAAATCTGGCGCCTTAGACCACTCGGCCAACCTGACCTTATACTCTATTTTATTATTATTATTGTTATTTTATTATTATTATTGTGATTTTATTACAGACAGACAAACAGACTATTCAGGGAAGGCCAAAAGGTATATTTCCGTTAAAAAGTCGAGATTGAATTTATTTATGACTAACATACTCACTTATTACTCCGGATAAGAAAGTAAAAATGTGAAATTGTTTACGGGTAGTTTTTTGTTACTAGAGAGTGAAACAAAGGAATGATTGATTATTCATGCGTACACATTCTAAATGTATTCAAAGTATTAAGAATACCATATAATTTACAAAAAAAATGTCTATGCCTAAGTGACTATGTCTCTTGTATTTATTCTAATTCGAATAGATTTGTATATTTAAGTAAATTATTAATGAAATCTACTGTAAATCAAAATGCGAACAATATTTTACGTATATTGTTGTAAGGCTCAATTGTAACTTAAATAAAATGTTACTAATGCTTGTTATACTTAAATTAATTCTTCTTATAAATCTAGTTAAAGGTCAAAAATACGATGAGATAAATTTGATAAAAAATTACGTCGAAAAAATACAAAATAAAATTTTTATTTTACATGGGATTCTTTGTTGGAGTTATGGTAATATTATTACCTCTAATTTCCAATTATTATTGAACAGAATTAGAATTTTTAGTGTTATTAGTCACGTAGCACTAAAGAGCTTAAGTATTCGGTTATATAAGTTTAACATACTCCCAGATTCATAAAATTTCTCATATACATTTCAAACTCAGTGATATTATTAATATAAATATATATTTCAGCTGACAAAATAATATTAACTACCGCATTATATGATGAAAATATAATTTTAAATATTAACAACAACGAATTTCTAGAAGAACATATCTTAAATCGATTTCTATTAATTTTGGATATGTCCTGTTTAAAATCATATAACTTCTTAAATAAGGTAAGTCGCTTATAGAAATATACATGCGATACTAAAATGGTAAAAACAATTGTTTAGGCAAACTCAAAATATCTTTTTCGAAATTCGCACGAATGGTTACTCCTGTTTGATGAACCAATGAACTCAACAACGAAATCAGAATTATTTCACGATTTGGATATATTCATTGATAGCAAAGTGGTATTAGCAGAAAGAGTTAGTAATTACACTTACAAACTGGAGCATATATACAAATTACGGCCGGATTCAAGCGTGATAATAAATGATTTCGCAACTTGGAACAACCAAAAAGGTTTTACTACATACGACAACACAATTTTATCATGGAAAAGGCACAAACTCAAAGGAGACATCTTAAGAAGCGGAAGAGTTATTACGTATAATAGTACTTATGAACATTTAGACGATAACAGGTACTTTAATATATTATGCAAAAATATGCTACTTGCAGTATATTTTAAATCACTTTTTATGTTATATAATAATTGTTTTACAGATATAAAGATAGAGATGCAATGACGAAAATTAATATAGTACCACATTTAGCGTTGATGGATTATTTAAATGTGACGAATGTCGTAATAGATGTACCCAATTTTGGTACAGACGAAAATGGTACTTATTCTAATAATACGTTACTTGGATTGCTACAGAGCAACAGTATTGATATAACAGGTAAATCATACTTGTGGAGTGCGAGTCTCTTAATTACAAAATAATTTAAATAAAAGTTACATTTGGCAATGGTAACCAATATTAATAAAGTTTGTCAAGGTCAAGGTCCCTCAACAAATATTACACGTCAAACGAAATCAAATTAGAATAAATGAAAATGAAAACTAATAAGAGATTATTATATATTTCAGCTTCATCAGTATACTGTTCCAAAACCAGATCCGATTATTCGGTTTGCGTATCATATTTGGTCAAAGCGGAAACATTTATCGTATTTCGTAAACCTCCCTTATCATACGTTAGAAACATCTTTCTTCTACCATTTAATGACGCTCTATGGCTATCAAATATTGCATTCGTTTTAATATCATCTATATTTTTGTATATAATAGTTAAATGGGAATGGAGATTGATTGAAAATAACGAAGAAATTCAAGAATCCGACATGATGCCTAATCGATTTTCAGACGCTCTCTTATTTTCCATTGGAGGAGTAAGTACTACATTTTGTATTTTTGTTTTAATAGCACATTTTTAGAAGATATATTACAGTAATTACGTAAACTGTAATAGGTGTGCCAGCAGGGTTACGATACAGAACCAAAAGGAAATCCAGGAAGGATTTTGATGTTTACATTGTTTCTGACGTTAATTTTCCTATTTACTGCATACACTGCGTATACTGTTGTTTTATTCCAAGCCACTTCGGATGACATTAAAACATTGGAGGATTTATATAACTCGAAAATGGAATTAGGGATTGATACAAAACCATATTTTAAAATTTTATTCGAAGTATACATTTATTGCAGTAATAAGCGTTAGAGAACTAATAAATAAATATTCTAGAACGAAGATGAATCGTTACGAAAGAAAATCTACCAAGAACGAATTCTCCATAATTCGGATGGACCACATATGTATGATATAGGAGTTGGTTTGAAAAGAGCCCGTGATGAGTATTTTGCATTTTTTGTTGGAAGTCTAACCGGATATCAATTAATTAATGATATGTTTTTGGATAATGAGAAATGCGGTTTGCAGGAAATTAATTTCATTGATAAACACGTTCTTTGGATAACTTCGCCGAAAAATACAAGCTTTTTGGAGCAATTTAGAATTGGGTAAACTTACTCTAAACCGAACCGTATTTTATTATTTTAATTCTATTATGATTGGTTTTTTCAGTTATGCCAAATTATCGGAAGTAGGTATATTGAATCGGGAACGTTTACGTAGATTGTCTAACAAACCAACTTGTAACAGTAAAAGAAATAGTTACAGAAGTGCAGGACTCCTGGATTTGTACTCTGTTTACATGATAGAAGTAATTGGTGTAGGTACTTCTATAGGTTTAATGATTTTAGAAAATATTATTTATAAACTAGCACATCACAAAAATAAATAAATATTTACTTAAATATTCACGATAGTAAAATATGTTTGTAGTTTTATTCATACTTGTAATGGATACAGCTTAGTGATTCACACCAGCACTGGAACTTTATGGTTACTTATATAAGCAATCCATAATACGTTCCTATATTCAGATCATTTAAAATAATTCTCTAAAACATCCTGAAATTCTTGCTAAGTAGATATAAATAGGAATTTGAGGGCCTTATAAGATATTTTAAATCAATAAAAATTTTATTAAAATAAATACATTAATAAATGAGTTCTGCATTTTTGTGAATCGAATCGGAAACATAAATCTAAAATATCACATAAATATAAAATACTATATTGGCAACGTGGTTCAATGTTACGCCGCCCTAGTGTCAATTTTCTAAACTAATTAGTCTTGTTTGTAGGCACCATTAGCTTTGTTATAACGTTACCAAACGTTTAGAAAAACGCAATCTAAAGTGTGTTGCCAATTTTGCAAACTTACAATTGACGTAGATTTATTATCTCATCAGGAATTAAATGATACTATGATTCCAACATCAAAATTATTATCTGGTATCGTTACAGGCCAGTCATGCATAATTATTTTTTTCATGTGTGGCATATTTTTTAACGTCTAGATTAATTTTATAAATTAAACAATTGATTGCTTTCGCGTTATTTATTTCATTATTATAGTATTAATGTTTAAAATATCTGCAATGTCTTACACTGAACTATCTTATACGCATTTTGGTTACAACATACCATATTTTTATTATTTTTCTAATTAATAATATTTTACTAACCTTTGGAACCCTTTTTCACTAAATATATTTCTTATTAAATGTCAAACTCCAAATTATTTATGTTTATTTTGTTTTTACTTTCTTATACGAAGTATAAGTATTGTAATCAAGAAATTTTCGATCTCGAGATTTTAGCGGAAATATACCTTTTGACCTACCCTGATCCAATCGGAATGCGTATAAGAAAGTTCAATGTAAGACATTTTTTCCATATAAAAATGTGAAATTGTTTCAAGTTAGTTAATATTGAGTGAAACAAAGGAATGATTTGATTATTGATTACTGATGTCTACAATTTGTGAATGTGTATATAGTTATTAGAACACCATGTAATTTAAAAAAAAAATTTATCTGACTATGTCCATTGTATTTATTCTAATTAGAATAGAATTGTATATCTAAGTAAATTACCATTCACATATACTATAAATTAATATGCAAACAATTTTATTATTGTAAAGTTACTTCTCAAGTAAAATGTTACTAATGCTCGTCATAGTTAAACTAATTTTATTTTTAAATCTCGTTAAAAGTCAAAAACACGATGAGATAAATTTGATCAAAAACTATGTTGAAAAAATACAGAATAAACATTATATTTTACATGGGATTCTTTGTTGGAGTTATGGTACTATTATTATCTTAAGTTTTTGATTATATAAGCTTAACATATACCCAGAATCAAAAAATGACTCATTATAATTTTAAAATTCAGTGACTTTATTAATATAAATATATATTTTAGCTGACAAAATAATATTAACTACCGCATTATATGATGAAAATATAATTTTAAACATAAACAACAACGAATTTCTAGAAGAGCAAATCTTAAATCGATTTCTATTTATTTTGGATATGTCCTGTATAAAATCATATAACTTCTTAAATAAGGTAAGTCGCTTGTATAAATATACACACAATATTAAAACGACGAAACAAATTGTTTAGGCAAATTCAAAATATTTCTTTCGAAATACATACGAATGGTTACTCCTGTTTGATGAACCAATGAACTCAACAACGAAATCTGAATTATTTCACGATTTGGATATATTCATTGATAGCAAAGTAGTATTAGCTGAAAGAGTTAGTAATTACAATTACAAACTGGAGCATATATACAAATTACGGCCGGATTCAAGAGTGATAATAAATGATTTCGCAATTTGGAACAACCAAAAAGGTTTTACTACATACGACAACACAATTTTATCGTGGAAAAGGCACAAATTCGAAGGAGGCGTCATAAGAACTGGAAGGGTTCTTTTGGATAATAGTTCTTATGAACATTTAGATGACAACAGGTGATTTAATATATAATGCAAAAATCTTGAAGAGTATATTACATTTGGTGATAATTTTCAAAGTTACATAATAGTTGTTTTTAAAGATATAAAGATATTGATCCATTGACGAAAATTAATATAGTACCGAACATGGCATTGGCAGATTATTTAAATGCAACGAATGTTATAATAACTGTACCAAATTTTTATTCACATATAATGGAGACAGTATCTAATGATACATTAGTCGGATTGACACTGAGTAACAATATTGATTTAACAGGTAAAAATATGTGTACTGCAAAAATGCCAGTTTTTTTTATTAGAACATAATTGAAATAATAGTTACATTAGGCAATGTTAGACATTTTTATTTACATTTTCAGCTACAGGAACATACTGTCATAGAAGTAGGTCCAAATTTTCGGTTTGCCTATGGGATTTGGCCAAAGCAGACACATTTTTCATATTTAGAAAACCTCCCTTATCATACGTTAGAAACATTTTCATTCTACCATTTAGTGTGGATCTGTGGTTGTCAAATATTGCGTTCATTTTACTATCATCTATATTTATGTATGTAATAGTTAAGTGGGAATGGAGAATGATTGAAAATAAAGAAGAAATTCAAGAATCGGACATGATGCCTAATCGATTTTCAGACGCTCTCTTATTTTCCATTGGAGGAGTAAGTACTACATTTTCTATTTCTATTTTAATAGAACATATTTAGAAGATATATTACAGTAATTACGTAAACTTTAACAGGTATGCCAACAGGGTTACGATACAGAACCAAAAGGTAGTCCAGGAAAGATTTTAATGCTTACATTGTTCCTGACGTTAATTTTCCTATTTACTGCATACACTGCGTATACTGTTGTTTTATTCCAAGCCACTTCGGATGACATTAAAACATTGGAGGATTTGTATAACTCAAAAATGGTATTAGGGATTGATAGCAAGGCATATTTTAAAATTTTATTTGAGGTACATATGTATATTACAGTAATAAGCGTTAGATAACTAATAAATAAATGTTCCAGCAAGCAGATGGTCCGTTACAAAAAAAAATCTACCATGAACGAATTCTACATACGTCCGATGGACCACATATATATGATTCAATAGTAGGTTTGAAAAAAGTCCGTGACGAGTATTTTGGATTTTATTGTGGAGGTCCAAGCGAGTATCATTTAATTAATAATATGTTTTTGGATAATGAGAAATGCGGTTTGCAAGAAATCAAATTAATTGATAAACATATACTCTGGGTATCTTCGCCGAAAAATTCTAGCTTTTTGGAGCAATTCAGAATTGGGTAAACGCTTTAGAGTTACCAAAGCAGAGATTTTAATTTTTATTATACTTGGCGTTTGCAGTTACGGTAAATTAACGGAAGCTGGTATATTGAATCGGGAACGTTTACGTAGATTAACCAACAAACCAACTTGTAACAGTCAAGGAAATAGTTACAGAAGTGCCGGACTCCTAGATTTGTACTCCGTTTACATGATCGCAGTAATTGGTGTAGGTACTTCTATAGGTTTAATGATTTTAGAAAATATTATTTATAAATTTGCACAGCACTAAAATAATTACATATTTGCTTAAATATACCCAATAGCAAAATATGTTTGCAGTTTTATCCCACTATAATTGGCAATAAAATATAAATTTTCCTGCCATGTCAAAAGAATATATATTCTTAAATTTATTAAAACTATATTTCAATATTTATTCATATATATCTAAAGTACCATGTTTTGAAAGTAGTCAATATATTATTTAATAATATGTTGAAACATTTTTAACAATTGAGTGGAGAAAACAAACCAGAAGTTTTTAACTTCAAAGCTACTATTTATTTATTTAATACACTTATTTTCTAACTAATATTATAACACTTATTTAACAAATATTTATTCAAACAAAAATAAATATTCTTTACTACGAATTCTCAAAAACATCCTTAAAATCTCGTTAAGTAGAAACAAATAGGAGTTTGAGGGCTTTGTAATGCATATGTATTTTAAATCAGATAAATAAATTAATAATATTATTAAAATAAATACATTATAAATGAGAATTTTTGTAAATCCAATCTAATTATTTTATACACGTATTACTTCGTATTAGAAAGTAAAAATGCGAAATTGTTTAAGGGTAGTAATCGAATGCAACAAAGGTATGATTTGATTAATTATTGATTACTCATGTCTACAATTTGTGAATGTGTTCATAGTTATTAGAATACCATGTAATTTTCAAAAAATTATCTATGTCCCATTGTATTTATTCTAATTAGAATAGAATTGTATATTTAAGTAAATTACTATTTACATATACTATAAATTAAAATGCAACCAGTCTTGTTATTGTAAAGTTCAGTTGTAACTCAAGGAAAATGTTACTAATGCCTGTTATTGTAAAGTTAATTATATTTTTAAATCTCGTTAAAAGTCAAAAATACGATGAGATAAATTTGATCAAAAATTATGTCGAAAAAGTACAGAATAAAAATTATATTTTACATGGGATTCTTTGTTGGAGTTATGGTACTATTATTACCGCTAATTTCCAATTATTATTAAATAGAATTAGAATTTATAGTGTTATTAGCCCATACGTAGCAGTAAAGAGCTTACGTATTCGTTTATATATGTTAAATTCCCAAATCCAAAATATTATTCATATTAATTTTAAACTCACTTAATGATATTATTAATATAATTACATATTTCAGCTGACAAAATAAGTTTAACCGATATATTACATGATGAAAATATCGTTTTAAATATTAACAACAATGAATTTATAGAAGATTTCTTATATAGATTTCTATTTATTTTGGATATGTCCTGTTTAAAGTCATATAAATTCTTAAATGAGGTAAATCGCTTCATTAAATGTACATGCGCTATTAAAATCGTAAAAACAATTGTTTAGGCCAACTCAAAATATCTCTTTCGAAATTCGTACGAATGGTTATTACTGTTTGATGAACCAATGAACTCAACAACGAAATCTGAATTATTTGTCGATTTGGATGTATTCATTAATAGCCAAGTGGTGTTAGCAGAAAGAGTTAGTAATTACAATTACAGACTGGAGCATATATACAAATTACGGCCGGATTCAAGAGTGATAATAAATGATTTCGCAACTTGGAACAACCAAAAAGGTTTTACTACCTACGACAACACAATTCTATCGTGGAAAAGGCACAAATTCAAAGGAGATATCTTAAGAAGTGGAAGGGTGTTTTTGGAAAATAGTACTGCTGACCATTTGTATGATAACAGGTGATTTAATATACATATACATTTGGTGATATTTTTTAATTGACGTAATAATTGATTTCAAAGATATAAAGATATTGATCCAGCGACGAAAATCAATGTACTACCGAATATGGCGTTGATGGAATATTTAAATGCAACGAATGTCATCATAGATGTACCCAGTTATTATAAAGATATAATGGAGACCGTTTCGAATGATACCTTAATTGGATTAACACTGAGTAACAATATTGATATATCAGGTAAATCATACTTGTGGACGGGCTCGAGTTTTTATATTAACAAATAATTTAAATTACAATTACGATAATAAACATTTTTACTTTCTTATACGTATAAGTAAGAAATATCTATTGAATTAATGAAAACATTTGATCGCGAAAGTTTTACAATAATACCTTCCAATGTAGGATCTCGAGCTTCCGCTAATTGTAATTCAATTATTCGTTAAAAGAAATAAATCAAGAATTGTTTAATTTCCATTTATTACAGCTTCACCAGTATACTGTTATCTAAGAAGATCCCCTTACTTAGATTGCGTATCAAGTGTGGGATTGGCAGAATTATTTTTCATATTTAGAAAACCTCCCTTATCATACGTTAGAAACATTTTCATTCTACCATTTAGTGTGGATCTGTGGTTGTCAAATATTGCGTTCATTTTATTATCATCTATATTTTTGTATATAATAGTTAAGTGGGAATGGAGAATGATTGAAAATAAGGAAGAAATTCAAGAATCGGATATGATGCCTAATCGATTTTCAGACGCTCTTTTATTTTCCATTGGAGGAGTAAGTACTACATTTTCTATTTATATTTTAATAGCACTTATTTAGAAGATATATTACAGTAATTACGTAAATTATAACAGATGTGCCAGCAGGGTTACGATACAGAACCAAAAGGTAGTCCAGGAAAGATTTTAATGCTTACATTGTTCCTGACTTTGATTTTCCTATTTACTGCATACACTGCGTATACTGTTGTTTTATTCCAAGCTACTTCGGATCACATTAAAACATTGGAGGATTTGTATAACTCAAAAATGGACTTAGGGATTGATATAAAACCATATTTTAAAGTTTTATTTGAAGTATATATTTATTGCAGTACTAAGCGATAGAGAACTTATAAAAAGAAAATGTTCTAGGTAACAGATGAACCGTTACGAAGAAAAATCTACCAAGACCGAATTCTTCACCCAGATGGACCACGTATATATGATACAATTGTAGGTATGAAAAAAGTCCGTGACGAGTATTTTGGATTTTATTGTGGAGGTCCACTCGCATATCATATAATTAATAGAATGTTTTTGGACAATGAGAAATGCAGTTTGCAAGAAATCATTTCTAACGATTTGCGTGTTCTCTGGGCAATTTCACCGAAAAATTCTAGTTTTTTCGAGCAATTCAGAATTGGGTAAGCTTCACGTTTCAGAATTAGCAAATATTTTATGTCTATTATATGTGGCTTTTTCAGTTATGCCAAAATAACAGAAGTTGGTATACCGAATCGGGAAAATTTACGTAGATTAGCTAACAAACCAACTTGTAACAGTCAAGGAAATAGTTACAGAAGTGCCGGACTCCTAGATTTGTACTCCGTTTACATGATCGCAGTAATTGGTTTAGGTACTTCTATAGGTTTAATGATTTTAGAAAATATTATTTATAAATTAGCACATCACAAAAATAATTAACTAATTGCTTAAACAATACAATTTTGTTTAAATTCTAAGCAATTAAACACACGGTAGTGAAATATTTCTTTAGTTTTATTCCACTAAAAATTTATTTAAGTTTTCCTTCATTTATTCATAATTAAAATCCATAAATTCTGTTTAAGTAGAATAAATAAATAACAATTTTAGTATCTTATAAAGCATATGTATTTAAAATCAGATGAATAAATATAAAACATTATTACAATAAATACATCAATAAGTAATATAAATGAATGCAAACATTTGATTAAGTTTCACATAAAGTTTTATCAGAACGACAATTGTTTCGACTTTAAGACTAACACTCGAAACAATTGTCCTTTTAATAAAACTTTTTGTGAAATTTCACCACATATTTTTATCCATTATTATTAGTAAAATGTTTCACAATACACCAACCACAATAAGTGTGATTAATAATTGAGTTCAGCATTTTTCCGAATCCAATCTAAGTATTTAGTAACCCTTGTAAATACAGCGGGGTGATTTGTTTGGCAAGTATTCCACCCGAAAGAAACAACCCCTATTTGGATGGGTGACCCAAGATCTTGCGCTAATGGACCTCCACTATCACCCTAAACATTTAAATAATAATCAATATTTGACAACAAAGCACGCATAACAAATTGGTTTAATATAAAAATCCAACAAATTCCAACACACAAAATCACTTACATTGCAAGAAGATTTCCCGTTTTGACCAGAAGTACACAGATGCGTTTCTTGAATCACTTTCGGGTACCGCTCTTGGCAAGCTTTAATACTAATAATGTCAGTTTCCACGTATCTTAATACTGGGCTTATAACATTTGACGCTTAAAACAAAAACGTAATTAATCAATTTATGAATAATTTAAAACACTTGGTAATTTTCACAAAATATTTTGTGAAAATTACCAAGTGTTTTAAATTATTCATATTTATAATGTTTCACCAAGTGCCAACCACACAAACTATTGATATTAATCAATTTACCCAACTTAGTCGAAATACACAATATTTATTGAGCAAATTAAAACATACCATCTGAATCCTTGCCCCAACCACTAACAACAGCATTTTCTCCAGTATAATCAGCAGTATCTTCAATCGGCAACTTAATAGCACTAATAAACTCTAAAAGAAATAAAAAATTAATTTCCTTATACGTTAATATGTGTTATATCCAGAACTTACTATTGAATTTAACTGGATGTGGCAGTTTTACGACAGCAATATCATTCAATAACATTGTGGGGTACCATTTTTCATGAGGAATTATTATTGAAGTATTCATTCGCACCTGGGTCACCTCAGATACATCATCGACCTTATGGGCACCCATAATTACTTCCATTTTATGTACACTAGACACAAATATAAAAATTTGTATAAAAATTAAATTTATAATACGTTAAATTCATTTAGTTAAGTTAATAACTGAAACAACTTACCCATCCGTACAATGCGCAGCTGTTAACACATATTGTTCAGATATTAAAGAACCGCCGCAGAAAGAAACACCATGGTCCAAAAAAAGATTTAATCCAACCTGAAAACAATAATTTATACTTTTCTCATATTTAAAATTCGCTTGAAAAGTAATTACGCACTTGGTATGGGAATTGGTGGACTTTAGCTTCATCACCTCCAACAATTCGATTATTGTGTCGAAGATTGTTAAATTGATTCGGAAGTGCCTATAAATAAATATTTTAAAATAAGTAAAAAGCACACCGGTGATTTTTAATTGTAAGACGAACCTGGCTAACAATAGCCGTTGTTAAAACACAAAATATGATTGCGAAATTCATTTTCGCTGACTGAAACTAATTTAAAATTGTTTGCTTATATATAATGGATTGATGTTTAGATTTGTCCTAATCTGGGTTTTACGTATTTGATAACATTTAGAATTTATATCTAAACGATTTTCATTTCAATTAGTAACAATTAAAATTAGTTTTTTAAAGATATTCGAAATCTATTTTGTTCTAGAAGTTTCTATTTATATAAAATTTGTAGTAATATTAACAAATTGGAATTTTTAGTTTCTTATACGCAATATTGTAATCACGAAATATTTCGATCTCGAGATTTTAACGGAAACATACGTTTTGACCTTCCCTGAATCGATTCCGACTATTTTTGGAATGACGTCCGTCTCTCTCTCTCTCTGTGTGTGTGTGTGTGTGTGTGTGTCTGGCTGTGTGTCTGTGTTTGTGTGTATATGTGTGTGTGTGTGTATGCTCTGTGCAGCCTAAACGGTTTAAAGTAAAATTATGAAACTTTAAACTTAAGATTTGCATATGCCTAAAATGTGCAGCTCCTATTAAAAAAAAAATCTAACCGGAAGTGCTTGTTTTACTTAAATGTTAAAATAAAGACTTAAACAATTTTCGTGTAAGAAAATAAAAAAAGTAATCTCGTAATATAATGTCTAGTTAAATTAAATATAAAATCCATTTAAATGAAACATTAATATTTATGGCAATTTAAAGAACAGTTGCACTAATCTATGAATGGAACAAAGTAAATTTGCAGATATACATTTTTATTTTAGATAATTATTTAGATTATTTATCACAATTTAAATAATAATATTTTCACTGATATCTAACACGTTTTGATAAATCTACTGATAATTTGTATTAAAAATTGATAAACATATTTGATTCAAATTCATAGAAATTAGAAGATTAAGAATGGCTTTTGCAATTAATAATGTGACTATAGTCGGAAACATTTCAAATAATTATTTTTTATTTTGATATTGATTAATCAACAAGAAGTATGCAGCCAGCCCTTGTAGTTGCTAAAAAAAATAAAAATTAATAGTTATAAAAAACTCGTATTAATTCATATTTTCATCAAAAAATACAATATAACGATCTACTCCAACCAGTTAATCCAGATGCAACGATATTTAATATAATGATTAGAAACATGATCTAAACTACGATTAAAGCAACACTCATTTGCTATCAGGGTATGATAATAGAATAATTTGGAAAATTCTTAAATGTATTTAGGGATTCCCGCGGTATTTATACAATAAAATTGACGTATGTTTTATTGTTTAATTTTCGGTCATATCTTCAGATAAGGAGCGACAAATTTTGATCTTACGAGCGATGATTAACATCTAATGAGTACTCTTCAGTACAAAAAGCTAAATATATTTTGAATAGAAGAAGGAATAGATATGAGACTGAACACTTAAGCCTTTTTTTATGCTCCACTGAGAGTTAAAAATACTTGTGATACTCTATTATAATAACATGACTAATCATGCGCACTGGATTTGTCATACGCACTTAAGTCATTTGAAATAAGTCGTTATGGTGTATTTTAAATGTTTATTTACTTTTAGTAATACATTTAATCGGATTGGAAATAGTCCTAATGCCGTGAACTCTACTTTGGAATGTAACATTTGTAAAATCAATGTATTTTTCTAGAAAATAATATGAATTTAAAGCTACGCTTTTAAATAACATCTTTGTTCAACATGTAAAATAAATCTATGTTATTTGGACTGGGTTAAAATGTTTATTCAGTTATTTCATATTGAATCCGAATGTGACAATACCTGCATTGCGATTGCATGATCGTAATAACATATGTTAAGCAGCCCTAATATGGAATATATCTGTTTCGCTTTCACCTCGATTAAATAACAAAACAAATAATTGCCGATCATAATCAAAAACTGGAATATTGTAGACGCGAGCAGTTCTTGTGGTACGATGGTTTTGTAGGCGCCTGCTAATATTCCAATCAAACAAAACAACATGTGCATGTAACTGTACATAACATGGAGGAGTATAACTCCAGAAAACGCTTTATGGTATATAATTGTAGCTTCCACTAGTTTCTCAAGTATTTCAGATACGTATATTATAAAATTGTCATATCCAGAACTGAAAAGTTTCATTAGAGTTTAAAAGCGATAAATCGTCTCGTTTACTTCAAATTCGATAATAGGCAATTGTAATTGTGAAGGAAGCATTATCTGGGAGGGGAATCAATTAAATGGTAACTTATTTTTGTGGAAAGTAATTTTCAAAAACGTATTTATAGCTGCAGATCGTTTATTTGGAACTATTTGAATTATGTGGAGATAAATTGTTGCGAATTATCGGGTATTATCGGGAATTATTGGGAATTATCGGGCATTATCGGGAATTATGGGGAATTATCGGGAATTATGGGGAATTATCGGGCATTATCGGGAATTATCGAGAACAAAATTAACTCTTGTGGCCCGTTTAACAACTTACCTTTCTAAAATGGGTAAATCATCCTCTTTGTCGTCAAGAAAATTATATAAAATAACAAAACGTTGATACGAAAATATATTAAAGCATATTATTATACAAATCATTGCATCCTTCATATGAAACGATAGTCCAAAACAGATCGTATCATATATTTTTAATGCAATTTCATCATCAGTTGAGAATATAATAAATAGAGGGGTGGGCACGAAAACTGCAGCAAATGCAATGACAATGAAAAATAATTTATAATTTAAGAATATCTTAATTTTTCGAAATTCCAAATCAACTTCATGAATTTTAGCCATATATGCAATGAACGACTTATAATTCCAAACAAATACGAGCAAACATAAAGCGTGGAAAATATTTAAACCAACTATCAGATAATAGAACCCGATTAACTCTAAAAGACTAGCGTTACCCATAAGTAACAAGCGTTGTCGAATTGCCCAAAAAATTGATGCGAAAATTACTAAAATAAAAAATACATAAATTAATTCTTGTAGCTATAGTATAAAAGGTAAATATTCAATAGGTACACAGGCTACTCGGAATAGCTTGATGTGCACAGGTATTTAAATTAATTTCTATTTAGTTACGCAACTCAAGTTTTAGTATCTATTGTTTATTTATGAAACAAGCGTCATTGAAAAAAAGTACTTACGTAATGGATAAATTAAGTTTTTCCATTGAAATTTCTGGTTATGCCCTAAATAAACACCATTTTTATATATTTCTTCATAGGGCACCAAACCTACCAGCGCGAATCTCACAATGAAAAAATATCGATGCGTTAAATCATAAATAGTTTTTGGATAAGGATAATTATAATATTTGTTTATAAGATACTTTTTTATTTTTGTAAACATAGTAACGTCTGCACGTTAAGGATTGTAACAATTATATAAATGACATTTTTACGATTGCTTGCATTAAAATGCAATTTCACCTATCTGGATGCAATATTATTAATATTCTAACAGCTATTCGTGATGATTATTGCATTAATGATATTGTACTAAAATCTACCATTAAGGAAGAAATGGTACAATCGCAGCAAAAATGCGATTTCATAAATTTTCACATATTGCTATTTGGACTGCGGCATCCAAGATATTCTCTAATTGAATTGATTTTAATTCATAAGGCTCTCAAGAAGATTCTGCTACCACTAGTTACTGGAATCTATATTAAAAATACCAAGAAAACGATTGGTAAAGTTTAAAATTATTTATCTTTAATTATAAGATGGATTTTCAGTGACCCTTTTAATTATATGCATCATGTGTGTGTGAGTGTGCTTCAAATTTTTTCAGAAAAAAATAGTATAATTTATATTATTTAAAATTGTAAAATAAATAAAAAAATTTCCTGGAATATTACAACATTTATACTTAACAAAAAGAAACTCACTCACGTATCTGCAGTTGCTGACCAAGCTAGCGTTCTTTTTATTCGAAATTTCTAGAAAAGTGAATATTTATTAGAAAAGAGAAAAAGTCAATACATAAAGTTCACTTTGACTGTGAACAGCCAAAAACTGAAAATAGATGTCCAGTTGGCTAACTATCGCAAAAAATTTAACATTTATACGAACATTATATTACGGCTCTTTTGTTTAATGCTTATTTGATACTAATGACTCTTTAATAATAAATGTAATACTAGAAAATTGTTAAATAAAGACGTATTTAAATGTGTTGAGTACGCCTTTTGTTCGTGTAAAAATAGCGAGGTCATTCGTTTTTTTTAACAATCTGATTACGGTGTGAGCGAGTGAATAATACAGATACCAAATTTTAGTGTAAATTGAAATTATATTCCAACTGAGACATAGTTCTAAAATGCATGAAGCGACGTTTGGCGTTAGTGATTATATTATTTTCTGTGTAACGTTATGTATTTCTGCAGCAATTGGTATTTATTTTGGTTGTTTTGGTACTAAGCAAAAATCTGAGTCGGAGTACATGTATGGTAATAGACAAATGCACGCAATACCTGTTGGTTTATCACTCTACAGTAGGTAAGTCTATATGAAATAAAATGGTCTATAAATTAGTATATATATATGTGCATTATTACAGTGCAGTTTCAGCTCTTACTATTGTTGGTACGCCACCAGAAGTGTACATATTTGGAACTCAGTTTTTGTTAATTACCGTGGGACAAGTGCTATCATTAATTATCACATGGAATTTTATTCTACCCGTATTTTGTGGAAAACTTTATTTAAAAACACCGTATGAGGTATGTATATATCACAACATACTTATCACACATTAAACTTACAGAATACATTTGTAATTTTATGCAAAAATTTTTACTTCTTATTTTACCTGAGTTTCTTGTTTTTATTTTGGCTCGCAATAATTATTGATATATATGTTTTTAGTATTTTGAACGCAGATTTGGGAGTGAAGTACGTATGATGTGTGCAATGATTTATATAATACACACAATATTATTCTTGCCGATCGTACTGTATGGAGCATCACTACCATTTAGTGAAGTGACAGGCATATCAACAGCTCTTTGTACTTCTATTGTTGGGGGCGTTTGTGTATTTTATACAATGTTGGTAAGTGTTTGCGATACATATACAGGTTATTGGGAATAGCAACAATTACGACCTTTATGTGGTCTTTAACTTGAATCACTATTAGTCGAGTGAACCGCACATAGATCTATTTGATTAAATAGCTGCTTTAAACATTGCAAATAGGTAGAAGGTCAGGTTGGCCGAGTGGTCTAAGGCGCCAGATTTAAGCTCTGGTTCCCAAACGGGAGCGTGGGTTCGAACCCCACACCTGACAATTATTATATTGGAAGTACCAAAAGAGTTCATACATGACATAATCCCTGGGTTGCGATATGAATAGTCGTATGGCACGTACATTTTCTTTGTAGATCAGTTTGAAGCAATTCCAAGATGATCTAAGCATTGGAATTACGTATAAAGTCAGGTTGGCCGAGTGGTCTAAGGCGCCAGATTTAAGCTCTGGTTCCCAAACGGGAGCGTGGGTTCGAACCCCACACCTGACAATTATTATATTGGAAGTACCAAAAGAGTTCATACATGACATAATCCCTGGGTTGCGATATGAATAGTCGTATGGCACGTACATTTTCTTTGTAGATCAGTTTGAAGCAATTCCAAGATGATCTAAGTATTGGAATTACGTATAAAGTCAGGTTGGCCGAGTGGTCTAAGGCGCCAGATTTAAGCTCTGGTTCCCAAACGGGAGCGTGGGTTCGAACCCCACACCTGACAATTATTATATTGGAAGTACCAAAAGAGTTCATACATGACATAATCCCTGGGTTGCTATATGAATAGTCGTATGGGACGTACATTTTCTTAGTAGAATAGTTTGAAGTAATTCCAAGTTGACCTAAGCATTGGAATAACGTATAAAGTCAGGTTGGCCGAGTGGTCTAAGGCGCCAGATTTAAGCTCTGGTTCCCAAACGGGAGCGTGGGTTCGAACCCCACACCTGACAATTATTATATTGGAAGTACCAAAAGAGTTCATACATGACATAATCCCTGGGTTGCGATATGAATAGTCGTATGGGACGTACATTTTCTTAGTAGATCAGTTTGAAGTAATTCCAAGTTGACCTAAGCATTGGAATTACGTATAAAGTCAGGTTGGCCGAGTGGTCTAAGGCGCCAGATTTAAGCTCTGGTTCCCAAACGGGAGCGTGGGTTCGAACCCCACACCTGACAATTATTATATTGGAAGTACCAAAAGAGTTCATACATGACATAATCCCTGGGTTGCTATATGAATAGTCGTATGGGACGTACATTTTCTTAGTAGAATAGTTTGAAGTAATTCCAAGTTGACCTAAGCATTGGAATAACGTATAAAGTCAGGTTGGCCGAGTGGTCTAAGGCGCCAGATTTAAGCTCTGGTTCCCAAACGGGAGCGTGGGTTCGAACCCCACACCTGACAATTATTATATTGGAAGTACCAAAAGAGTTCATACATGACATAATCCCTGGGTTGCTATATGAATAGTCGTATGGGACGTACATTTTCTTAGTAGAATAGTTTGAAGTAATTCCAAGTTGACCTAAGCATTGGAATAACGTATAAAGTCAGGTTGGCCGAGTGGTCTAAGGCGCCAGATTTAAGCTCTGGTTCCCAAACGGGAGCGTGGGTTTGAACCCCACACCTGACAATTATTATATTGGAAGTACCAAAAGAGTTCATACATGACATAATCCCTGGGTTGCGATATGAATAGTCGTATGGGACGTACATTTTCTTAGTAGATCAGTTTGAAGTAATTCCAAGTTGACCTAAGCATTGGAATAACGTATAAAGTCAGGTTGGCCGAGTGGTCTAAGGCGCCAGATTTAAGCTCTGGTTCCCAAACGGGAGCGTGGGTTCGAACCCCACACCTGACAATTATTATATTGGAAGTACCAAAAGAGTTCATACATGACATAATCCCTGGGTTGCGATATGAATAGTCGTATGGCACGTACATTTTCTTTGTAGATCAGTTTGAAGCAATTCCAAGATGATCTAAGCATTGGAATTACGTATAAAGTCAGGTTGGCCGAGTGGTCTAAGGCGCCAGATTTAAGCTCTGGTTCCCAAACGGGAGCGTGGGTTCGAACCCCACACCTGACAATTATTATATTGGAAGTACCAAAAGAGTTCATACATGACATAATCCCTGGGTTATGATATGAATAGTCGTATGGCACGTACATTTTCTTTGTAGATCAGTTTGAAGCAATTCCAAGATGATCTAAGTATTGGAATTACGTATAAAGTCAGGTTGGCCGAGTGGTCTAAGGCGCCAGATTTAAGCTCTGGTTCCCAAACGGGAGCGTGGGTTCGAACCCCACACCTGACAATTATTATATTGGAAGTACCAAAAGAGTTCATACATGACATAATCCCTGGGTTGCTATATGAATAGTCGTATGGGACGTACATTTTCTTAGTAGAATAGTTTGAAGTAATTCCAAGTTGACCTAAGCATTGGAATAACGTATAAAGTCAGGTTGGCCGAGTGGTCTAAGGCGCCAGATTTAAGCTCTGGTTCCCAAACGGGAGCGTGGGTTCGAACCCCACACCTGACAATTATTATATTGGAAGTACCAAAAGAGTTCATACATGACATAATCCCTGGGTTGCGATATGAATAGTCGTATGGGACGTACATTTTCTTAGTAGATCAGTTTGAAGTAATTCCAAGTTGACCTAAGCATTGGAATTACGTATAAAGTCAGGTTGGCCGAGTGGTCTAAGGCGCCAGATTTAAGCTCTGGTTCCCAAACGGGAGCGTGGGTTCGAACCCCACACCTGACAATTATTATATTGGAAGTACCAAAAGAGTTCATACATGACATAATCCCTGGGTTGCTATATGAATAGTCGTATGGGACGTACATTTTCTTAGTAGAATAGTTTGAAGTAATTCCAAGTTGACCTAAGCATTGGAATTACGTATAAAGTCAGGTTGGCCGAGTGGTCTAAGGCGCCAGATTTAAGCTCTGGTTCCCAAACGGGAGCGTGGGTTCGAACCCCACACCTGACAATTATTATATTGGAAGTACCAAAAGAGTTCATACATGACATAATCCCTGGGTTGCGATATGAATAGTCGTATGGGACGTACATTTTCTTAGTAGATCAGTTTGAAGTAATTCCAAGTTGACCTAAGCATTGGAATTACGTATAAAGTCAGGTTGGCCGAGTGGTCTAAGGCGCCAGATTTAAGCTCTGGTTCCCAAACGGGAGCGTGGGTTCGAACCCCACACCTGACAATTATTATATTGGAAGTACCAAAAGAGTTCATACATGACATAATCCCTGGGTTGCGATATGAATAGTCGTATGGGACGTACATTTTCTTAGTAGATCAGTTTGAAGTAATTCCAAGTTGACCTAAGCATTGGAATTACGTATAAAGTCAGGTTGGCCGAGTGGTCTAAGGCGCCAGATTTAAGCTCTGGTTCCCAAACGGGAGCGTGGGTTCGAACCCCACACCTGACAATTATTATATTGGAAGTACCAAAAGAGTTCATACATGACATAATCCCTGGGTTGCTATATGAATAGTCGTATGGGACGTACATTTTCTTAGTAGAATAGTTTGAAGTAATTCCAAGTTGACCTAAGCATTGGAATTACGTATAAAGTCAGGTTGGCCGAGTGGTCTAAGGCGCCAGATTTAAGCTCTGGTTCCCAAACGGGAGCGTGGGTTCGAACCCCACACCTGACAATTATTATATTGGAAGTACCAAAAGAGTTCATACATGACATAATCCCTGGGTTGCGATATGAATAGTCGTATGGGACGTACATTTTCTTAGTAGATCAGTTTGAAGTAATTCCAAGTTGACCTAAGCATTGGAATAACGTATAAAGTCAGGTTGGCCGAGTGGTCTAAGGCGCCAGATTTAAGCTCTGGTTCCCAAACGGGAGCGTGGGTTTGAACCCCACACCTGACAATTATTATATTGGAAGTACCAAAAGAGTTCATACATGACATAATCCCTGGGTTGCGATATGAATAGTCGTATGGCACGTACATTTTCGTTGTAGATCAGTTTGAAGCAATTCCAAGATGATCTAAGCATTGGAATTACGTATAAAGTCAGGTTGGCCGAGTGGTCTAAGGCGCCAGATTTAAGCTCTGGTTCCCAAACGGGAGCGTGGGTTCGAACCCCACAGCTGACAGTTATTATATTGGAGGTACCAAACGAGTTCATACATGACATAATCCTTGGGTTGCGATATGAATAGTCGTATAGGACGCACATTTTCTTAGTAGATCAGTTTGAAGCAACTTCAAGTTGACCTTAGCATTGGAATTACGTATAAAGTCAGGTTGGCCGAGTGGTCTAAGGCGTCAGATTTAAGCTCTGGTTCCCAAACGGGAGCGTGGGTTCGAACCCCACACCTGACAGTTATTATATTGGAGGTACCAAGAGAGTTCATACATGACATAATCCTTAGGTTGCGATATGAATAGTCGTATGGGACGCACATTTTCTTAGTAGATCAGTTTGAAGCAATTCCAAGTTGATCTAAGTATTGGAATTAGGTATTAGGTATTAGGTCAGGTTGGCCGAGCGGTCTAAGGCGCCAGATTCAAGCTCTGGTTCCCAAACGGGAGCGTGGGTTCGAACCCCACACCTGACAGTTATTATATTGGAGGTACCAAGAGAGTTCATACATGACATAATTCTTAGGTTGCGATATGAATAGTCGTATGGGACGCACATTTTCTTAGTAGATCAGTTTGAAGCAATTCCAAGTTGATCTAAGTATTGGAATTCGGTATTAGGTTAGGTTGGCCGAGCGGTCTAAGGCGCCAGATTCAAGCTCTGGTTCCCAAACGGGAGCGTGGGTTCGAACCCCACACCTGACAGTTATTATATTGGAGGTACCAAGAGAGTTCATACATGACATAATCCTTAGGTTGCGATATGAATAGTCGTATGGGACGCACATTTTCTTAGTAGATCAGTTTGAAGCAATTCCAAGTTGATCTAAGTATTGGAATTAGGTATTAGGTTAGGTTGGCCGAGCGGTCTAAGGCGCCAGATTCAAGCTCTGGTTCCCAAACGGGAGCGTGGGTTCGAACCCCACACCTGACAGTTATTATATTGGAGGTACCAAGAGAGTTCATACATGACATAACCCTTAGGTTGCGATATGAATAGCCGTATGGGATGTACATTTTCATAGTAGATCAGTTTGAAGCAATTCCAAGTTGATCTAAGTATTGGAATTAGGTATTAGGTTAGGTTGGCCGAGCGGTCTAAGGCGCCAGATTCAAGCTCTGGTTCCCAAACGGGAGCGTGGGTTCGAACCCCACACCTGACAGTTATTATATTGGAGGTACCAAGAGAGTTCATACATGACATAATCCTTAGGTTGCGATATGAATAGTCGTATGGGACGCACATTTTCTTAGTAGATCAGTTTGAAGCAATTCCAAGTTGATCTAAGTATTGGAATTAGGTATTAGGTTAGGTTGGCCGAGTGGTCTAAGGCGCCAGATTCAAGCTCTGGTTCCCAAACGGGAGCGTGGGTTCGAACCCCACACCTGACAGTTATTATATTGGAGGTACCAAGAGAGTTCATACATGACATAATCCTTAGGTTGCGATATGAATAGTCGTATGGGACGCACATTTTCTTAGTAGATCAGTTTGAAGCAATTCCAAGTTGATCTAAGTATTGGAATTAGGTATTAGGTTAGGTTGGCCGAGCGGTCTAAGGCGCCAGATTCAAGCTCTGGTTCCCAAACGGGAGCGTGGGTTCGAACCCCACACCTGACAGTTATTATATTGGAGGTACCAAGAGAGTTCATACATGACATAATCCTTAGGTTGCGATATGAATAGTCGTATTGGATGCACATTTTCATAGTAGATCAGTTTGAAGCAACTTCATTTTGACCTAAGCATTGGAATAACGTATAAAGTCAGGTTGGCCGAGTGGTCTAAGGCGCCAGATTTAAGCTCTGGTTCCCAAACGGGAGCGTGGGTTCGAACCCCACACCTGACAGTTATTATATTGGAGGTACCAAAAGAGTTCATACATGACATAATCCTTAGGGTGCGATATGAAAAAGTCGTATGGGGCGCACAGTTTCTTAGCAGATCGGTTGGAATCAAATCCAAGTTGATCTAAATAGTGGATTTAGGTAAAAGGTCATGTAGGCCGAGTGGTCTAAGACGCCAGGTTTAAGCTCTGGTTTGCAAACGGGAGCGTGGGTTCGAACTCTACATCTAATAATTATTAAGTTTTTGTCAAAAATGCCACATCAGACCTTGCGAGAAACCTTGTAAATATCCGCACTTTAGATATAAATCTAATCGAGCAAATAATCTTGCAATCTATAACAATTGATGGTGAAATTTGTCATTAATTTTTTTAAATTTATATTATCTCCCATAATATTCTTGGGAAGTTAGAAATAAACAACAAACCAAATCTACATACAAAATTAAAAATAACGTCCGAAAAAGCAATAACCATCAAAAAAAAAAATTAATGCATGATATAATTTGAAATATATTTGTTTAGGGAGGATTTTCAAGTGTTATATGGACGGATACACTACAATCAACACTTATGCTGGGTTCGTGTATATTTGTATTGATCACCGGTGTCAACGCAGTAGGAGGTTGGGACGTTGTTTGGAATCGAGCCGACGCTGGAGGTCGAATTACATTTTTCAAGTAAAGCATGAACAAAAATATACCTACATCATTTATATGCGAATGCTACAAAATTTGTTCATATTAGCTTCGACCCGAATCCTTTACAGCGCACGACTGTTTGGACAACAGTGATTGGTATGTGCTTCAATAGCGCATCACATACCGGATGTTCCGCTGGTACCATTCAACGATATATGTCACTAAAAAATGAAAGACAAGCAAGAATGTAAGCGAAAAAAAATATCTGCAGGGTCAAAGTTATTAAGTAATTTGTGCACAGATAACTATTACGATACAAATAACTCAATAGCGTTATTCTTAAATTTATACTATAACTCTAAAATGTATATATGGTTTATTTATTTTTATATGTGACTTTTTATAGAAGTACTCTCATTGGGACAGTGGGTATGGCTATAACATCAGCAATTGCTGGAATGATAGGGTTATGTATGTATGCCTTTTACCACAACTGTGATCCAGTTAAAAATCAGGTAAATACTATTTATACCCAGTTGCAGTATTAAGGAGTACTTCAACCTTGAATGCAAACTCAGATTTGCTATCATTATAAATAATCAACTAATAGAATTTAGGCATCTTATTTATTTTGTTATCAAAGAAAAACATTTTTTTATTAGCAAACATGAAATTCTGTTTACAAAAATGATTGTTTTTTAGCACAAATAATTTCTGGTACTGCAAAATTAATTTCTGGTACATATAAGTAACAAATATATTAATTACGCAATTAACATCACAATAAAAGCCGTATAATTTAATTAACACGATTTATATTTAATTTAATCCAGAATTTTACAAAAATGGCGCCATAAAAAGCTACTTTAATACTGTAATTTGGGGCGTGAACTTAAAACCCTGTGACAGATTTAAGTAATTATTTTAGAAATTTTTGTTCAGGAAGTTAGTAGTCCAAACAAAATATTACCATATTTCATATCAGATATTGTTGGAGATATTAATGGATTTTCCGGATTTTTCATTGCAGGCATCTTGAGTGCCGGGTTAAGGTATGTTATTATAACACAGAGAGAAAGAGAGAGATACACACACATTTTATTTATTTATTATTTATTTCAGTACAATATCATCAGAATTGAATACCGTGAGTGGTATTATATACCACGATTTTATAAAAAAGTATTCCAAAAAGGAATATACGGATTCGCAAGGAGCATTCGTAATGAAAATAATTGTTTTAGTAAATGGGTGTCTATATTTAGCAATTGCACCATGGCTGCAAAAATCACAGTATATACTTCAGGTATATAAATATTCTATTTATAAATTGGAGCGAAATGTGAATAAATTTAATTTTTATAGTGTGCTATGATGGTTGTTGGATTAACTTATGGTGCTAAATTAGGAATAATGTTACTAGGAACTACTTTTCCAAACGCAAATACAAAGGTTTGAAAATCGACCTGGAGAAGTTTTTCTAAAATATCAAATTACATTTAAAATTGTAATCTTTTTTTAGGGTGTCATTGCAGGAACAATCTGTAGTCTATTATTAGTCAGTTGGTTGAGTATTGGTTCATTTTATTATAACATCGGTTCATCGTTTTCGTTACCAACCACAACATCAAATTGCACTTATCCAAATAATGCAACGCTAACCATCGCACCTTTAATATCGTAAGTTGTAATTATACCAAAATTGTTATTAAAGATAACAAAAAAACGTTTTATCTCCATAGGAATACAGCAACTGAACCATTATTCATTTATAAGATATCGTATTTATATTTTCCATTAATCGGAACATGTATCACTGTAGTCGTAGGTGTATTAATTAGTTATATAACAGGTCCAAATGATATCACAAAATTAGATACAAATCTACTTATACCATACTTTAGAAAAAATTAGATAAAACCCAACACAATTTAAAAACAAAATAATTCTAAAAATAGTCATTCAATTCAGAGAAGGTTTATTTCTATTAAAATTTCGAAATCAATTATTTGCTTACTTATTACTTCGTATAAGTAAGAAAATTATTTCGTATTTTAAAATTGCAATTCAGGGAAGGTCAAAAGGTATATGTTCGTTAAATTCACGCACAAGAGAGTAAAATTGTGTAAATACTGTAATTAAAAATATCCTTCCAACTAGTGGCTCTAGTGAGAAGGTCACACAACTAGAGACCACACACACTAGATGGTTGCCGTATCCTAGCAACCGTACCAATTCGGACCGTGAATGGTCGGAAGTATGTAACCAATGAAAATCTGAGTGGTCACCTGCTAGGAAATAACATTCAATGTCATAAAACTCTGATTTATTAGACTATTTGTGAAAATCTACTGGAAAATATTGAATGGAAAAGTATTATAGATTCCTGCATAGAGTGAATGTGAGAAGCAATCGCTGCATGTGTGTGTGTTTTAAGAAACGAAAATGTTGTTTTATTTAAGCTCAAAATAATTCTACTAAAAGTGTACTACGTTTATCGTGTTCATTTATTTAGGATTTATATTGATTTTTATTAGCAACTTATTACATAAATAATATAAAAATTAATAAATATATAACTACACTGGGCATATTCCCATTTAATGTAATAAATGATTGAAATTAAATAGGAACAGAAAAACAACAATACATTAAATCAGTAAAATATATACAATTTTTTGATATTAATACACCTAATAAATATTAAAAATTAAGGAAATAAAAGTTCATGTATACATTTGAAATCTATTGTAAACTAGAAATAATAAATGATTTCAATTTACAGACTAAATTTTAGTGGTGTTTGATCAAATTTAACAGTCGTTTTATGTATGATGTTTTAATCAACTCGTTTATGAAAACATGCTCTGTATTATAATTACTAAATATGTAGTGATACCTCCGATAATCTAAAATAAAAAATTTAAACATATTTTCATTTCTATGGCACATTTTAATACTTACGATTTGAGCAAACGGTAAATCAACGTTAAATAATCCACATGCTGATATTTGTAAATTCTCATCGATTAAGCGGACCATCCAATTTACCATCTGCAAAATTATTGAGATTCATTTATGTCCAGCAAAATAATAGTGTGTGTGTGTGTTTTGTAAAAAATACAATAATCTAATGAAATTATTTGTGTGTGTGTGCCCGCTCGCGCGTATGTATGTATGTATGTATGTATATATACAATAATCTAAAGAAATTATTTTGTGTTTCTGTGAATATGTGTTTTTGTGTGTGAAATTTAAATAATTCGACAATTAATATATATTGTAAGAAAGACATTTAGTAAAAAAGTGTTATTATTTTTGTTCTTATTTCCTTACCTCTCGTCTCATTTGCAGATTCTTCAAATCAAATTTGAAATGTATTAAATGCTTCTTGATTTCATTAGCCTAAAATAAACCACCGTTTAATCTACGTGCTTTTATAAAAAGAATTCAGTTTGATCCATTATATTTGTAAGTATCAAAATATATGTTTATTTGATTGTTTGCTTAAAATAGTATGTCAACTTGAAAAATTGCATGAAGCTTCATTTTTATTATTTACATTTTTGTGTAAACTTACTTGAAGCGTAAGTGAAGAACAAGTCCATATAAATAATGAAAAATCAGCCACCGAACTGAACAATCTGTAGAAATACGTCAAAACAAATTCGTCATGTCTTGACGAATACCAAATCACTATATCGAAGCATGTGAGTACTTCTTTGGTGATCCACGTGAAGTACATCGCACATGTCAGCAAAATATGCCATGCATATACATCGTTTATTTCTCGCATTGCTTTGCACAGTTCCGTACGACAATACGAAAACGTTCTTAAATCCTCAGGCTTGAAGAACATTCTTCTCGTGTGATTCTCGAACAAATATGTTACCCTCCTCACACTGTCTATCGACTCGAACTTCGAGAAACTCTTAAAGTATTCATTCATTGCTGCGAATCGTTTCTCAAAAATGAAACACCATGTGCAGAATTGTAGTCGGTAGATTGAGTTTATAATTAATGGAATCAGGCCAATTATTGCGAATTGTACATTTGTAAACGAACAACGAAATATTATATTTGCCAGTATTAGCAATACGTTGTTAATAAGAATGATGTTAATTTTCTTGTTACGTTTCCTATAGTTTATTCGAATTCCGTATTTATTCCATGTGGAATCACATTTGTACAAAGTGGCGAACGTATTATTAAGCACCGTTATGCTTCGATTTGAACTTACGAGTACAATTACAACGCCTAGACACTCCATCGTAAACAAAACTGAATATATAAACGAATGAATCGTATTGAGATTTAGTTCAAAAATAAGCCTCAATATTTTGCTGTAATGAATCATTAGGATAAATATGAAACAGAACGATAATGACAAAGAATAAAGGAACTGGCGTTTGCTACTTTGAACGAATACGTTTTTTGAATTAGGGACTAATTTGTAAGGGGATAGTCCAAACAATTTCGACCAAAAATAGACAAGTAGATACTCATTTATGGCACCTTGGCGTTTCATGATTTCCGAAAATTGAAAACCACTGTAAATAAATAATATTGTTTTAAAGTGAATTATGTATTATTTTTACGTTTCGCTTCTATTGTTCTATCTTCCCATCGAATTGATATCGATTTATTCTATTTACAATGCAAAATATATAATAAAACACAACCAAACGTTATATTACCTTATATTAGTAAGATACTTTTGTAAAACTGTGCGAAATATTTGCAGTTTGCGTATATTTAATATGTTGTTCTGATCTTTACTGTGACGCTCCAAAATGATTTACTTTATAATCATAATAATTAATTCAGAAACTTGTATAATTTAGAATAATGAATATTTAAAAGAAGAATGCTAGGGCGATTGGAGCGATCAATATTGTTTTATAATTTTAAATGTATCTTGACGTGAAAAAATAACACTTTAATAAATTAAAATTACTGGAATTGCTTGTAACAACAAATATTCGATCGTTCCATTTAAAAAGCTAATACAATTCTATGCACCAATTATACTTATGTTTACTATTAATTTGTCGGCATACTATCAAAGAAACATATTTAAGCTTATTAAAAACTACGGGTGAGTGGCGTCACTCACGATTGAAAATGTACCAACTTCAATGTTTGCGTGGAAGACACCGAAAATACGAACGCATGTATATTTATACAAAGTGTTTTATTACAATAATTATAATGGTAACTTATAAACAATCTAAAACGAATTGAGCTTCAATATACAACACATTTTTAAACTGCTCCAGATCAATTGTACATTACTTAAAATTATTAACATACACTGAAAACTTAAATAAACCCAAATTTTACAAATAATATATATGATACTTTCTTGTCGTATAATTTTTTCTCTGTATGTGCAGAAATTATTCAACAATTGCAAAAGTGCGTTACAAGAAAATTAATAGAATGAATCAGCGCCAATTCCATATGAATATAGTAGGATTCACGGAACTTGAACATTTTTTACATTCCTTAGTCAGATATAAGTAACGACATAAAAATAATGTTAATGCCTGTATAATATGTGCGATAGTGTCGTTTAAAGCTTATAGACGTACATCTTTACTTAACGCAGACGCCGTATTAATAACAACAAACGCAACTACGTTTATATTCCATCATATTTCGTCATACTTCGTACATTATTGTTTTCATGTCACATTATTGTTTCACATTGTTAAAACGGGCCAAAAGCATGATTTTGAGTAGTTTGACGTTATTTGAAGAGGAGAAACACAGAATTGAACTGTTATTTTCCTTGATTTTATTTAAATCTGCTCCGTTTAAAAGTGTTGTATAAACGAAGTGGGTGATTCATGCCAAAAAAATGTTCAATTTCCGTGAATCCGACTATACTATTGGATTAATGCAGACGATCAAGTTACATAAGCTTTAAACATGTTTCTTGTTCACTTAATCACATAAAAGTTCTGTGTTTTAACTGATTATAAAGGTCCTTAGCACGGACAAGTTACTAAGCCTGTATTAGCGAAAACTATCACACAAATAACACGCAAGTAGCTTGTCCGTGCTACGGACCTATGTGTCTCTTTATTATTCCTATTAAAATTCAATTTTAATAAATTATTCTCATTCAATTCATCATACAATATTATGATTTTCATTTAATGTACTGCTACACTGAATCCCATTAATATTTACGTTATCGTAATCAGGTATATTAGTGACAATAGTAATAGAATTATCACGGAGATAATTAAGAGTCGAAAAAAGATCATGGCAAGACCATGGATTCTCAGCAATATTAATTAGGTTCATGGGTAACTTAGCCAACAACAGCATTGGATTTAAATGCGTGAACTTATTTCCATTAATGTAAAGCTCTCTTAACTGATACAACGGAAATAATACAATGTGATGAATAGAACTCAAAGAGTTGTGTGATAAATCTAAATATTGCAAATGATGTAAGGCAGAAAAGGTACCAATTTCCAAAATGTATAAATGATTATATTGTAGATGTAATCGCTGTAAATTTCCTACTGATTTGAAAGCATTAATTGATAAGTTTTGCATGCTATTATTATCCAAATATAACTCTTCTAATTGTTTATTAGTGCTGAAACAGTCATATGAAATGTTCTGTATTTTATTAAAAGATAAATACAATAGTTTTAAAGTCGAAATATTTCTAAATGCTTCTAAATCAGTGTTTCTGTTCGATAAATTTAATTCAGTCAAACTAGATAGTCCTTTAAATACTCCTTCATTTAATATTTTCACATTACGCAAGCTGATATCAAACAGCGTCCTAAAACGATCTAAACCATTAAATGCACCGGATTGAATAGTTTTTAAATCATTTCCACCAAAGACAATGTTATCTAAATGTGTTCCATTGAAAGTATCACTTTGCAATTCCGTTAATTTATTATTTTGTATATCTAATGTTGATAATGATTGTAATCCGTTGAAGGCATTTGCTTGAATCGCTTCCAAATTCAAATCTGATAAATTTAAATGTGTCAATTTGGGTAAACCGTTGAATAAATAGCTACATATGTGTTTGGTGTTTTGAAACAAAACTTTAGCGTTAAACGTTTGTAAAGTGTTTAACCCGAAAAACGACCCAGCTTTAACGTAAAGCAATGGGTTTCCTTCTAAATGTAACTCACGTAGATACCCTAGACCCTCAAACGCATTTGATTCAATGGTTTCTACTTGAGAGTACGACAAATTTAAAATTTGAAGAGCGACTAGTTGCGAAAACATTGATTCGTTTAATCTGCGTAACGAGTTGTTGTTTATTGATAAAGTTTGTAGATTTGTTAAACCAGTAAAAGCGCCAATTTCTATGTGATTAATATTTAATTCAATTGCATTTAGTACTGTTAACGCTGAGAGTTCTTTGAACATTTCGAATTTTAATTCGGTTATGTGAAGTGTCCGAGCATCAAAATAACTCAAACTATTTAAGCCATTGAATGCACTAGGTGCGATTTGTCTAATTGGATTACCAGTTAAGTTTAACAATTGCAAGTTACGCAAACCGAGAAATGTGTTTGGGAGCAATATTGATAAATTATTATGGTGAAGATGTAGATCTTCAAGTGCGTTGAGTTTGTGGAAAACTCCTTGGGGAATATTATTTAATTGATTGTTCGACAAATCAAGCGACGTTAATGTTGAAATATCGTCAAATATTCCTGGTTGCAATGTGGTTAAACTAGTAAATGATACGTTTAAGTATTTCAGTTTGATGCATCCGAAAAAAGCGGATTTTTCGATGTTGTATATTGGATTATTAGAAAGTGATAAGTAATTAAGATTATCTAAATGCTCAAACATATTCGCGTGTACGTGAGAGATATTATTATCATTTAAGTACAGATACTGCAATTGTGGTAAACCAACAAATGTATGTTTTTCAATAGACTGAATGTTGAGATTAGTTAAGTTCATCGAAATTATAGAACTGAGTCCATAAAACATATAACTTTTCAACTGTGTGATGTGTGCAAATATTTGGGGCTCCAGTTCTTGCAATTGATGTAAATCATTGAAAGCGTTAGGCTCAATGATGTTAATGGGACTACTCATTAAATTTAAATAATCAACATTGCGCAATCCTATAAAACCGTGCGCTTGTAACTTAGTTATTAAATTACCTTCTAAATATAAATGACGTAAATTAGACATATTTTTAAAAGCACCGATTTCAATAATCTCGATACCCGCATGCGAAATATCTAAACTAACCAACTGAGCTAAGCATTTAAACGTATTAGTTTTTAAGCGAGCGATACGATTGTCTTGTAAATCTAAATATAGTAACGACGACAAACCATAAAAACCATCAGTTTCTAACGTTGTAATACCAAGCGATGATAAATCGAGTGATTTTACACTGTTAACACCATCGAACAAACCATATTTAATGGTTTGCAAATTCTTACACATTAATCGAATATCAATTAAATTGAAATTTGGAACGTTTATAAATGCATGTGGTTCAGCACTAATTATCTGATTATTGTCTAAATATAATTCACGTAACTTCGATAAATTTCCAAATGTGTACGACTTCATTATTGAAATCTCGTTATTCTGTAAATATATAATTTCTACAGTTTCCAAACCACTAAATACACCAGCGCTTAAATTGGAAAGACTATTATTTTGTAAATGTAATATTTCTAAGTAGTTCAAACCTGTAAATACACCAGTGCTTAGTTTGGTAAGACTGGTATTTTGCAAATATAGTCTTCGCAAATATTTTAAATCTTTAAATACACAAGCGTGTAATTTGGAAAGTCGGTTGTTTTGTAAATATAGTTCATGCAAGCTGTTTAAACCTGTAAACACCTCAGCGCTTAAATGAACAAGTTTGTTATTTTGCAACTGGAGGGTATATAAGTTGTTTAAACTTGCAAATACACCAGCGTCTAGATTAGCAAGACTGTTATTTTGCAAATATAATTTTCGTAAGTTGTTTAAACCATCAAAGACACCATCGCTTAGTTCGGCAAGTTGGTTATTTTGTAAATCTAGTAATTTCAAATTGATTAAACCTGTAAATACACCAGGGTTTAGTTTAGCAAGACTGTTATTTTGTAAATAAAGTTTATGTAAGTAGGTTAAACCTGTAAATGTTCCTGAATAAATTGTTGTTAAATTCATGGTTGATAAATCTAAATCGTTTACTGCGCGGAGTTGTTCAAAGACTCCTGGAAGTAAAACTGGTATTTTCGCAAATATATGTTTGAAGCTGAGTTCGTTTAGCGAAATTAATCCATTAAATGACCCTGGGTCGACTGCGGTAATGGGATTGTTTTCCAAATTTAATAGTATTAAACGATGCAGTCCTTTAAAGCTATTATATTTTAAAGTTGAAATATTGTTGAACTGTAAGTGTAATTTTTCTAAATCATGCTCGATTTTGATTGGTCGAATAGAAGAAATGTTGTTGTGGCTTAAATCAAGCGATTTCAATTGTTGCATTTGGCTTAATTGATTGAGTTTAAATTCTATAAAATTATTATAACTAAGATCTAATAGTTTTAATTCCGGAATACTTTCATTTGGGAATGTCATCAAGTGATTTTTATACAAATATAGTTTACTTAATTGTGGTAAGTCACTAAAGGCACCTGGTTCAATTGTTGTTAAAGTAGAATTACAGATTTCTATATAAAACAAACTTCCACAGTGAATAAACGTGGTTGATGATAATTCATTGAGTTGATTATTATTTAGTATCAATTGCCTTAGCTGATGTTTGTATTGATAATAATAATAATAGTAATCGACAATGCAATTTATTGAAAATTGTTGGATATTATTGTTCGTTAAGTTTAACTTATGTGACCATAAAAATTCACTGTTGAATATTGTAATATTATTACCAGTTATAGTTAAATCATTAAGGTTGTTAAACTTTTTATAACAATATATGTCAATTGTTTGAACATTGCACTGGTCGATTATTAACGTATGGACACTCTGGTAATGATTGTCATGAAATAATTCAGCGTCTATGTTATTGATATCTACGTGATGCATATCCAAGGTAGATATAGTTCTGACGTCAGATATAACGTTTATTTCTGTTTCGAATTGTTCACGTGTCATATTTGTGCACTTGTATGTTACTTCGGAGGAACTGATTCCTTCTAAGCAGTGGCCTCTGGTGGATGGGATTATTATAAAAATAATTATGAGCGAATTGATCCACCGTTGATCCATCTTTGTTTATCTATAAATTCAATTAGAATTATTACGGTGCAAAACAATTTTTATGTTGGTATGTGTGTGTGTGTGTGTGTATGTATGTATGTATGTGTTTATGAAAATGTGTGTGTGTATGTATCTATGCAAATGTGTGGGTGTGTGTGTCTTTGTATATGCAAGTGTGTGTATGCGTGTATATATGTAAGTCTGTATGTTATTTGGTACTTTATGACTTACATACCCGATCCGTTATTTTAAATTAAACTACGTCTGTATTTGATAATTAAACACACCAACCAATTTAACTAAACGATTATGCAAATTAATCTTGACCTTTGATTGATGTTGACATGGAGCAAGTGATACAAATGCCCAAAATATTAAATCACACATTATTTATTATTGATAAATAAATATGCTAAAATAATATAAATACTATACAATTTCAATGTATTACATAAAATTAGTGATATCCCGCAAATATAATTAAATCATAATTTGTTTTATATACGAATTTTCGAATGTTTATTAGTTTATCGACGGTTGGCAACACTATCGCGTAGCACGAAAGAACCGTATTTGAATTCGTGACACTCGTACTAGCGCAATGTGCTCAACAATCAATCAACACCAACAATGAGTGAGTGTTACTTAATATGCAACATTGTAAAATGCCGCAAAGAATTAAAAACCAACGCTTGGGTCACATGTTGCTCGCACATCTTCTGCGACGTCGACGGTCAAACAGCAATCGAAAAAGAAAAGTGTCCGGCGTGCGGCCACATATTCTCCGACCGCCTAGACATCGTCAGCGTTGATTTAAACCCATCAACGCAATTCAAAACCGTACGCACCACCAACACTAAACTGCAACACACATAAATCATTTTCACGTCATTTAAGATGGTTTTGGCCGGGTTGAATCCAGAAACCGTTTTGGACATCGCCAGCCGCTCCCTCACACTGTGGACCTACCAAATGTTTCAAGAGTTACTTTACCGCAATTCCGCGCTGAAAAACGCCAACGATTACTCGGCATCGCTTGCGGATTATTGCGCAACGATTAACGCGAAACATAAAATACAAATTGAGAAACTAGGACGGGACATTCAAAGTGATTATTCCGATTTATTACTTGTTTATTCGGTAAGTAAATGTGTGATTTACAGATCTGCAAAAGGAATTGGATGAGAAAACCCGGCATATTGAGGAGCTGGTGTCGCAATTGGCGGAACGATCGCGGTTATTGAAAGACCTACAGGTATTTGTGTGGTTTAAGTTGTTTTAATTATCTCGGCACACGTGATTTTTAGAGTGAATACACGGCGTTTAAGCGAAAATCGCTTGTTAAGTATGTAAACGATGCGTCCGAGGATGATGGTGGTGCGCGGTCGCGTTCTGGAGGCGCTAAATCGAATTTGAAGCCGCCGCACACGTTTCTGTATGGCGGTAATCCGATAAATAATCATCATCGCTCGAATTCTACTGGAAAACATGGTAATAGTGTGTTTGTTTGTTTATTGCAAAGTAACTCAAAATGTATGTTTGGCGAATGTTTATTATATTTTTAGATTTTATGTTCGAGTTTCAACCTGTGAATGAAGAGAGTGGACCTAAAATGAGTTTATTTAAATTTTAGTTTAATTATTAAATACTATTCGCTGTAATTAATCGCTATTTGCTTATAATGCTATTAAATTAAAACAATATTGAATTAAATGATATTTTTACAAAATGTGTGCGCGTGCGCGGATGTGTATATGAATATGTAGGTGTATGTGCATGTAAATTTGTGTGTATGTATGTATGTATGTATGTGTGTGTGTGTGTGTGTGTGTGTGTGTGTGTGTGTGTGTGTGTGTGTGTGTGTGTGTGTATACTACACTCTACAGACTAAACTAAATATTTTACGGTTACTGCAAGAAATTGAAAACGGTTGCACTTATAGCAAAAGCAATTAGAATAAAAATTATAGATTTTTTACAACTTTTATTTGATAATTTTTACTTTCCTATACGCAGTATAAGTAATGTAATCATGAAAAATTTCGATCTTAAGATTTATACGTTTTGACCTTCCCTGAATCGATTCCAACTATTTTTGGAATGACGTCCGTCTGTGTGTGATCTACAGCCCAAACGGCTAAAGGGAAAATTATGAAATTTTAAACTAAGATTTGTATATGCCTGGCAAGAAAACCTTCTATTTTTGAAAACAATATTCCGACCGGAAGTGCATGTTTACTCTAGTCATTTTTTGCAGTTTCTGCAATTACTCAAAAATAGTTGCAGTTACAGAAAAATTGTTACAATAAAAATTATAGATATCAGCATTTTGTACAACTTTTATTTGAAACTTATTTTCTCAAACGGTACCGGAAACCAGAAAATGGCTATTGAAATTTCTTCATATTATATTTATTTTTACATAAATCGTATCATTTGCGCCTGTCAATTGTTTATCAAAAAAAAAAAAACAAAACCGACTTAAATAATTTGAAGTTTGACATTTTATATTTATTATTATTAATATAATATATTTAGTGTGAAATGTTTCAAAGGTTAGAACAAATTATAATAAAATAATGAAAATAGGATGTGATTTAACCCAAAAGCGTATAGGAAAGTTCGGTGTATGACACTGCAGATGATTTACAATAAAGCCTCCGGAAACAACAAAATGGCTATTGAAATTGGTTCTTACTATAATGATTTTCACATAAATCGTATAAACTGTGTCTGTCAATTGTTTATCAAAAAAACAAAATAGACTTAAATAATTTGGAGTTTGGCAATAATTATTCTAAGAAGTATATTTAGTGAAAAAGTGTACCATAGGTTAGTAAAAAATGATAAATTAGAAAAATATAATCTAACTAAAATGCGTATAAGTGTACGACATTGCAGATATTTGCTACATATTTTGATATTTGAAGAATATCAAGAAACTATTTTATTCATAATAACATTATTATAATTCATTTTAAGTTTTATTCATAATTAGATTTTCTTTGCTTGAAGCCAAATAGTGCCCAAATGTGAAAGCACAATAACTTCAGTTATAAATTCCAAAGGTAATTTGGTATCTGGATGCAGCGAATATTCATAATTGGCAATGAGTTGCGCAATTCCCAATTTAGTTTGTATCAGTCCGAAACGCATACCTGTAAAAGATTAATACCTCGGGTAGCATAAAGTCTCCCGATACTTAAATGTACTGGTTTGATTGTTTGCATGTCTTACCTAAACAATTTTTGGGTCCCTCACCAAATGGTAAATATGTATACGCCGGCCGTTTTCGCTTCTCGTCTTCAGCAAACCGTTCTGGATCAAACTTATCAGGCTCCGGGTAATATTCAGGATCGTGATGTATACCGTAAACTGGTATAAAAACGGGTGTTCCTCTTTCAATTGTTACATTCGTTTCGGGAATCGTAAAGTCTTTCGTACATTTTCTATTTAATATTACCAGTGGTGGATATTTCCTCATTGTTTCTATACATTAAAATCATTAATACTCAATATTTTAATTACTCGGTATTTTTAAGCCATAAATTACTATATTAGTGTATATCTCTCTCTTTCTCTCTCTGTGTGTGTGTGTGTGTGTGTGTGTGTGAGAGAGAGTGTGTGTGTGTGTGTGTGTGTGTGTGTGTCTGTTTGTGTGTTAGTCTTTGTGTGTGTGTGTGTGTGTGGGTGCGTGCGCGCGCGCGTGTGTGTGTGTGTATGTAAGCGCTGTAGAGCCTAATCGGTTGAAGATAAAATTATGAAATTAAGATTTGTAAATGTTTGGCGAATTTAATATCGTTAGAAATATTTTGTAAAACAATTGAGTAAACAATAATTACCACTAATGATCTTATCCAAATATAGCATTTCTGACAAAGCATCATAGGTAAATGCACCATTATACTTCTTGGTCACTGAGAGTATCTCATCGCGAAGCTTTTGTTGCATATCGATATGTTGAGCAAGCTCAAACATACAATACTGCATCGTAGTTGCAGACGTTTCAAAACCAGCCATAAAGAATACAAAACACTGCGCCATCAACTCATTCATAGTAATAGACTCATCAGAACTAATGGCAGTTTTCCCATCATCAATATCTTTCTGATTCAACAATCGCATCAACAAATTCACAAGGTCATTTCGCTCAACGCTATGACTCTCGCGATACTCAACAATATCTCTAGAAATAGTTGTGAAAAATTCGGCGATTTCTGGTTTAATGAAGTTCCAATTGAATAATCTCAGCGCATTTGGCCAAGTGAAGCCAAGCAGCAGTTTGAGGCTTTCAAGAAAACTGTTATCTAACATCAGTTTACCGTACTTCAAGAACTCAGCATTCGTACCTTCCGAACTATTCGGTTCAATACCGAATGCAACGGATACAATCACATCGGCAGTGAACCGACGACAAACATCGCGAATATCAATCGGTTTATTGGTTGTACATATAGTAATCAATGACGTTTCGAGATTCACGACACATTTCAATATTGTCTCATACATTAATTTGATCTTGCCGGTTGATATAGTTGGCGTCATTTTTGCTCGCAATTTTCGCCATTTTTGTCCCGTTAAAGCAAATAAATGAGCTGTTATAGGTTCTTTTTCTTCGTTTACGTACAAACCTCGATCATTAAATGAATCGAAATCTTTGGCGAGAACTGTCCTTATTATTCCAGGATCTATTAGTAAAAAAACAGGTTTTACTGACATATAAAATCCCCCATATTTAGCACCAATTTTCTTGAATTTTCTGTACATGTCGGCTACATCTTGTCCATGTCTTCCATTGAATGATAGACTTATATTGCCCAATGGTATCGAAGGTTGGAAATATGGGACATTGCGTTTTTTCCAATAAGCAAATTTATATTTGAAATAAAATAGTAAAGTTGGAATGATAATCAAAAAGATACACACTAAAGAATTGGATATATCCATGTTTTCTAAAAATAAGTAATGTATAAGAAAATATTAAATCTAAATGTTTATTTTTAACTATTATGCTCGATTTAAGGCGCAATTGTATATATGTATAAGAATTTCAAATCTATCGTCATTATTTAGAAGGTCAATCATTTTTATTGTAATTTATTATTCTATTCATGTTTTATTTGTTTTATCTGCGTTAATATTTAAAATGTAACCATTATGTTGTTTTGCAAAGTGCATAATATAATTCGTAATTGCATGTAAAAAGTTGTCACTATTTTAAAACTAATTTGAATTTTAATCTAACTACAATTTTCTTGGGTGATAATGAATTAAATATCTGATATTACTTAGGAGTGTGTGTGAGTGTGTGTGTTTTTTTGTGTGAAAATGGTTGAAGATAAATTTATGAAACTTTAAACTTAAGCTTTGCATGTGTAAAACAAATATTCAAACCGGAAGTGCATGTTTACTCTAGTCATTTTTAGCAGTTATTACAATTATCTCAAAAATTGTTACACTTACAGCAAACTTTGTTAGAAGAAAAATTAGAAATAGTAGTATTTTGCGCACAACTTTAATTTGCCAATTTTTTTACACAGAAACAAATTAGACTCAAATAATATGGAAATTGACATTTAATATTTAATGTAAGTTAAAAATATATTATTTGGTTTTAAGTTCATATAGATGCTTAAGATGTAAGTGGAACCGTTTTTAAGTTGTTGCAGAAACCACCAAAAGTGACTAGAGTAAACAAGCACTTCTGATTTGGTTTCCTTGCGAGGCATATATAGCTCTTATTATATATGATTTTTTTTCTATGATGCTCTCACAATATGAAATGTACAAACCTGTTTTTAAAGTTGTAATACAAAACACTTAATGCAGCTTTAAGATTTTATTGTTGAAAAGACAGTTATCATAATAATTTATTATAATTTTTAAATTAACATATAATTTGAAATGTATAAATATCTGCTACCTATAGCAACGGACACCACAACACTAATCTATTATGTTTTGATTACAAATAAGTGTAATTATCTTCTGGCGTATTTATAGATAAATAAATATATATTTATACGAGGTCAGGTAATTTTTTGTATTTGCGAGATATATTCCTTTCAAATTTGTTGACAGATTTCCGCAGTTGCTTTTATTTATACTTATTACTTTTTATAAGGGTTCTTTTGAATAATTAGTAAAACAAATTTTCGAAACATCTGCAGTGGTTTGCACTGAACTTTCTCATTCGCATTTTGGTTCGATCATTACACATTTTTGTTATTTTTCTAATTAATAATATTTTACTAACCTTTGGAACCTTTTTTCACTAAATATATTTCTTAGAAAAAATATTAAATGTCAAACTTATCCAAGGTGTTTCTGTTAAGAAATTGACAGCACAATTGATACGATTTTTGTGAAAAAAAATTATAATAAGAAACAATTTCAATAGCCATTTTTGTGTGTCCGGTAACGTTATAGAAAAAAAGGTTGAATAAAATGTTAATATCCATAATTTTTATTCTAACTATTTTTGCTATTGGTGCAATCGTTTTCGAGTTTTTGCAGAAACCGAAAATAATTACTAGAGTAAACATGCACTTCCGTTTTGAATATTGTTTTCAAAAATAGGAGCTTTTATGCCACACTAATACAAATCTTAAGTTTAAAGTTTCATAACTTTACCATTCACCGTATAGGCGTAGAGCGCTCACATATACACACACACACACACATACACACACACACACTCATACACACACTCACATACACACACACATATACAGACGTCATTCCAAAAATAGTCGGAATCGACGCAGGGAAGGTCAAAACGTATATTTCCGTTAAAACCTTGAGATCGAAAATTTTCATGATTACTATACTTACTTATACTGCGTATAAGAAAGTAAAAAGAGTACTAGTTTCAAGAAAATCGCCATCATTTTTTTTTCATCTAATTTGTTATGTAGATGTGATAAATACGATTACATATATCAGTTAACTATGCATGTTAATTGTTTAATAAAAAAAAATACATATTTAATATCTATTTTAAGAAATATGACTAGTAAAAAGTGTTTAAAATTTATGAAAAAAACATGTACTCACGCATACACACTCATTTTATAGTTTTAAATTTCATGAAACGCGCCACTTGAAGTAAGTGTTCGTGTTCTTACAAGAAATGTTCTCAGTGACCGTATTCAGATTTTCGCGGTTTTTTTGACGTCCCACTTTTGTGCCACATTTATTTCTTGTTTTGTTATGACAGTTAAAGCTAAGCAAAGTTTAATAATGCGTTAACAATACGTTTTAAGAGTTAAAAGAGCGATAAACAAGGGTAAGTATAACAGAAAAACTAAAACTATCGGTGATACTCGTTTAAATAATTATAATCTACGATACTTTAGAAAACGAACCTAACTAAAATATAATCAAGGAAGGCGATGTATATCCAAAAGCGTTGGAGAAACGATCTAAAAGCCGAAAAGAATTATATTCGTGCCCTAAAGGGATTAAGAAAAATGTTATCATTTTCTAGAAATTAAATTTTAATATCTAGAAGGCCGCGTTGTGCCATAATTAATCAGATTTAATTGGAATTTCTAGACAAAGATGGCGCCACTGTGGATTAATTCGCTAATAATAATCCCATCTACTTTTTATTTATTATTAGTACATTTTTATTATATATTTATCGAAGTACATATGATTTTTAAGATTGATACATAATTACATTTGCAAAAAAACAATTTAAAATCGATTTTCTGCTTAAAAAATGAAAAAAAATTTATAATCTTGTGTACTTCCAAAGAAAAACTAATGTAGATTAAGGAAAAAAAATGTTTTGCCCTAGGTGGTGTGTGGTGACTGCTACGTTGCACGCCGATTTTTTCCTCGGAAAAAACATTTGTTCAGGTTACCTAAAGCCACGACGAAAATTTAAATAAAAAATATTTTTGTATTCCTTAATACATGTATAATAAAGCCTCAAAATTTTCTAAAATTTCGTTTTAGTTTGTTTATAAGTTACCATAACTAAATTGTAATACTATTAAACATCAGGATGAATAAATACTTTTCCTTCTTTTACATATTCAGTTCTGTTATTGCAAATTTAAACACAAAGGTGCTAAATAATACTTTTGCCAACAATTTTGGCTGTAGAGTGTTCACTCACACAGACAAACCCCCACTGTAGCGGTCCGCTACTGCCAGAGTACATCTTCAACACCAAACCGAAGAAAAGACAACAGTCTTCTAGTGGCAAGATTACTAACACAACAGTAACCCTGAACGCGAAAGTTTCAAATGTTAAAACACGTGGCAGTTGTCCTTGTTTGGGCCGTTGGCGCCTAAATAAGCAAATATATTTTATTTACTCAAAATATGTTATAGCTTCAACCAGTTTATCACAAAATACATCGAAATATAATTAATGCTTGTATTAAGTGAAATACGTTAAATTAATTATAATTCTAGAATTGCGTTTACGGCCGTAACCGAGCCTATAATGAATAAATATAGTAAAAATGCAATAAACGTGCTTATATTAATTATGAAATGAATATATTTTAATAATTATACATGCGAAAAATTATTCGAGTTGCTAATTTTTACTTTCTTATACGCAGTATAAGTAAGTATTTTATATAATAATACGATGACGCCATTTCGAAAAAATACAAAAATAGATTTAAAATTATATAGCACATGACAAGGATAAAAACCACTCTTGACGTTCTGCCTTTCTCTTACATCATCAGCAGTAGATTTATACACAGGTAAACATTTATTTGTATACAAAAAAAAATGCTTAATCGAAACAAATCGTAACTGCTACATTTAGTATAACAATAGTGTTGTGCCGTAATAATTCAAATTGTATTTATATTTCTAGACAAAGATGGATAAACGGTGGATAAATTCGCTCATAATTATTTTTATAATAATCCCATCCACCAGAGGCCACTGTTCAGAAGGAATCAGTTCCTCCACAGTAAAATACAAGTGCACAAATATGACACGTGAACAATTCGAAACTGAAATAAACGTTATATCTGACGTCAAAAACATATCTACTTTGGATATTCATCTCGTGGATATCAATAACATCAACGCTGAATTATTTCGCGACGGTTACTACCAGAGTGTCTATGAGCTAATAATCGACCAGTGCAATGTTCAAACAATTGGCACAAATTCTTTTGAAAAGTTTAGCAATCTTTATGATTTAACTATGACTGGTAATAATATTACAATCTTTAACAGTGAATTTTTAAATAGATTGCATATGTTATATACGTTAACGTTAACGAACAATAATATTCAACAATTCTCAATCAATTGCTTTGGCCAATACGAACATCAGCTAAGGCAATTGATACTAAATAATAATCAACTCAATGAATTATCATCAACCACGTTTATTCACTGTGAAAGTTTGTTTTATATAGATATCCGTAATTCTACTTTAACAACAATTGAACCAGGTGCCTTTAGTGACTTACCACAATTAAGTAAACTATATTTGTATAAAAATCACTTGATGACATTCCCAAATGAAAGTATTCCGGAATTAAAACTATTAGATCTTAGTTATAATAATTTTATAGAATTTAAACTCAATCAATTAAGCCAAATGCAACAATTGAAATCGCTTGATTTAAGTCACAATAACATTTCTTTTATTCGACCAATCAAAGTCGAGCATGATTTAGAAAGATTACACTTACAGTTCAACAATATTTCAACTTTAAAATATAATAGCTTTAAAGGACTGCATAGTTTAAAACTATTAAATTTGGAAAACAATCCCATTACCGCAGTTGACCCAGGGTCGTTTAATGGTTTAATTAGGCTGTACAAAATCAACATCAAACATATATTTTCGAAAATACCAGTTTTACTACCAGGAGTCTTTGAACAACTCCGCGCAATAGACGATTTAGATTTATCAACCATCAATTTAACTACAATTTATTCAGGAACATTTACTGGTTTAACCGACTTAAATACACTTTATTTACAAAATAACAGTCTTGCTAAACTAAACCCTGGTGTATTTACAGGTTTAATCAATTTGAAATTACTAGATTTACAAAATAACCAACTTTCCGAACTAAGCGATGGTGTCTTTGATGGTTTAAACAACTTGCGAGAATTATATTTGCAAAATAACAGTCTTGCTAATCTAGACGCTGGTGTGTTTGCAAGTTTAAACAATGTATATACCCTCCAGTTGCAAAATAACAGTCTTGTTCATCTAAACGCTGAAGTGTTTATAGGTTTAAACAGCTTACAAAAACTATACTTACAAAACAACCGTCTTGCTAAACTAAACGCTGATGTATTTGATGGTTTAAAAAATGTACAAACACTATATTTGCAAAACAACAGTCTTACCAAACTAAACGCTGGTGTATTTACAGGTTTAAACAACTTGGAAATACTATATTTACAAAATAATAGTCTTTCCAATTTAAGCGCTGGTGTGTTTACTGGTTTGGAAACTGTACAAATTATATATTTGCAGAATAACGAGATTTCAATAATGAGGTCGTACACATTTGGGAATTTATCGAAGTTACGTGAATTATATTTAGACAATAATCAGATAATTAGTGCTGAACCACATGCATTTATAAACGTTCCAAATTTCAATTTAACTGATATTCGATTAATGTGTAAGAATTTGCAAACCATTAAATATGGTTTGTTCGATGGTGTTAACAGTGTAGAATCACTCGATTTATCATCGCTTGGTATTACAACGTTAGAAACTGATGGTTTTTATGGTTTGTCGTCGTTACTATATTTAGATTTACAAGACAATCGTATCGCTCGCTTAAAAACTAATACGTTTAAAAGCTTAGCTCGATTGGTTAATTTAAATATTTCGTATGCGGGTATCGAGATTATTGAAATCGGTGCTTTTAAAAATATGTTTAATTTACGCCAATTATATTTACAGGGTAATTTAATAACTAAGTTACAAGCGCACGGTTTTATAGGATTGAACTATGTTGATTATATAAATTTAACGAGTAATCCCATTAACATCATTGAGCTTAACGCTTTTAATGATTTACATTATTTAGAAGTTCTGGAGCCCCAAATATTTGCACACATCACTCAGTTAAAAAGTCATTTGTTTTTAGGACTCAGTTCTATAACTTCGTTTAATTTAACCAATCTCAACATTCAGTCTATTGAAAAACATGCATTTCTTGGTTTAATACGATTGCAGCGCCTGTACTTAAATGGCAATAACATCTCACATATAAACGCAAATACGTTTGAGGAATTATATGTTCTTAATTATTTATCACTTTCTAATAATCCAATATACAACATCGAAAAATCCGCTTTTTTCGGATGCATCAAACTGAAATACTTAAACGTATCATTTACTAGTTTAACCACATTGCAACCAGGAATATTTGACGATATTTCAACATTAACGTCGCTTGATTTGTCGAACAATCAATTAAATAATATTCCCCAAGGAGTTTTCCACAAACTCAACGCACTTGAAGATCTACATCTTCACCATAATAATTTATCAATATTGCTCCCAAACACATTTCTCGGTTTGCGTAACTTGCAATTGTTAAACTTAACTGGTAATCCAATTAGACAAATCGCACCTAGTGCATTCAATGGCTTAAATAGTTTGAGTTATTTTGATGCGCGGACACTTCACATAACCGAATTAAAATTCGAAATGTTCAAAGAACTCTCAGCGTTAACAGTACTAAATGCAATTGAATTAAATATCAATCACATAGAAATTGGCGCTTTTACTGGTTTAACAAATCTACAAACTTTATCAATAAACAACAACTCGTTACGCAGATTAAACGAATCAATGTTTTCGCAACTAGTCGCTCTTCAAATTTTAAATTTGTCGTACTCTCAAGTAGAAACCATTGAATCAAATGCGTTTGAGGGTCTAGGGTATCTACGTGAGTTACATTTAGAAGGAAACCCATTGCTTTACGTTAAAGCTGGGTCGTTTTTCGGGTTAAACACTTTACAAACGTTTAACGCTAAAGTTTTGTTTCAAAACACCAAACACATATGTAGCTATTTATTCAACGGTTTATCCAAATTGACACATTTAAATTTATCAGATTTGAATTTGGAAGCGATTGAAGCAAATGCCTTCAACGGATTACTATCATTATCAACATTAGATATACAAAATAATAAATTAACGGAATTGCAAAGTGATACTTTCAATGGAACACATTTAGATACCATTGTCTTTGGTGGAAATGATTTAAAAACTATTCAATCCGGTGCATTTAATGGTTTAGATCGTTTTAGGACGCTGTTTGATATCAGCTTGCGTAATGTGAAAATATTAAATGAAGGAGTATTTAAAGGACTATCTAGTTTGATTGAATTAAATTTATCGAACAGAAACACTGATTTAGAAGCATTTAGAAATATTTCGACTTTAAAACTATTGTATTTATCTTTTAATAAAATACAGAACATTTCATATGACTGTTTCAGCACTAATAAACAGTTAGAAGAGTTATATTTGGATAATAATAGCATCCAAAAATTATCAATTAATGCTTTCAAATCAATAGGAAATTTACAGCGATTACATCTACAAAATAATCATTTATCCATTTTGGAAATTGGTACCTTTTCTGCTTTACATCATTTGCAATATTTAGATTTGTCACACAACTCTTTGAGTTCTATTCATGACATTTTATTATTTCCGTTGTATCAGTTGCAAGAGCTTTACATTAATGGAAATAAATTCAGGTATTTAAATCCAATGCTCATGTTGGCGGATTTACCCATGAATCAAATTAATATTGCTGAAAATCCATGGTCTTGCAATAATCTCGTTTCGACTCTTAAGTATCTTCGCGAAAAATCTATTACTATTGTCACTAATATACCTGATTACGATAACGACAATATTAATGGAATTCAGTGTAAGTCTTTTTATTAAATGAAAATCATAATATTATTGAAAGAGAACGAGAATAATTTAAATGATGATATTTCGTTAAAAAATATTAACTGAATTAAAAAACTGAATGTGAATTTTAATAGGAATAATAAAGAATACCATTATGATTAGTTAAACAAAGAACTGTTATTTGATTAAGTGAACAAGAATCATGTTTAAAGAATATGTAACTTTATCCGTCTGCATGTAATTGGCGCTGATTCATTCTGTTAATTTTCCTATAACGCACTTTTGCAATTGTTGAATAATTTCTGCACATACAGAGAAAAAATTATACGACAACAAAGTATCATATAAATTATTTGTAAAATTTGGGTTTATTTAAGTTTTCAGTGTATGTTAATAATTTTAAGTAATGTACAAATGATCTGGAGCAGTTTAAAAATGTTTTATATATTGAAGCTCAATTCGTTTTAGATTGTTTATAAGTTACCATTATAATTATTGTAATAAAACACTTTGTATAAATATACATGCGTACGTATTTTTAATGTCATCCATGCTAACACTGATGTTAGCACATCTTCAATCGTGAGTGACGCTACTCACCCATAGTTTTGAATAAGCTTAAATATACTACTTTGATAGTAACGATGCCTTTTCAACAGTTTTGCTTCGTGCTGATAAAAAACGTCACGTTAATTAATAGTAAAAATAAGTAAAATAGTGCATATAATTGAATTAGCTTTTTAAATGGAACGATCGAATATTTGTAGGTAAAAGCAATTTCGGTAATACTAATTTAATTTGTTAAAGTGTTATTGTTTCACATCAATAGATACATCTAAATTATCAAATCAATTAACAATTCGGTATAATCGCCCGAGAAGTCTCTTTTGAAATATCTGCTATTATAAATATAAAAAAGCTTTTGAACCAATCAGTAAGCTTTTTAAATAAATCAACATTTTGGAGACTTACGTTCAGAAACAATATATTTTATGTGAAAGAGTTACGTTATTTGGAGACAATCTGAACTACTACGCATCCTGCAGCTATTTCGTACAGTTTCTTACTCTTATAAGGTTGGTAAATAGAAATATGTGTGTGTGTGTGTGTGTCTTATTTTTAATATTTTACTTACCTTTGTAAAACTTTTTCACTAAACATCCTCGGAATAAGTAGATACATATGATAATAAATTGCGTGAAAGAACACACAGACACATAACATTCTTTTTCCTTCTATATTGGCAATTGATTTTCTTGTTTATTACTATAACATTTCAACGAAAATTAAAATCAAATATTTATGCAATGTAGTTCCAATAAATTGAAATTGCTTCGATGGGAAGATAGAATAATAATAAAAGTGGAACGTAAAAATAATACACAATTAACTTTAAACCAATATTATTTATTTACAGTGGTTTTCAGTTTTCGGACGTCATGAAACGCCAAGGTGCTACAAACGAGTATCTACTAGTGTACTATTGGTCGAAATTATTCGGACTATCCCCTTACAAATTAGTCCCTAATTCAAAAAACGTATTCGTACAAAGTAGCAAGTGGCAGCTCCTTTATTCCTTGTCATTATCGTTCTGTTTTATATTTCTCTTAATGATTCAATACAAACATATATTGACTCTTATTGTTGAACTAAATCCCAATTCGTTTCACTCTTTTATATATTCAGTTCTGTTTACGATGGAGTGTCTAGGCGTTGTTATCGTATTCGTAAGTTCAATTCGAAGCACAACGGTGCTTAATAATACGTTTGCCACTTTGTACAAATGTGATTCCACATGGAATAAATACGGCGTTAGGATAAACTATAAAAAACGTAACAAGAAAGTTAACATCATTCTTCTTAACAACGTATTGCTAATAGTGGCAAATATAATATTTCGTAGTACCTATATAAATACACTACGCACAATGACTAGCCTATTTCCGTTTATGGTAAACTCAATCTACCGACTACAATTCTGCACATGGTGTTTCATTTTTGAGGAACGTTTCGCGGTAATGAACGAATACTTTAAGAGTTTCTCGAAGTTCGAGTCGATAGACAGTGTGAGGAGAGTAACGTATTTGTTCGAGAATCATACGAGAAGAATGTTCTTCAAGCCTGAGGATTTAAGAACGTTTTCGCATTGTCGTACGAAATTGTGCAATGCAATGCGAGAAATAAACGACGTATATGCATGGCATATTTTGCTGACATGTGCGATTTATTTCATGTGGATCACCAAAGAAGCACTCACATGCATCAATATAATGATTTGGTATTATACAAAAGATAACAATTGGCTTTTAACGTATTTCTACAGATTGTTCATTTCGGTCGCTGATTTTTCATTATTTATATGGACTTGTTCTTCACTTACGCTTCAAGTAAGTTTACACAAAAAATGTAAATAATAAAAACGAAACTTTAAGCAATTTTTCAAGTTAACATACTATTTTAAGCAAACAATCAAATAAACATATATTCTGATACTTACAAATATAATGGATCAAACTGAATTCTTTTTATAAAAGCACGTAAATTAAACGGTGTTTTATTTTAGGCTAATGAAATCAAGAAGCATTTAATACATTTCAAATTTGATTTGAAGAATCTGCAAATGAGACGAGAGGTAAGGATATAAGAACAAAAATAATAACACTTTTTTACTAAATATATTTCTTACAATATAATTAATTGTCAAATTATTTAAATTTCACACTCAAAAACACATATTTACAGACACACAAAATAATTTCTTTAGATTATTGCATTTGTACATACAATCATACATATATACATACGCACACACACACACATTTTTTACAAAACACATACATACACACGATTATTTTGCTGGACGTAAATGAAGCTCAATAATTTTGCAGATGGTAAATTGGATGGTTCATTTAATCGATGAGAATTTACAAATATCAGCATGTGGATTATTTAACGTTGATTTACCGTTTGCTCAAATCGTAAGTATTAAAATGTGTTATAGAAATGAAAATATGTTTAAATTTTTTATTTTAGATTATCGGAGGTATCACTACATATTTAGTAATTATAATACAGAGCATGTCTTCATAAACAAGTTGATTAAAACATCATACATAAAACGATTGTTGATTTTGATCAAAAACCACTCTAATTTAGTATGTAAATTGAAATCATTTATTAGTTCTAGTTTACAATAGTTTGCAAATGCATACATGAAGCAAACTTTTAAGTCCTTAATGTTTAATATTTATTAGATGTATTTAATATAAAAATAAGAATTCACAAAGTAAAGGCTTATAAAATATAATATTCCAAATTATTTGAGTTGACAATTGACAAACATACTTAATACGATTTATGTAATAATATTGCATATACCTACGCAACTATGCCAACATAAATAAAAAAGAAGAAGAAAAAACATATTCAATAGCGTTATTATTGTAACCAGTACCAGTAAAAAAAAAACATTCAAACAAAAGTTGTGTGAAATATTAAAATATATCATTTTTATTATAATTATTTTACTGCAAGTGCAGCCGTTTCGGGGATATTGCGAAAACAGAAAGAAACAACTGAAGTAATAAACACTTCCGCTTTTAATATTATTTTCAAAAACAATAAAAACCTGCCATGCATATACAATTCTTTAGTATAAAGTATCATAAATATACCATCAACCATTTAGGCTGTACAGTACACACACACACACACACACACATGCACACAAACACACACGCACAGACAGAGTTACTCCATTTATTGAGAATAGACATGATGTTATGTATGTATGTACAGTCAATTAATTGTATACCTTTTCAATATATATCGGTTAATAAAAATTATCGATACATTTTAAATAAAACGTGAACTACTAAATTCAAACAAGTTCTTTAAGTTCGTATTACAATAATAATAATAATAAACCACCAAAATGTATATTTTATTAAATAAAATACTTATTATATAGTAAACATTACGCTAGTATTTTATGTTTGAGCATAGGTAATGTTTAGTTTGAAAACTTTTCATAACGTAGTTTCCTGACCTCAATTATAAATATATGCGATGATGCTCTTGCTACACAAGCCCCCACTGTACCGTGCCGCTACTGACGGAGTACCTCTTCAACACCAAACCGAAGAAAAGAGCACAGTCTTCTTGTGGCAAGATCGCTAACATAACAGTAACGCTCAGTACAAAAGTTTCAAATGTTAAAATACGTGGCAGCCGTCCTTGTTTTGGCCGTTTGCGCCCAAAACACACAAGCACAACAAAAAGTAAGTGCACCAAGCAGTCATAATCAACTTAAATTGAACATAATTAATATTTAATTAGTTTCAACGAGATACTAGAATAGAGAAAGTTTTTAAAAGGTATAGAAATACTTTTCACAAAGTGGTACACAGATAGCTAATTCTGGCCTACATAAACAAATATATTTTATTTACTCAAAATATGTGTTAGTTTAAACCAGTTTGTCATTAAAAACAGCGTAATATGCATGTATTACGTAAAATGCGTTAAATTAATTAAAATTCAAGTACTGCACTTCCGTTTACGGGCGTAACCGTACCTATAATGAATAAATATAGGAAAAATATGATAAACATGTTTATATTGATAATAAAATGAATATATTTTAATAGTTTTCGAAAAATTGCTCGAGTTACTAATTTTTATAAATAATAAGGTGACGCCATTTAGAAAAATACAAAAATAGATGATGCTCTCATACCTTACCTTTAAATAATTGTTTAAAACGTGATTAATGATTTATTTTCTTTAATACCTTGCTCATTTGTATACATCTTTCAAAGTTAATAATAAACGAGTATATATTCTAAACAAAAAAAGTACTAATAAACATGTTATATAATATATATAAAAAACAACTGAGATATTGAATAATAATAATAAAAAAATATTGCCATGATTAATATATACAATAATATACGGAAATGTATTTATGTGTACTTAAAATGGAATGGACTGTTTCAAATTGTAATTATAAATTTATTAAATCAGTACTTCAATTGGAATTAACGATTTAATTTTACGGGGATAATTGTCCTAATTTCCCACCCACTTGCAGGCCTAAACTATACGGACATTTGTCCAAATTTAAAGACAAGTAAGCTTAAAATAGGATAAACAAGTCGACCTTCGAATTTATAACATTTCAGAAGAATTATTCATAATTTATGACATCATGTTAACTAGTTAGTAATGTATCACATGTATAAAAATAAATGATTGTTTTAAAATTATTTTTCTATATGACTCATTAAAATGAATAATTCTTATTTTCGAAACACCATTAATTAATTTATATCTTTAGAAGGTTTTTACACATATCTCCTAAAATTCTATATCTAATATTCCAATTAGAAAGATGGATAGGATATTTAAGTTGCTTTCGAATATTTATTTTAGGAAATAATTTAACAAATTAGAATATTAAACATGTTGCTTATAAGATAAATAATCAATATATAATAATAAATTAATATATTTAAGGTACAAGTCAGCGTTTATTATGAAGCTTTATGCCCAGACAGTATTAAATTCTTCACACAACAATTATATCCCACTTTACAACTCAACGTTTCCAAATATATCGACCTAACTCTGGTGCCTTTCGGAAAAGCAACGGTAAGTCGACAATTTTGTTAAATTCATAGCAAGTTTTATGATTGATAAATGTTACAGCAAATGTTCGATCAAAATTTGGCGCAATGGAAATTCGATTGCCACCACGGCCCTAACGAATGTTACGGGAATAAAATCCAAGCTTGCGCCATCCATAGAATATCTGGGGGTAGAACGAGTGCAAATTTGGGTTTCAATAAAATTACAGTCGCTTTCATTAACTGTTTAATGGAGAAAGTAATCAGGGAACCTTTCGATTTACCCGTCCGAGATGTAAGTATTTCTGATATTAATATGTCACAAAAAAAATCTTACACTCGAATTTCTAGTGCGCTACTATGAATAACGTTCAAAATTTCGTGGATATCTCAAATTGCGCAAATCACACAGATGGCTCAAGCTTACTTGCGAATTTAGGACACATTACCGAAAAGTTAACGCCGAAATTGAGTTCAGTACCAACAATCGTGTTCAACAATGTAAGTTACATAAATATTTCGCTGTGATTTGTATTTAAAATAATGTTTCTGATTAGAATTACAACCAAGAAGAGGACCGAATGGCTCAGATTAATTTCCGGAGAACATTGTGCGATCATATCACAGATGATGTACCGGATGATTGCAAGATTAGTGGTGCTGACCGAAAGGTATCCACCATGTTCGTATTTGGAGCCATTGCTAGTTTAATGCTCATTAAAAATGTCATCTAGTTAGTGTATTTACGAAGTTTTTTTTTTTAATTATTTTTTTATGCACAAAATTGTATTTTTAGTAAGAAATAAAAATGTTTTTATTAAATTGTGCTAAATTAGCACACATTAATATTATATGTATAGGAAATATGAGTGAGTGTGTATGAGTGTGTGTGTTCTAAAGCCTTAAGGTCGTCGTTTACCTAAATCGGCATACACGAAATTACTAATTATTTACGGCATATTTTCAATTTTTTTTTTTTTGTAATTCCGTTCTATACCATATTTTATTTATATTTAATTGTTTGAGATAATCATTATTTTGGTTTACTTTATAAAAACGATTTTATTAACACATTTATAAATGGGTATTTTCTCCTATAAAATTAAAATATTTATTTAAATTTTTGCATAAAACGTGCATTCGTATATTTGCAACAATATGTATTAAACAAATATGAATTAGTTGGTGTAATTATCAGATAATTATTAAAAAACAAAAGAAAGTTGCGAATTCTAGATGTTGTTTTAACGATTGTTTGGTGTTTTATTAACTAAGGCCATTTTTAAAAAATATTCGTTTTAATACCGCACATATGTTTAATTAGTTTTTATTTGAAAATAATTTCTCAATAAGTGTTTACTTGCATTTATGTCTATACAATCAAATAGTAATTCTTGGTCAATTGTTGCTATAGTGTATTTTATAGACAACAAAATGCGATATTCACGGTATGTGAGAAAAATAAATAAAACAATTGAGAATTTAAACTATTTAAAGCAATATCTTCATGATTTGAACGGAGACAGCGCCTAATGAGAGACAACCAAATTTACTATACCTTTTCCTTACCCCTTAAAAATCCTCTTTATACATGATTTAAATGATAAGAGGGTTGCATCACAGTAAATATAAGGCGATATCCAGCTACACTGTAAAATTTAGGCATGCACAAGACAAATAGATAAAGTGAAAAAGTTAATAAAATATAAAAAAACTACCGAACATGCCTATTCCCGTCAAATGGGGTGGCCGAAAACCCTTCACATCCCATCAATATTTATAATATAATTTTAATTAATGTTTTCTGCCATATTTTTACCTAAAATAAGAGGAAATAGCATTTTAAATTGCTATTCCATTTTGTGTTGTTTCCATAAATGTTAAAAATGGCAATTCATCATTATCCTGGAAAGGGGTTCATACACAAAATTTTTATTAATTACATATTTCGAAATTATTTCCTAAATGGTGTGTGAATAATTCGTAAATATTTATCAAAATTAGGATCTTTTTTAACAACAAAATGCCAATAGCCCAACTCAACCCCAAGCCCTACAAAACTAATAAAATAGCCTAAAAATAACGCAACAAATCCACAAAATAACTTCTCCAAATTCATAAGCGCAATCGTATTTTCCGAGGAATGATTTTCGCTCGTTAGCGTCGACTGCATAACATCACCAAGCCATTTATTCACAAAGCCCCCTTCAATGATTCGTCTAATAACAACATCCGCCCGAGGTTTAATCGGCGAATTCTTCTGCAGCCCTAAAGATATCGGCATATTTATCACACAATTTTCCATGATATGCAAATCGCGATTAGCATCATTTTCTCCAAACTCTTCCGTAGACCTTGAATTAATTTTCACCTCACGTTCAACGGAAGCCGCTTTCAAATAATATATATTTTCATAGTACGCAAATTCACCTTTTGCAACTCTTTCAACAGCTTGCTCAGTATTATTTATATGTTCAAATTTTTCACCAATTATTTGTCCAGATACATCCAGAGAAGTCAGGAAGAAATCCTTAATATTTTCGCTCCAACCACCACACGGCAGATTGCTTTTCACCAGCTCTTCCAAAGTGTCAATTGTAATTCTATAAAAATGAAAAATATTAGAAAGATTTATATACCGAATATTTACATTAAATAATATTTGGTTTGTGCACATATTTCGTAAACGATGCACATATTCAGTCTGCGGCTCGTTTAATAAGCGAAATAGAGCAAAAAAAAAACTACGACTTCTAAAATTTGTTATTTGATTGTATAAAACTTACTGTTCAGCTGGATTGGCTAATATAGCAGTCATACTCGCTTTATACGATACTACCACCAAAGTACAGTACAACCAGTACCATCCAACTATCATGCGTAATGACCAACCATCAGGTACTTTGGGTAAAGATATCAACAATAACATACTATAAGTATATAGAAATGCGTTAAACATCGTTCCAAACAAGTACAAGCCTTGGGGCTCCTCATTTATAGTACCATCTATATTCAATACTTTTCGTTTGTGCAATTTAGGAAATTTACCCGAAGATGGTAATTTTTCGGTACTTTTCGAGTTGTTTTCTGGTATACTCGAAACTGTAGACTCATAAAGAAAGCGGTGGAACTTAACGAGCGCTAAGAATACTAAACTAAGTACTAATACTACTAGTAGTACTGCGAGCCACATATATAATCTATAAACATAAAAAAATTATTATTATATTATATATATTATGTGCGGTAAATAATATTACTTAAAAGGCAGGATGAGCGTCATCCAGGAGTTGTCTGTGGATGATTCTGGTGTTAAGAATGTTAAGCATTCTGTGTTGTAGGGTATTGTTAAATCCATTAGTTCTAAATGGTACGGTGAATAGTGGAGGTCACCTAAAGCGATTTCTGCTTCGAATTTAACCATTTCGCCTATAAGACCAGAAAATTTTCCTTCTAGTTTTCGGCCCCATTTTTCGACGTCGGCGTTCTGGGCTTCATAAATACTGGTTTGGAAATTCATTTCTTTTGAAAGGGTTTTAAGAATCTGGATATATTTTTATTAGTAATGCAATTGGTGTCTATTAATTGATATTTTGTAAATATGTGGCATTTTTATCGTTACCTGTTAGTTACCAAAATGACGAAAATTGTTATATTTACCTCAATTTCTAATCCAGTATAAGTCGCATTGCTGTTATTTAATATTGTATTGTTGTCGTATATAGTTATAGTTTTCACATTTGCTGGAATATGTTGAAAGGTCACTATTCGAAATATCTGTTTGTTTAAATCTCTTGTCTTGTCTCGAAATAGATCTACACCTGAAATATCAACACACACACATAAACAGACACACAAGAGAGACGGACACAACCACAGATGCAGACAGACATTATTGTGTTATTAAAATAAAATAAGTTGACATATACTTTACCTAAACGAAAATGTCCTTTTCGCCAAGTATCCATACGTTTTGGTATAAAAACTCCTCGAATCGGATTGGGAAATGGTACCGTGCTCATCTCAAACCAGGGTATTGCTACTCCTTTTTTGGGTTTCGAGAAATTATTGCCACCATATTCTCTTATGAATATAACGTTCACTATCCGGTTCCATAAATAGTATAAATCTTTGTGAAATAACCGCATATCGTAGAGGAATATAAAGTTTGCACGGGTGTTTATAACCCGATACCTGAGCAAGAAATAACATTTAAAAAAATTATATTTATTGAATTTTGGATAAAATATAAATAAATGCACTCATGTTCACTTTCTTATACGGACGTATATAAAGAATTATAGGTATACCAATTTCGTAATTTTAACGGAAATGTAACTTTTGACCTTCCCCGAGCCTGAATATATTTGATTTTTTTTCAAAAGTTTACCCGTTACAAGAAAATCCGTATAGAAAAGTTATATATGACTCAAATAATGTTGGAATGTGATTCTTTTTTTTGTATAAAATATATGTAGTGAAAAAGTGTTTCAAAAGTAACAAATATATTAAAGTATACGTATAAGAAAGTTCACACTGCGGATAGTTAATGTGGTTGATACACTTACCTGTCTCCAAACTGTAAAAATCTAGAAACTTGTAAACCATTGGCTATTAAAATAATATAAAAACTGCATCCTTCTAGTTTCACTCGGTTCAACGAAATCTGAGTGCTGTTATTTGGCGATAATAAATCTTCTGATTCTTGTACCTGAATCTATAAATTTAAAACGTTTACTAAAATGCTTGATAATTAGCGTAGATTTACTTACCAGAAAATACGTTACATGCAATTTAAATTTTCTAAACATTTTATTCGTGAAGATACTGCAGTATATCGGGTCGCATAATAACACAAAGCATTTCATCCAACGTACCCTCCCGAGTAGCATATCTGTTATTAGTTGTTCTAAATTTGATTGTTGTGACATTTCATCCAATATCTGGCCTAGTTTACCACTAAAACAATAATTATTATAAACGCATCAACGAACATTTAAACTCGTTCGTAAGAAAATAGATTAAAGCATTATACGACCAGCTAATTATTAATTTTAAGCTATTTAAAGTCGCTATAGCATACTAACTCATTTCCAGAAATCACATAGTTCCTGAAGTTAAAAGTAAATATTAATAATATCAAACACAATTTATACATCCTATCGGGCGAATTTTAAAGAAAATACTATAGATTAACGTCATCAATTTAACTATACATACGTACCTACATCGTATATGTAAATTAGATATAAATATATAATTAATACCAGGATCTGCTTGTTAAGAGTAAAGGTTTAAGTCAATCAAGATTGAATTCTATTAATAATAGATTTTTTTTACTACACATAAAGAAACATACAGACACATACAGACACATACAGACACATACTGACACATACAGAAACATACAGAAACATACAGACACATACAGAAACATACAGATACATTCAGAAATATACAGAAATATACAGAAATATACAGAAATATACAGAAATATACAGAAATATACAGAAATATACAGAAATATACAGAAACATACAGAAACACACACACACACTCATATACACACACGTATACAGGTCTTTCCTCAAATAATCAAACTCGATTCAGGAAGGTCAAAAAGAATATTTCCGTTAAAATATCATGGTCGAATTACAATAAAATATGATTACAATTTAATTTTATGCAACTTTATCTTGCTTCAATGAGATAAGTGCATTTAAAAATATCAACATACAGATGAAAAACGCGGAAATATAGTTTCCATCTACCACATCCAAATCAGTAAAACCACTCATGGTCGTTGCATGCGAAAAAGTATTTATTTAATGCATTTCCGGTGGCAGAATTGATAAAAAATATCAGGATATTTCATTGGATTTGCGGCACATTTATATAATGTGTTCCTTGTATTATCTATAGAATTAATAAGTGCGTGTGCAAGTGAAGGTGAAATATGGAAATAATACGGTAAGCTAAAAAAAATCCAATTGATAAAAATTTTCCACATAAAATGGTGCTATTTAATTCGCTACGAATGATAATAATTTTTTTGAATGGATAATAATTTTCAATTGCAAATGGAGAAAATAATTACATTCTATTGAAATATTACATTTATATTACGCACCATAATACATTGTCATTGAGTTCGCCATTTGTTGCGAAATGTCTAAAAATTGTCATAATAAACTATAATTGCATGTATTTTAAAACTAAATTACCCAATTTAAATCGTTTCGACATATATTTATAAATTTTACGCAGTCAATATAATCGAACTATTTATTTACAGAATTATTGTTATTGTAATAATATGCATAATTGAGCAAAATGATATAATTTTCGGACAGGATCAAATATCTGGTCAACCTGATTTGACTATGTACATTAACTATGCAACGCGTCGGGTAACCTGTGTGGCAGGTAGCAATTCAACAGAAAGTGCTCTGACAATACTAGGTTTACTACAACCATCAAACTTTTACGATATTGAAGGTACATTTTCCTTAAAATTTTCAGCGTAACTGGAAACGGTAAAACACCTTATATATACAATAATGCAACCCGTATATCATATAAACCTTGACTTTTTTATCTTGGTCTAAAAATTATCCTTGACTATAAATAAGGTCAATATTCTGCGCTGACCTTTTTTATAAATATTATGTTTAATATTTCACCTACTTACTTTTTACTAAATATATATATGTGTGTGTGTGTGTGTGTGTGTGTGTGTGTGTGTGTGTGTGTGTGTGTGTGTGTGTGTGTGTGTGTGTGTGTGTGTGTGTGTGTGTGTGTGTGTGTGTGTGTGTGTGTGTGTGTGTGTGTGTGTGTGTGTGTGTGTCTGTGTGTGTCTGTGTGTGTCTGTGTGTGTTTGTGTGTGTCTGTGTGTGTGTCTGTGTGTGTGTCTGTGTGTGTGTCTGTGTGTGTGTCTGTGTGTGTGTCTGTGTGTGTGTCTGTGTGTGTGTCTGTGTGTGTGTCTGTGTGAATGTATGTTTGTGTATTTGTGTATGTGTGTGTATGTGTGTGTATGTGTGTGTATGTGTGTGTATGTGTGTGTATGTGTGTGTATGTGTGTGTATGTGTGTGTATGTGTGTGTATGTGTGTGTATGTGTGTGTATGTGTGAGTATGTGTGTGTATGTGTGTGTATGTGTGTATGTGTGTGTATGTGTGTGTAGTAGTAGTAGTAGTAGGATTAAAATTTAAAGGCGTATCAGCCTCTTGGGCTATTCACGCCATAAACTATATTATGAAAGAAACTAACTAAATATATGTTATGTAAAAATAAAATTGTAAACTTAATATCTATTCAATGTAAAATATTAATAAATGTATATATAAATAAATAAAATGTACAGGTTTAAAATTGTAAAAATAAATGATATTGTAAAATATTATTGAGTGCTAAAAAAAATACGTGTATAAATAAAATTAATGACAAAGCTAGCACTTTTAAATAAAGGCAAATAGACCTGTATTCCTGAGGAACAGGACGACCCTGTCAATGAGTGTCGAATGGTCACCAAGGGCCACCGACAGGTCAAGTGACAGACCCGCCCTGTTTCGCTGCTCGGTAAACTGGGAGCACTCCAACAAAACGTGCGCCACTGTCAAAGCAGTGTCACACGTTTCGCACATCGGAGCCTCCTCACGGCGCAAAAGATGACCATGCGTCCACCAGGTGTGCCCTATCCGGAGTCTCGCCACAGCGACCTCCTCCTTTCGGGATGCCCTATGGGAAGAATCCCATGACCTCACGTTGTGTGTATGTGTGTGTATGTGTGTATATGTGTGTGTGTGTGTGTGTATATATATATATGTGTGTGTGTGTGTGTGTGTGTGTGTGTGTGTGTGTGTGTGTGTGTGTGTGTGTGTGTGTGTGTGTGTGTGTGTGTGTGTGTGTGTGTGTGTGTGTGTGTGTGTGTGTGTGTGTGTGTGTGTGTGTGTGTCTGTGTGTTTGTGTCTGTGTGTGTTTGTGTCTGTGTGTGTTTGTGTCTGTGTGTGTTTGTGTCTGTGTGTGTTTGTGTCTGTGTGTGTTTGTGTCTGTGTGTGTTTGTGTCTGTGTGTGTTTGTGTCTGTGTCTGTGTCTGTGTGTGTGTGTGTGTGTGTGTGTACGCGCTCTACAGCCTAAACGGCTGAAGGTAAAATTTTGAAACTTTAAACTTAATGTTTGCATATTCCTGAGATATGCACCTTTTATTTTTGATGAAAATATTCAAACTGGAAATGCATGTTTACTATAGTCATTTTTTTGGTAAATTAATAATGTTCAAATCCTTATTTAGGAATAAAATACATTTATCCCATAAAAATGCCTGAATTTGGATGTAATTTTGAAGCAGGCTTTTGTAACAATTGGAGATCAGATGGCTTTAAAATCATTCAATCCGGTTTGAATAATTTCTTCCCGGTAACTGATGAACGATGGAATTGTAAGTACATATCATAATTCACTTAATTTGAGTAGATTGTTTAATTATAATTCAAGAAAACTAGTTATGGTTTATGGTAATTAATTGTTGCAGTATTTAATCGATTTGGAATCAATTATTCAATAAATAATAGAAATTTCCACTTGAGTTTCTCTATGCAATCAAACAGGGACATACATTTTCTCTTGTGTGATGTGTACTTAGAGAAACTTCCAAAGATAAGAAAATGTTATTGGATAACGATCGATGCATTTATCAAGCAAGATTATCGAGAAACAACTTTACGCAAATGTGCAATTGGGCTCCCAGAATCGTTTTTTCCACACGATACAAATTGTACAATACTCAGTAAACAAGAAACAGTAAGAATGTTTCATTTAGAAACAAATTGATACATTATGGATAACTTAGCCCATTGCTTATTAAATATGTAAACAAATTACTACTTGAAATTATCGATAAATTTAGTATTTAGATCCGTTTTAATTGAAAATAGATACAATATAAACATTTCTTGTTGTCTAGTTCAATAAGCAATTATTCACGGAAGCGGAATGGCGACATTTTACAATTATACGTGAAAATGGCAGTAAGCTGAAGCTGTTTCAATTGGATGTTCCTATTCCACTATTTGAATATGATGATTTATCTCCTTTGAATATAAGTTATTGGTCAGGAGTCCGTAAAATAAACAAAAGATGGAAAATTCATGATTGTAAGTCATGATTCGATTTCTATTCCTAGTCTATATTTATGGAATCATATGTTACTAATTTTTCTTTTTTCGTAGATCAATTTTTGACGGTAATCAAGCCAAATGTGCATCTTCAATTAGGACCAATTATGGAAGTTAGCAACAACACAAATGAATTATGCATATCGCTGTACGTCGCATTGTGTCCACGATGTACAATAATAATTAAAATCAAGAGCGATAACGGTGTTTCTACAATGGCTGAAGTTAAGGTTCTGGTTAAAATACTAAGTTATTTGAGAATTTACTAAATTGTTTGTGTATGTAGGGTAAAAACGGTACAATGATGCCCTGGCAGAACATCAAACTTCGAACGAATAGCGATCCAACGCAGATATATAGTTTGCATGTATATGCTTCGAATGATCGAAATGAGCTACATCCATTCTGGGCAATTGATGATATACGTCAATGTCACGCAAATGGTAAAAATATAATAACATCTGGTTCTTAATTATTAATTACAAGTTACTCTACGATCATTTAACTTCAACGTTTCAATTTTAATAAATAATACATACACACAAACACACACAAACAAACACACACAAACAAACACACACAAACAAACACAAACAAACACACACAAACAAACACACACAAACAAACAAACACACACAAACAAACACACACAAACAAACACACACAAACAAACAAACGCACACAAACAAACACACACACACACAAACACACACACACAAACAAACAAACAAACACACACACACAAACAAACAAACACACACACACAAACAAACACACACAAACAAACACACACAAACAAACACACACAAACAAACAAACACACACAAACAAACACAAACAAACACACACAAACAAACACACACAAACAAACACACACAAACAAACACACACAAACACATACAAACACACACAAACACACACAAACACACACAAACACACACAAACACACACAAACACACACACACACACACACATTCCAAAAAATTTTATTAATTTGATTTTTCCTAACCAACAGATAGGCCACAAAATAAGAAATTTGTTTGTTTCAGTAGAAATAAGGATAATTTATTCATATATCACAAGCAGTAAACTCGAACATATAATTTGTCAATCGCTCAAATATCGCCACTGGAACATCAATACCCCAACAAACAATGCGGAAAAAAATGATGGTAATAATCACATATATTACTAATGTGTGTGTATATCTTAATTAATAAAAATTACTAGAAAAAATTAAAAAACTGTTTCTGGTTAATATTTAGAATTATTTTACAGAAAGTTTGCAATGTGCAGATCCTTCATACACTGAGCCGTTATGTAACATTAAATGCAGTTCTATATTTGGTAAAAGTCACTGCCAAAACCAAGCAATGTGCCGTCTAGCAACAAGAAGCAAACAAATTTGCACATGCTCATCGGGTTTTATGGGATCAACGTGTAATTGTAAAAAGAATATCAAAGAAAACCGGTTGAGTTTTGTGTAAAATTACATTTTTAAACATTGCAGCTTGCAAGCCTGGTATGTATGACTATAATTGCAAAAATAAATGTGGATATTGCAAAAATGCAACAAATTGTAATTCAATTACCGGTAACTGTCCAAATGGATGCAGTGAGGGATACGAACCCCCCAAATGCAAATTTAGTAAGTATTTCATTTCTACTCTATGAAATAAGAGATTAAAATTGCAATACAGTTTAATATTTTATAGAAAATATTAGAAATTTACAATTGGAAAGCAAGTCACCGCATACATTACTGCTAACATGGAATCCCCCATTAGGAAACAATGAAGCAATCGAACAATATATTGTATCATACCAAGTAAGTTTTGCATATTTTAAAAAAAATGAACAAGAATCTTTCTTTATGTACTGAATTCAGAGAACAAAATACATGGCCTGCATTGAAGAAATAAGTGATAATACGTTGTATAAAACTGTTAACGCAAGTGATCATTTACGGGTGATGTTGGACAATCTAACACCTTATTCTCGTTATAAAGTAACAGTCTTGGCTACAACAATTTCAAATGGAACGGAAAATATGCGATATTACGTCACTAAAGCAACAGGTAAATGGTCGGAATCATTTCATTATTACTTTCTTATACGCAGTATAAGTAAATATTGTAATCATGATAAATTACGATCTATATATATATATATTTTTTTAGATGTCTGTCTGTGTGTGTGTGTGTGTATCTGCGTGTGCTCTACAACCTGAACGGTAGAAGATAAAATTATGAAACTTCAAACTTAAGATTTGTATATGCCTGGCAGGAAACCCTCTTATTTTTGAAAATAATATTTTAACCGGAAGTGCATGTTTATTGCTATAACTCAAAAACAGTAGTACTTGCAGCAAAATCAGTCAGAATAAAAATAAAAGATATTAATAATTCGCATAACTTTTATATAAAAATATTTTTCAGAAAATGTACTGGTTTTAAAAAAAAATAAGGTTTATCAATATTCTGCCACAACTCAAAAAACGGTAGTACTTCACAGCGAAATTTGTCAGGATGAAAATAAAAGATGTTAATATATCTCATAACTTTTATTTGAAATGATTTTTCAGAAAAGGTACTGCTTACAAAAAAATTAAATTATTTTCCATTTTATTCTCAATACTTCTTACGTCTACTAGCGGAGGTTTATTTTTTGCGAATTTAAAATAAGCACATCAAATGTTTACTGATGCAGCTAATATGTCAAGCATTCGATACAAATCAGTGGCAGTAGTTTATATATAATGTAATGCAACAATTAACATTGTAGTGGTTACAAAAAAAAAAAAATTCCAATATTACAGTCTATACCTCTCACGTCTATATACATGTAGCGTAGTCAGTAGTTGAAGTACACGCGACAGTGCGGCACTACATCGCCGACATGCGGGAACCTTCTCGATTATTATACCTCGTAGGATCGTTACAATTAAAGAATAAATTTTTAGTGAAAGCAAGAGACGAAGAATTACCCGTTGTACTAAATGTAACACCCCATATACACTTAATAACTGTTTCGTGGGAGCTGCCCCTTTGTTCGGATATTGAAGGTCCACTCTTGTATCAATTTACCATTAAATGTTTAAACGATGCTGATTGCCGTACGCAAAATGAGATCTATAAGATAGCTGACAGTTCTGAACGGACCACTCAGATAATGAATCTCATACCAAATACACAATATTTGATTGAAGTTAAGGCGACACGACCAAACAGTACATGGTTTACAATAAAAAGCGTATCCGAAACCTTTCAAACTGACTCAGAAATTACTTTAATTTTAAATCACAACGTGCTTTATGCATTGTTATTATTTATAATACCAATTATAGCATGGTTCGCCTACAGGTAATTATATACAAACAACTATAGTTTGTTTATAATTATTTTATCTGCCGTTACAGAAAATTTCACAAGAACAGCCCCCATTACGCTACACCGGATATAAGTCTTGCTCAAACAGGTATGTACGTAGTTTTAAGATTAATTGCACTACTGTTAGTTAAAAGTGTACTTTGCGTATTAATTATTGTTAATTAGAAAATGTTTTAGAGCTGAAAGACGAAGATAATGTAGAAGATTCTGCTATAAATATACAGGTTTCCTCTACAGTGCCTATGGAAAGTTACGAAAACAAAAGAATTTCATATCATAAATATGATGAATTAATTGATCTTCAAAGTGCAACAAATCCTACTTCAGTTCCTAGTAAACTAAATAGTGAATCGACTAGTTTTGACGAAACCTCTACAGTGATTAAAGTGAATCAGTTTAATAATTACGTACGTAAAACTGTAAAAAACGACGCATTGAAGCAACAATTTGAGGTTTGTATTATACGCTCACATATGAATAAGTTCAGAACAAGATTTATCCGCGCAGGTTTTTATTAAGGGGCCAACAAAGCCATGTCATCATGGACAATTACAAAATAACAATTTTAAAAATCAATTTAATAATATAATTCCATGTACGTACATTAAACCATACGATTGTAAGATATGAATAAATAAATAAATAAATTTCAGATGATTTCAACAGGGTGGTGCTTCAGCAAGTAAACAATGATGTATACTCGGATTACATAAATGCCAGTTTTATTGATGTAAGTAAACATAAAATAGTATATTTTTCAAATTAAATATCAGTATTAGAGTATAACTTTTAGACGGTAAAAGTTTTAATAATGTTGCGAAAGCAATTAAGGATACCATTTATAAGCTTGATTCCAATTTTGCTTGCTCACAATTTTCATAAAGACATTTTTGTTCTATTAAATTTAAACGTTTTACATCGATCTTGAAATACAATTAGAAAAATTATTAATTTGTAAATTATTATAATTTAGGGATACCAAAAAGAGAACGCCTATATAGCAACACAGAATCCTCGTTCAAGTGCGTTTTCCGATTTTTGGAGAATGATTTTGCAGTACGACATAAATTACATAATATCAATTTCCGACCCAGATCAGGTAGAAATCAAATACAATAAAACCTACTGCTACTAATTTCACATCGGAATTAAACATGCAATAATTGCTTTAGTCAAATTAAAATGCAATATTATACCAACTAAATTATATTATTGGTTCTTTTTGATTTACACTCGCAATTTTTATAAAAACATATTTTTGTTGTAAGCCGTTCTTCATCAAAATTGGTACTTAAAAAAACAATTGAAAATTATAATAGCAGATTGGTAATTTGTTGTGGAGTCAAATATAAAACATTTCGTTTAAGGATAAATTAGATATAACTTTTTGGCCGGAAATGGGCAATAATATTCATTTTGGACCCATAAAAATCACGAATATGAATACAAAATCAAACGCCCATTACATCTACAGGCAATTGGAAATGTCTACGGGGACAGTCATTAAGAATGTAATTAATTCATAGAGAAGAAACGCGGTAAAAGAATAATAATGTGATAAATATTTAGATTGAGCAATTCCAATTTACATCTTGGACAAAACAAGGCACACCACTGTACCCACAAAGTTTGGTGTCATTTACGAGAAAAATAATCGATCTTCCGATTAGTAATGCACCAATGGTAGTACATTGCAAGTTAGTAAATCTTTATTAAAACCACACAAACAAAGTGAGTATAAATTGATTTTTAGTACTGGAATAGGCCGCACCGGTTGTTTTATTTTAATGGACATGTGCATCCGAATGGCACTCAAAACGGACACAATAAACATAGTGGAATCATTGCACAATTTGAGAAAACAACGAATTAATATGGTGAACAGTTTGGTAATTACAAAATAAATCACTTACAAAACCTAGTTATCTAACGATTAGTACTTCAGGTTTTATATAAAGTATCACATCTAATACTTACCGAGTATTTTGATTGGAATTGCGCATGTCTACCATGCAATAGTGATTTTTTATCAACTATACAAATGATTCAAGCTGAAGACTATTTAAAGGTACAATATAGGCATTTGTCTTTAATTGCTTGGCGGGATGAATTTTTAAGTGGTACAAAGATCCCGAAATATAACGCCCATAATTTTTACAAGAACAGAATAGAGCATATCTTACCAGGTAAAGTAGATTAAAAACAATAATAGATTTACAGTAATTTATAGTTTAAATCCGTAGGTCAAAATGCTATTAAGTTATCTATATATCCGGACGATGATCAGTTTTCGGATTACATAAATGCAATACCGGTTGCTGGATTAAAAGCAGAAAATAAATTCATTGTTACCCAGTTTCCGCTCCCTGAAACGGTCACCGATTTTTGGCGAATGGTGTATGAAAAATCTATCAAGTTAATAATTGTATTAAACACCATACCAGTTGATGACAAAGTAACAAAATAAACAACGTTTATTTTAATAATTGTTTATTAATCATTATTTCAGACATGTATAGACTTTATACCAAGAAATCATAATAAGCAGAAATATGCAAGTTTTTTTATTAAATTGGTGCACATTGGAGCTTACGAGCATTTCGATGATATCGAACTGACTCTAATGTACAAAAATAGCCAGGTCGGTTTCCGTCATTTATTTTCATTTACATAAATAACAATCCAAATAAATTTATAGGGCGATTTGATAAATCGAATTATTCATTTAATAGAAATCAAAGTTTGGCCTTCTGATCAAGAAGTACCTAGTAATGAAAGAAGTGTTATTAAAATATGGGAATTTATGCAAAACATGTCATTGAATCTCAACTCACCTGTCGTTGTGACATGTTTGTAAGTAGAATTAAATAAATATGGGTAAAATAAATAAGTGATTGGTTGCAGAGACGGTGTGACCGCCAGCGGCCTTTTCGTGGCGTCTTCGTTTGTTTTTGAGCAAATGACAATGGAACAAGAATGCGATGTTTTATTAGCTGTTCGGGTAATCAGAAAAAATAGAAAACAATTCATTACAAGTCTGGTAGGTAGAATGTTTGAGAATTTAATCATCGAAGATTACAAAACGAAATTCGTTTCAGGTTCAATATGATTTTCTATACAAACTTGCTGCTTTATATAATAAAATAACTGCAGATTATAGCCATTATGAAACACCTATAGTGTGTAAAAGAAAACTAAGTATTTAATTGTGTTATAAATATATTTAAATAAAAATTTTTTTTTTATAATTATCTCGTATAAATTATCAACTATAAGAGATTGATCATAAAATTGTACTGGACTTTCTTATACGTGCTAAATATTTTTTGTATAGCATAATCCAGAACTTTTCAATTATGGGCGCTAATCCGAGTTTCTTTCAAACGTCCTGGAATTGGTATTGTTTTTCGCGCGCCAACTATATTTCATTTATAAAAAAACCTAAAGCGAGCTCCAATTACTCCTGGAATATTTCTTTTTTGTTATTGTTGTTATTTCTATCTTGTTAATCTATATAGGGATATAACAAGAAATTTATTATATAATCAAAAATGTGTAAGATAAGGGAATGCAGTTGCAGAACCAAAACAAAATAAAATAATATGAAATGTTTTATATTTGTATAATTATCGACAGCACTGCAGATAAAAAAAAATCAGTCGAAAACTTTGCTACTACTAAAATTACGAAAATAAATTAAATATAGTGGGGAAACACGCAGATTGGAATTTTGAAACTGGTCAGAAATACAAAAGAGTAGTATGTATTCAAAATATATTTCAATTAATAAATAATTCATGAAAATATATTCTTGAAAATGCAATCAGTTTAATTTAATATATTTATTTCGACATATTTACTTTGGTTATGCTGATATTAATTCACCTGTTCCAGTGTAGTTTCTTTATAGTTTACTTATTACTTGCTTATAACAATTTGACTGTTATTATTTTATTTCTTTACTAATACCTTTTTGTGCTTTTATGAGTTATATTGTGACAGCAGTATGGAAAATAGTAAGAAAAAGACAATGCGCGTTAGAAGTGATATTGCTTCTATTAATGGAGGAGCAACCTGCATTTTGTAAATAGATCTTGTCAGGGCGGAAAGAAAGTGGCGCGCGAATGTATAGTGGCAGGAACTCCGCAAGGTAGGTAGGATTAAAATTTAAAGGCGTATCAGCCTCTTGGGCTATTCACGCCATAAACTAAATAATGAAATAAACTACATTTGAAATATATATGTAAAAATAATATTGTAAGCTTAAAATCTATTAATAAAGAGGATTTAAAAATGTTTATAAAAATGAATAAAATGTACGTGCTTTAAATTGTAAAAATTAAAGTTATTGTAAAATATTAATGAATGTAAAAAAAAAATACGTGTATAAATAAAATTAATGACAGAACTAGCACTTTCAAATAAAGGCAAATAGACCTGTATTCCTGAGGAACAGGACGACTCTGTCAATGAGTGTCAAATGATCACCAAGGGCCACCGACAGGTCAAGTGACAGACCCGCCCTGTTTCGCTGCTCGGTAAACTGGGAGCATTCCAATAAAACGTGCGCCACTGTCAAAGCAGTGTTACACGTTTCGCACATCGGAGTCTCCTCACGGCGCAGAAGATGGCCATGCGTCCACCAGGCGTGCCCTATCCTTTCGGGATGCCCTATGGGAAGAATCCCATGCCTTCACGTTTTGCTTAACATTCCTGAGTTTATTTTGTTCTATGTGACTTCACCTTTCTTGCCATTGATTTATGATCAGATGCTTGAAATGACCCTTGAGGTCTTCTGCAAGAACCCGATCAAAATCAATGGTAGCCCTGGACAACGCTCGTTTAGCTGCTGCGTCAGCTGCTTCATTCCCGCGAATACCAACATGACTCGGTACCCAAATAAAGCGCACGATAGACCCTTTTGACGATAATGTCATCAAGGTTGCTTGTACCTGCTGCAAGAGAGGATGTTTGGGGTACAAAGAATATGTCTCATTTGAAACGAATTTGTATCAATATCTGAACATATTTTATAACGGACTATAACTTTTTAGTACAATCCGCTGAGAAGTAAATTACCTTGGTATTGGTATTTTAACGCTTGTATTTGCGTTTATTATTGCAATATGTCTCATTTAAATCGAATTTGTATCAATATCTGAACATATTTTATGGAGGACTATATCTTTTTAGTACATTACACTGAGAAGTATATTAACGCTTGTATTTGCGTGTATTACTGCAAAATGTCTCAATTGAAACGATTTTGTATCAATATCTGAAGAGGTCTATAATATTTTAGTGCAAGTAGGTAGGTAGGATTAAAATTTAAAGGCGTATCAGCCTCTTGGGCTATTCACGCCATAAACTATATTATGAAAGAAACTAACTAAATATATGTTATGTAAAAATAAAATTGTAAACTTAATATCTATTCAATGTAAAATATTAATAAATGTATATATAAATAAATAAAATGTACAGGTTTAAAATTGTAAAAATAAATGATATTGTAAAATATTATTGAGTGTATAAATAAAATATCAATCAATATCAAATGCTGCAGCACCTGAGAAATCTACCGCCAAGTGGTAAAGAATAAGTCATCTATCATACTGTTTTATAATTTTTATGTACAAAACATTGAATTCTTGATAATTTATTAAGCATGGAAAGACAAAATTAGCTATAATAGAGTGCCAATATGAAAGCCAGAATGAAACAGATAACTGTCCAAGTGAGGATGAACCGCGGATTATGAGCGACTCATAAAATATAATTTTTCAATAGGACATCGATAATGAACAAAGAAGAAGCAAATCACAAGATGATCTATAGTCATTTGTAGGACCTTCGACCATGTTATTATAAATAAATAATGTATAAAAATACAAAATAAATAAAGCAATTTCAAAATTAAAATGAGGGAAGTCCAGGACAATGGATGGAGTAATTTGTAGGGCAATTGAGCGAGCACGCCTCAGGTCCATCTAAGCAACAATTTGCAGGAACATCGACCTAGATCTCCTTTGTTTTTCGATTAAATATAATTTGGTAAATATGATGAATTTTGTACCGCATTACAATATTCCAAAATTAAGATTAAAAATAAATTTTGTTGCGACTTGTACAATAAATTTAAATATATAACGTTTGATTTAGGGAATTGCTAATTATGAAACATGAGAATTATAACATCAATAAAATAACAATTATTACAAAAAATTTGAGTAACAAAATACATTTACCAATAAAATGTAACAATAACAATAATAACTTTTTATAGATAATAAATAATACACTTCTAAATGCATTACTGAGTTGTATCGAACACAAAACTTGTACATTGAGAAAAAGAATAGAAAATCATCAGCAAAACATGTTTACAAAATAATAATAATTTGCAAAACATAAGAGTGTATAGAAAATTAAACTATTTAGGGTTTCATAGAAATAAAATTTAAGAGATAGGATACATGTATATTAAAATTCCATGTACAGTTATTACATTTATAACATCAAATTAAATAAATGATATACATTTCAATATGTTCGAATTGTCAATTCAAATTGTTAGAATTAATATTACTTACAGAATAATAACTAATGCAGCTTATGAAAAAAAATCCGAACAAGCAATTTTTTTTATATTGGAAAACATTTATAACTTGTTATTAAATCGAAACAAAGGTGCAAACTGCACTTTTGCAATTGGCAATTATCTTAGTGCTCTTGAATATAAAATTTATCACAGGTTCAATAAGTGGATGCAAAGTACTTCAATTGGGTAAATGTGTAAAACGTAAAATTCAAAAACGAAAGAGTAAAGATAATAATAGTCTAGAAAAAAGGAAAAAGTATATTCCAAAATAACCGAACCAAATAATGCATTATTTAATAATATAAGGTTCTAAAAAAATTTAAATGTGGAAAGTGTAACAAAGAATATTTTCGAATATATCGATTTACATAAATCAACTAAATAAAAAACCAGTACGATACACAATTAGAAGTCTACGATATAACGGCAAATTAAATACATTCAGCTGAATGAAATTGCAGAAAAGGTGCGGTAATCAAAGTTAAACGTAACAACGAAAAGAAATAAATATAAAAGTAATCGATGGTTGTAACATGTTTGCCCAATAAATATATATTAACATATTATTTTCATAATGTCGTTTTTATTCAAATAAGTTTAGTTTGTTTATATTTACGAAATTGCAACAATTAATCGTAAATACTCCAACAACCATAAAATACACAGCGTGTACTTTTAAGAAAAATGCCATTTATGTAAATTTACCACTAAACATTGAAAAAGGTGACCATATTATGGTACATAAACATCGACTCGAGGAAGTAAAACAGTTTCCCGCTAAGAAATGTTCGTCTTCAACGAATAAAAGTATGATAGCAAGATCTGGTTCTCAAAATATTTTAGGGGACCTCGTAATTTTTCAATTCAAGGTATTTAAGGTGCATTTCAAAGAGATAAGCAAAATAATTGATATTGTACAAATGACCGTACCTAGAAACAAATGATATGTGAAACAAATGAAATTAATTAGCGATCTATTACGACTTGGTGGTTGGCGTTGGTAAAGCCCTAGGAGAATACCATGCGAATTAAAGTGCGAATTTGTTCCTGCACATTAGTTTTTTTAATTTGAGTTTTTTTTTCAACCTCGTATAGATTAAATAATTACTTTAAAAATGATATGTGAAACAAATGAAATTAATTAGCGATCTATTACGACTTGGTGGTTGGCGTTGCTAAAGCCCTAGGAGAATACCATGAGAATTAAAGTGCGAATTTGTTCCTACACATTAGTTTTTTTAATTTGAGTTTTTTTTTCAACTTCGTATAGATTAAATAATTTCTTTAAAAAAAAGTTTTATGATATTATCGTGGTTTATAAACCCGATTGCAGCAACGTCATAAAAGCGAACTGTCGTAGGATATATAAGAAAAAAAAGATAAACGATCAAAAGTATATTTTGAGAAATTGAAATAATCATACATTTTAAACACGGCATGATTTATTAGAGTGTAAAATAACAATTTGTACATGGCAAGCTTGAACAGAATATCTGATATTTATTTATTATTTAATTTTTGTAATATTTGATAAGATAGTCTTATTGTTTCCAAATATTCTAAAAAAAACCATTTAGTTTTATAAACATTTCAATTTATGAATGTAATAGAGGTGATAAGAGTAAGTAGAAATATGAATTACAATATTAACATTATTGAATAAAGTAAAAAACATAACAGAAGCGCAAATAATCGAATATTTATTATATATTATTATTGTAATTGAAGTAATGAAATAAATCACAAGAATTCGTTACATCAGAACTATCAAAATTAAATAATGATAATCTGTATTATATTATTAATTAGAAAATATAATGAAAATTTTCGCTTAATTTACAATAAAAAAGAAACCTCTATTTGTTCTTTCTCAATTTAAGGTCTTAACCAAGCTTATATAATAATAATTAATAATTATAAATAATTGGTACTTGTACATAAGTACTTTTTATGATACGATCGTAATCACTTGGTTTCATCATCAATGGTAAATATTTTAGAATTGATACACTATCTTATTTTATGGTAAATTGAGAAGGTTTTACGTATGAAATATGATTCAATTTATAACGAAATGATTTTTAGAATAAAGCCTATTTAAATAGATTATTGTGTTCATATTTCCGCAATATGGAATTCTATCTATATTCATAATGGTGCTGACCCATTTAAATATTAGGATAATTCCAGTAACTCTGGTAATTTACTGATTTTACGTGATCTCATGATAATATTAAATTGTTATAAATTAGGGAGATTATGGATTAAATTGCTTATATCGATTTATTTATAAAAAAATTTAATTATTTCACAGTAAACCAACAGACGAGAGTTAAAGACTACTGTTATACAAATAACAGAAATATTACATTTATTTCAAGGATATTATTTGTTAAATTCAGGGATTTTTAAATGATTTAATAAGAAACGTAATATTGTGAGAGCAATATTACGTTTATATTTAACAAGCGAAAAAAAAAATACAGAAAGGTAGGGATACAGATTTGGGTATTTGAGAAAACCCTTCTGAGTTAGCACAATCTTTATCTAGAATCCTGTTATGAATAACGTACAGAAAATAAAACATTCGTGACAAAAATGGCTCAGATATTACAAAAATTATTGAACGATGGCTTAGTCGCAAATAGTATAGATTATGGTAATGTGACTCAAATTGACTCATCATGCAAACGAACGCTTATGCAAGAAAATCCCAAATGAATGCTTGCAAAACTGTCAAATATAAAAATTAAAGGACAACCACGAAATCTTTCGACATCGACAAAATTTAAATTTGAGATAAACTATCCGTAGTTTATTTTAATTATTCAAGGTACACTCAAAAATGGATCCATATCCAGTATATCATTAAAGAATCTCTTCCATGGAAGAAATATGGGCCATTGTATTCAAATATACCGTTTCAAATACAATGTAGCGTAAAGAAGATTAAGAAAAGATATACTATCTTTCCACATATCAGGATACTAAATCAGATTTTCCATAAGCCCTTTTCCAATATTCAAAATATTATATCACTCATAATAATCGCTTCATGTGAAAAGTGAAGAAAAGTAGAATGTACATTTAAACAATATGACCCATCATATAAATCAACTGCAAGAAAAATTTCTTTCATTTCTCTTCCATTTATTCAAATTAGTTATTCGTTCTGTAACTCCATCATCCCCGGCAGTAAAAATTCCAAAACCGAAAGCAGAAATTAGTATAATAAAAAGATAATGTATGCAGGGGACACCATGGTTCAATAGAAGACACCTGGGTCACTAAGTGTAGCAGAGCCATAAAGTTGGAGTTCAGGAAGATCAGAGATCACCGTTGTTAGGATCCATTACATCTCCATCTTAGAAAATCAATTCCAGGCGAAGAATCAGCCTTATATTTCGAATAGAGTAGTTGTTGGTCCACCAAGGATCTCCAGGATCTATTAAACATACCAGTAAAGGAATAAAGTTACAGCCAGAGACCACAATCGATGACGACGAGTTTATCCAAATCGTCATTGTCTAGACCAAAGTCCTCACTAGACGTTCTGTCATGTAGTCAAGGATCTGGTAAGATTCATTTAACACCAACTCTATTAGAATCTCCATGAGAGGTGCTGCCCAACGGATCAGCCGCCATTTGCCACAATTTGTACCACAAACGCACGGCAAGAAAGAGGTAAGTTAAAAGAGGGTGAGTTATTACAAATCTAACGCATGATGTAAAAGAAGTATTATTTCACTGAAAATATGAGTGAGTTCGAAAGTAAGCTACAAGCAATAACGAGGAATAAGCGGAAATAACAGGCACCGACATACCAACGACAACATGGACCAGTCTTTGGCAACACGTCAAAAAGTACTCTGTTTCGATCCATAAAAATATCCGAAAAATATTCGAAAAATATGAGTTCCAAAATTAAAACATTTAGTAGTCAATAATTGCTTACACTTAACACAATATCCGCTATTTAAAAAATATTTAAATGTGTTAGACGACGAACTGAATGCCTAACAAATGGCAAAGTTAGAAAATCGAACTACAGCCAGATATACTATTGGAAGTAGATAATAAAATAAGTTGTTCATCAACCAAGAACCTCTTCGAAACGTTCGATTGTGTTAATTCAAAGATAATTTTAGACCAGTGATAGATCAAATGAACCGAACCAACAATTCAGGATGAACCGATGATATTTCGTCAGATATGATGATCAAATATATAAGAGAATATAAAGCGTTACGAACATTTAAATTAAATACTGTCACCTACGAAATTACAACCGCACCGTTTTTAGCCATTCTCTCATAACAGCGAACCATAAGCACGATGATATATTAACTCTAGAAAAAATAATATCTTAATAAATTTCTACCATCTCCGAAAATAGTTGTTTAAATGAACTTGATTTGGATACAATGTAATTAATTGAAAAAAACATGAAATGTTAGAAGTCTATTGGAAACCAAAATCAGACACGGTTTCTTATCTGATCAACATTAAAGTATCTAAATTAATAATTCTGACGACAACACAATTGTTTGATCCTTTAGTAGTAAGGATCTCTGAAAAACTAGTATCGGTTGGGACGATCAATTCCAATGGACATACACACGATAGTTAATATTTAATGCTAAGATCAGAGCTAAAAAGCTTACCTGAACCAATAACGACAATGAAAACGATTCCTCATTAACATCACCATGAAAATTTGTAATTATTGCTTTAGTATCTACAGTTGATAGACAAAATAAACATTAAACTGTAGAAGATTAAGATGAAATCCTTTTGAAAACACAAAAGGAAGAATTCTTGAATGATCTAACCAACTTAAAGAATACCGTTGAACTTGGAACAAGGAGTGACATATCATCTCTATCTCCATTTATAGATTCTTAAGGAATTATGCAAGTAGGCGGAAGACAGCAATAGGTAGATTTGCCAGACAAAAAATAAAAAAAAATACCCAATCATCATAATACAATCGGAACAAAATTTTTACAATTAATGGGAAATTCTCCCCGTAAGCACTTTAATACTATTTGGCAAATTAAAATCTCTCACAAATTATTGCACTAATTAGAATTTAAAATACAGTCCATGTCTGTATGATCAACAAAATATGCGATCAATTTGAAAATTATTCTTAGCATCAATCAAACGAGTCAAAATTTTTTTCTATATTTACTAAAAATTTAAAAGGTATCAGAAGAAGAATTACTAATTACCAGAATAATTATTAAGATAAGCATACGATAGTAAGCAAGTAGACAGTTTTTTTCGCTAATTGATTCAATTATGGAATGAAATAAAAAATAATGTAATTTTTAAAGGTACGTTATTTATTAAATTAATTCTGCAATACTTTCATGTGTATTACCCTACAAATGTATCAACGTGCACAAAGTATAATCCCAGTTGTAATTCTTAATTAGATAGAAAAATAAAAACAAATATGCATGTATATCTAAAAGAGCTCTAAACTTTTTGTATTTAGTACTCGATATTTGAGCATTCTTATAATTTGACATTGAAAAGACATACAAAAATAAGTAGCCAGTCAATACAAAAATTCTATTGAATAACTTTACAGATGAACCATAACATACTGTTAAAATTAACATAAAAATATACTCAGGCCACCTACCAAGAAATTGTAAGTCATTTACGTAACCAATCATCGATAATATTGAAAATGTGTTATTGAAAGCAAATCGTAATATGTGTTTGACAATTGGATTTAATAAAATTTTCAATTAACACTGATAATTACAGTAAAACAATCGTAGCTTCATAATATTTACAAACTGAATAATTGTAAATCTTTAAATTTAAAAAATATGCCTTGATAGTTCAAATAAATACATTCATACATAATTTTAATTTACGAGAAACTATAGTACATATATGTATTTCTGAAATTAATATTTTTCATTATAAATCCCAAAAAAAAAGTTCGAAATATATATTTCTTGAATTAAGCATAAATTAAACAATTGTCAACTATTAATTGTGTAATTAATAGAGTCTATTGATTAAAATAATTTATGGGAATGGTCATTACATTCCACAGGTAGATTAAAATAATGTGTAATTCAAATGACTCATTATGAGGTCATTTGAAAAAATTAGGGGTTTTCTTTTATAAAAGAAAGAGCAATTCCAAATAATTATTTAATTAAAACAACTTGCTATTGCTACTATATTTTGCATGTAACAGTGACAATAATCTCAAAAATACGTGACACTATTTGTTAGACAATTTTAAATTGATGGCCTCTCGAAATATTACGGCCGAAACCAGTTTTGATATTTAATGTTCACGCGCTATTATTTATTTTATGTGGCTATTACGTAACAACGAATGCAGTAAGAAATCACTATAAATATTACAATTATTCAGACATATATTATTAATGCAAACATTTGCAATTTTTTTTATGAATCCCGAACAAGATATTGATATTTTTTTCCATTTACTAGACATATTTTATCTAAACTTCGTTTTTAGAATCATTTAGTGATTGTATGTTGTTGTGAAAAGATCACTCATCTAATATTTTTCAAAAGGTAAATACTGTTTTATTAATTAAAAGATACCAGCTTTTGACATTTTTGGGAATATCTGAAATATGGAACGTAATTATCCAATCAAAACAATCTATTTAAAACAAAAAAACGAGCGTAAATTTGTGTATGTTTGCAATATTAATTTTTCTAAAAATAATTATTGCTTTGTTTATAATTCATTATTTAAATATCATACTTTAAATGAATGCACGAAAGTATATAATATATTTTTTAAATATTTCATAAATATGTTTCTGTCGACTGATGTGAATGTGAATAAAATAATTACTGTTGGTAGTATATATAGTAAATTGACGTTTAATAAATATTTGCATAAATTTGTTATTTGCAGAATTTTGTAATAAATTTCCAAAAAATTTTCTATTTCGAAATGAAAATTTCACATATTGATATTATTGGTTTTTATAAACAAAACAAGAGTCGCCTAAATTCAATGAATTATAAACTAATCAATCAAAAATTTCTTAAGTATAATATAAATGAATTCACATATTACGTTACAAAAATAACAATTAAATACTCTGGAGCGAGCACCTTTTGCAGTCGTTAAAATATAAAATAGAGCAGGAAACCAATCAAAACTATTCAATTATATAATATACATAAAATGAGATTAAACTAATAACAATATTTATGAGTAATAATGTCTTATAAGTGCGTGATTTAAATCTATTTAAACAATTATTCAATTAAACAATGATGAAAATTAAATCATTATTTAGATTATTTCCGCTGATCATACAATATATTTCCGAGTAACTTGTATGTTATAAAATTTCATTAAAGAATTATAGAATCAAGAATGGCGGACAAACTCCTTACTGAAACCGACTACAAAAAAATCCTTGAAGCCCGTTTGAATCATACCGAGTTTAAATTCCTACACGGGGAAAGAAAACCAATATCTGAAAATGTCGAAGGCTTTACAGGAGAGCATAACAAACTAAAATTAACCTATCAACTTCCGGATGAATCTGAAGGAGAAGAGAGTTTCTTTCTGAAGACAAAATCAGCTTCGAACGCATTTCAAGAACAGACCAACCAGGAATTAAATCTATTCGAAAGTGAGATATTCCTATACGATTTTTTACTGAGAGAGTTTACCAAATTGGGCTATGATACTAGTTTCGCTGCGAAATGTTACCATTGCATCCCTGGTACGACACTGATTTTGGAGGATGTTACTCTGGATCAGTATAAACTCCCTGAAAGAACTAAACTGTATACGCTGGATCAACTCCAAGCACTGCTTACTTCTTTAGCTATGTTCCATGGAGCTGGGTTCGCATATGATCGTTCTAAAGCGAAAGAACTTGGACGGCCTTTCAAATTAGGTAAAATAAAATTTAACGATCTAAACAAAACCTTGGATTAAATCGTTGGAATTGTAGCAATTTTAACTAATGGTTCATGAACTCAATTAGAATGAAATTGGTGAACTTTAAGTGAAGCAAATATACCATTATTAGGAATTATTGACAAAACTCCGCATTGTACAATAAATTATGAAAATATATATATAATTTTCCTGCAAAGGAGTTAAAAATATAGCATCTTAGTTTATATTAGTTTACTTTTAATACTCTATAGGCGACATTAATTATAGACAAAGAATATTACTGTACACATATTTATAGATGCAATAATTTCTAGGTGAGGAACATCAGGACATTTTGAGGGAAAAATTTTACGTTACATATTTAAACCAAGAAACATTTTCAATGAACTGGTGGAACAATGGCTTTAAAGCAATTGACACACTCATCGAATTGCTACCAATGAAAGAAATCGAGCAACAAATCTTTAAACAAATGATAAAAGATACGCAATTTGGAAAAGTTTTCGCGACGGAAACAAATTTACCCAAAACGTGTGTGCATGGTGACTTGTGGTCCAATAATATGATGTTCAAATGGCCAGAAAATGGCCCAACCAAATGTTGTCTACTAGACTTTCAGTTAGTACGATATTTCTATCCAGCTTTCGATGTAGTACTGGCAATTTATTTCCATACAACAACTGAATATCGAAAAGATCATCTACCAGAATTGTACCAGTATTATTATGATACATTAACGAAGATCTTACACAATTATGGGCATTCTATTGAAGATATTTTGACGCTAGACGAATTTCACAAAACTATAAAACTGGTTCAATATGAAATTCTTGTTCATATTACTGTGGCGAATATTTTCATTTATATTCTAGCAGAAACTTTGACCGCTTTTGTTAATGCTGGTAGCGAAACAATGCAAGAAGAAATGTTCAACAAGACGGATGTGGTGGCTTTGGAGTCTTTTAAAACCAATGAAAGATTCAAGGAAACTATCACTGATAATTTAATGAATATATATTACGAACTTCTATCGAAAAAATAATAATCATTCAATTTTATAACAAAACTTTGAATAATGAGTTCATTTGATGATTTGTTATTTTTTTTTTTTTTTAAATTTTATCATAATGGTGTAATTTTCAGTAAAAAATTGTTGTATACAACTATGTATAAACAGAAAAATATTTAGCGACCTATTATACATTATTATAATTAAATAATTGTCCGCTATAAATGTGTATAAAAAAATACGTAATATTTGATTTTAAATTTATAGCTACATTAATTGAAATAATCGATGGGAATACGCAATCAGCCTTATTCAGATGTCTCTTGTTTATGAAACAATATCATATACGATATAATTATTGTATAGTACACAAAAAAATTAAAAAAATTGTATTCTTGAGTCAATCGTTCACGAAACAAATATTGTGTATGAAACAAGAAATTCCAATATTTGTTATTCTTGTGACAAAATTTAGATTGAATATTTGCTTTCAATATTTTATACTGAACACCACCAGCTGATGTTACAGAGTATAATAGAAGTAATTATATTTATTCCATTTAAAATAGACTATATATTAGAGATTGACGAGGAAAATGTTGAAGAATTACTGCAGATAATGGTTTGTTGTAAATAATACAATAATATTTTATTATAAAATGGACCAACAATTCTTTATTTTAAATAATAAAATACATCGCATATACTGTGTACAATAATTTTTGTAAGCCTGCTCTTCAAATAATGGTATGTATGGATTTAGTAAGGTCTAAGAAACTTAACTTACCTTCCACAGAAAGATTGAATTATCTCTCTTTCGCGATAAGACCGACATAATGAAAATAAAGCATTCAGAAAATTTTTTTTTAAGTTGCCTATTCCCAATATTAAAATAATGATCGATATTAATTATTACAATACTTTTCATATAACTATGATAATATTTCCCTCGCAAATACATAATTTAGATTAGATAATTTCAAATTGGCGACCTACCAAAATATTTCGGCCGAAACAAGTTTTGATATTTTATCTTCGCGTTTTTTGTTTATTATTTAATAATGAATACATTTATTTGTGTGATTATTAAGTAACAGCGTCAGCAATTAGAAATATTACAATTACTCAGCCATGTACAGTTATTAAAAAAACACGCCACTTCATAAATTTATATTTGCAATGAAACACGTGCAATGTGGAGATATTGATATTTTCTTCCATTCAAAAGCGACCATCATATCTTTTATCGACGTGATGGTTCGAATTTTATATCATTTAGTGATGGTATGTTCTAGTGAATAGATTTAACAAACATCCAATATTTTTGAAAAGGTAAATACCGTTTTATTAATTAAGTAAATTATGGGACGTAATTATGCAAAAAGTCCATTGAAGAAAGCAAAAATTTGTACCCATGTTTATACAATTATTTTTCAATTCTGCTTTAATATTATGTTGATAGTTTATTATTCAAATACCATATTGCAAATGAAAATTATGTAATGCAAGAAAGTATATACACATATTGTTGCCTGATATAATTCGAAATAGTTCGTAATAACAGTTACTAATAAACGCATGACTTATATCTTATTAAACACTTATTAAATGAATGTAACATGTTATAAAAATTATCCCATTCATTTATTATTATAGACCAAGAATGACGGAACCGACTATAATAAAATCCTTGATGTCTGTTTGAATCACACACGTTCAAATTCCTTCATGGGGAATTGAATATCTGAAAATGCCGAAGGATTTATGGGAGAGCATAACAAACAAAAAATAAGCTATCAACGTCCGGATAAATCTGAAGAGGAAGAGTACTTTTTCTGAAAACAAAACCGACGAAGAACGCTTTTCAAGAAACGACTAACCAAGAATTAAATTTATTCTAACGAGAGATTTTCGTAAACGATTATTTCCTGAGAGAGTTTGCCAAATTGGGTTTCGCTCCAAAATGTTACCATTGCGTCCCTGGTACGACATTGATTTTGCAGGATATTACTCTGGATCAGTATAAACTATCTAAAAGAACAAGACCGTATACGCTGGAACAAATCCAAGCATTGCTGACTCCTTAGCGATGTTTCATGCAACTGGGTTTACATATGAACGATCTAAAGCGAAAGAACTTGGAAGGCCTTTCAAATAAGGTAAAATCATCTAAACGAAACTTTGCATTAAAGTAATTTTAACGCTATTCACTTATAATTATTTATATAATACGCATAAATAATATATTTCTAGGTGAGGAGCATAAGGATATTTTTAAAAAAAAATTTTTGTAAATTACTTAAACTAAGAATCATTTTTAATGAACTGGTGGAACAAAAGCTTTAAAGCAATTGACAACCTCATCGACTTGCTCCCAATGAATGCAAAAGAAAAACACAACTTTAAACAAATGTTAAAAAATGCAGAATTCGGAAGTGTTTGCGACTGAAACAAACTTACCTAAAAAATGTGTACATGAGAACATGTGGTCCATAATATGTTCAAAATGCCAAAAAATGGCCGAACCAAATGTTGTCTACTAGACTTTCAAGTAGTACGATATTTCTATCCAGCTTTCGATGTAGTACTGGCAATATTTGTCCATACAACAACTGAATTTCGAACAGATCATTTATCAGAATTGTATAAGTACTATTATGAAACATTAACTCAAATTTTGCACAATTACGGACATTCCATCGAAGATATATTGACGGTAGATGAATATGACAAATCCATAAAACTGATTAAACAAGAAGTTCTTATACTGATTGCTTCATCGAAAATTTTAATCTATATGCCACCAGAAACCTTATCTGGTTTTGTTAAAGCCGGCAGCGAAACCATGCAAGAAGAAATGTTTAACAAGATGGACGTAATAGCTTTGGAATCTTTTAAAACCAATGAAAAATTCAAAACACATATTACTACTAGTTCAATGGAAATATATTATGAACTTTTATCGAAATGATAATTAGTATTAATAATCCATTAGACGATTATTTACATTATTTATTCATAATTTTGATATCATAAGTAAGATATGTAGAATATTTATTTAAAAATATGTAATTTTTTAGTAAAAATCGGTTTTATGCACCCGAGTGTTTCAGCTGTGAGTAAAATATTATATAAGATGTCAAATTAGGATTATAGATCTCCTCTCTCCAGTTATCGGCAGTTCTGGAATCGATTTAATTCCAAATTTTCAGAAAGAAATACTCTTCCTAAAAAGATTTAACTGGTCCTTTTTAACTGGTCTTTTTAGTTTCTCTTCCGTAAAGCTTATGCTACATTTAATTCGTAATAGATAATTCTTATTTGAAACTTGATACTTCTCATCGGTTGATGAAACATTCCGAATTAAGGAATACTTTTGTAGATATTAGTTTAACTCCGTGAATTAATTTGTCAATATAATACTTGCGACCAAATTCAGAAAATTAGTCAAAAAATAATTACCAACTTTTATTAAGTAATATGTCTTAGTTAATGTTTGGAAACAAATACGAATAATTATATTAAAAATTCATAAAACTGTGTCAAGTGATCGAAATAATTACATAATAGCATTCAGAGTTCGAGTAAAATATTTAAAGAAGAATAGAGTATTTTGTTTTGAAGAACGGACAATTCCAAATATTTAAATAATGACTAATTGTTACTATACTATTCTTATAACGCGATCATAAATAAATGATATGATTCGTTTAATCATTTTAAATTGGCGTCCTACCAAAATACATCGGTCGAAACAAGTTTTGATATTTTGATTTCCTATATTACCTTCTTGCTATGATTGTTTTATGAAATTTATTATATGTAATTATTATACAACGGCGAATGAAATAAAATGTTTATATACAAATATACATACACGCTTTTACAATGCAAACATTTATATTTTCACATTTATGCAAATGTCACACGAGGAACATATACGCATAAAAGATATTGATATTTTCTTCCATTCAAAAGTGGCCATCATATTTTTTATCAAGGTTCGTTCGTCTTGATAATTCGAATTTCTAATCATTTACTGCTTGTACGTTCATGTGAAAACATCTAATATTTTAAAAAAAGGTAGCTATAGTTTTATTTATTAAGAGTAAACAAGCATTATTGCCTAAGACATGTCTGGGAATATTTATAATAATGGAACGTAATTATGAAATTTAAAAATCTACCTAGAAAAAAAAACGCGCGTAATTTTGTTTACATTGTTATTTTTTCCAAAAATTATTTCTGCATTACAATAATATTTAAAGCTTATTATTAATCATATTGTAAATGAAAATTATGTAATGCACGAAATGTTTATTTTAGGAAATTATCAGTTGACTGATATAAATAATATCAAACAACATTACTGTTCCAAATATCTTACAGAAAAATATTACTATATTTATTTATCTTTGTTTAACTTTGAATAAACTTAGCAAATGTTGATAATATTGAATTTAGTTTCATATATTAGATTCATCTTGATACCATTTAAATATTTTTAGCTGGTTAAATGTTCTATTTTTGCCAAAAAATGGACTTTTAATAAATATTTGCAATAAAATATCTTGCAATGTCGCATAAAATAGTAATAAAATTGCTTTAAAATATAAAAGTTTATGAGTTATTTTGATTTAATTATTTAGACCATATACATTTCATATTAAAATTGTATCTTGCCATCAAATAAAAAGTCACTGTTTTCTATTTTACAATGGGAATTTCATATATTGATGATATTGTTATTGGCTTTCATATAACAAAACAAGTGACGTTTAAGTAAAGAATATATTATAATTAATTCAATTAAAAGTTATTAATGTTTTATATAAGTTTATTATGTAATACAATATTTTATTAGAAAAATATTAAAACAAATAAATAGTAGGTGTTAATTCAATTAAATGGTAAGTGTTTAAATTTAAATTAGAGCTAGTACTCCTAGCAGTATATAGAGTCTTAAATTATGTTTTGTGATTAAATATATGAATATCAACCCGAAATATTAAGAATTATTATTATACTTCATTGAAAAAATTTTAAATTAACGTAACATGTAATTGATAAAAAAAAATTATCTAAATAATTATTATAGATCAAGAATGACGGACAAACTCCTCACCGACGCCGATTACAACAAAATCCTTGAATCCCGTTTAAATCACACGGAATTTAAATTCCTCCATGGACATATGAAGCCAATATCTGAAAACGCTGAAGGTTTTACTGGAGAGCATTTCAAACTAAAAATAACCTACCAACGCCCAGATAAATTGGAAGGAGAAGAGTATTTCTTTTTGAAAACAAAATCATCGGATAACGAATTTCAAAATACGATTGACCGGGAATTAAATCTATTCCATCGTGAGATATTCGTTTACGATGTTTTACTGAGAGAGTTTGCCAGATTGGGCTATGATACTAGTTTCGCTGCGAAATGTTACCATTGCGTTCCTGGTACGACATTGATTTTGCAGGATATTACTCTGGATCAGTATAAACTCCCGGAAAGAACAAAACTGTATAAGATAGATCAAATCCAAGCATTGCTGACCTCCCTAGCTATGTTCCATGGAGCTGGGTTTGCCTATGAACGTTCTAAAACCAAAGAACTTGGAAAGCCTTTCAAATTAGGTAAGATTGAAATCATGGTATTAATTCATTGAAATTGTAATCTTAGTTCCAATTTATTAATAAGTTTTCTGACATTTAAACTATTGAAAGCTGTACTAGATTTGAAAATTGATGAACTTTAGATTATACTTGCATATTTCGGCTAATAAATAATGCACTAGCATGCAGACTCTTTGAATAAGATCGTCGTCGAATGTGTGATGTTAAACATCTGTTACAAGAATTGGAGATCATATCCAATTAAATTAATATAGATGGTAATTTAGTCAAACGCCAGAATTGGTTACGTATTTGACCCTCGTAGATGTTCTATTTTTATGTTTGAAACTTGATCTTTGAAATACTTCTTTTGATTTAGAAATTTGGTTTATAGGGTATGGATAACAGACTAATTTTTACCCTTGCACTCGTCAAGAAATCCGCCGGATATTGTTTCCATGTTTTTGATGATTACAATATTTTCTCGTTCCATGAACACTTTTTAACAAATTATAGATTCATTTTTAGAAATTACCGACAATGAATGATAAAAACTTACATATACGTCTACGGAATATTTTGCCTAGCTTGATTAAATACTTTTGCTCATTTTGATCTACTTTTAATGCTCTCTTGGCGATATTAATTATAGAAATAATCAACTAGTAATTCGATAAATTTATTCTAGGTGAAGAATATAAAGAAAATATGAGGGAAATATTTTATGTGAAATATTTGAACCAAGAATCATTCTCAATGAATTGGTGGAACAATGGCTTTAAAGCAATGGACAAACTCATCGAATTGCTACCAATAATTGAGACCGAAAAACGTAACTTTCAACAAATGCTAAAAAATGCGGATTTTGGTAAAGTTTTTGCGACTGAAACAAATCTACCCAAAACGTGTGTGCATGGTGATTTGTGGTCCAATAATATGATGTTCAAATGGCCAGAAAGTGGCCCAACCAAATGTTGTCTACTAGATCTTCAAATAGTACGATATTTCTATCCAGCTTTCGATGCGGTACTGGCAATTTTTTTCCATTCAACAGCGGAATTTCGCAAAGCACATTTAACAGAATTGTACCAATATTATTATGATACATTAACTCAGATTCTACAAAATTATGGGCATTCTATAGAAGAGATTTTGACGCTAGATGAATTCCATCAATCTATAAAACTGATTAAATATGAAGTACTTTTACACATTACTGTGGCGAATATGTTCATTTATGTTCCAGCAGAAACTTTGACTGGTTTTGTTAAAGCTGGCGGCGAAGCATTGCAAGATCTAATGTTTAACAAAATGGACGTAATAGCTTTAGAGTCTTTTAAAACAAATGAAAAATTCAAAACACATATTACTGCTAATTTAATGGAAATATATTATGAACTTTTATCGAAATGATAATTAGTATTAATAATTCATTCGATTATTATTTACATTATTTATTCATAATTTTAATATCATAATTAAGATACGAAGAATATTTATTTAAAAATATGTAATTTTTTTAGTAAAAATCGGTTTTGTGAACTTTTATCGAAAAAATAATTTGTATTAATATCCCACTAAAATTTTTTTTGTGTTTTATGGTACAAACTCAAATTGTAAGATTATTTGTATTTCATATTATTATATGAAGATTATTATGAAAATAAGTAATTTTTAGAAGACTTAGAATTTGGTATGTAACATATTTCGTGAAAAAGTATTTTAAATGTGAGCCAAATAGTTTATATAGTTTTTAAAATAATTTTAATACCTCTAATGTATAATTAACATTTCTTAATAAATTATATATGATTAATTATCTACATGCATTTCTGTCTGCATAAACAAATTGTAATTCGTGGCAAATTGTTTGCAAAGTGGTTCAAAAACAGGGAATTTTTTTTAAAAACTGCAATACATATTAATTAAATTGTAAATTGTAACTATACTTTTAATAAAAAAATGACTACAATACGCATGACAAATTCTGCTAGATAATATCATATTGCGCAACATGACACAAAAATGATTTAATATTGCGCGACCTTCCAGAGTATTTCGGCCGAAACAAGTTTTGATATTCGGATTTCCCATTTTATCTTCGCCTATTATTAAGCACATATTGAAATATTTATTTTCGTGTTTATGTGTAACAGCGTATGCATTTAAAAAATATTACAAATATACCTACATATGTTATATATAGAGTTATTAAAAAATAACACACCTTTTTATTGTATAAATATATATTTTATAATTTAAATGACGCACGAGCAAAGTTTATACAAAGATAATATTGATATTTTCTTCCATTCAAAAGTGGCCACTATATATTTAATCATGATTGTTCGAATTTTAAATCAGTTAGTGATTGTCTGTGCTAGTGAAGAGAGTTAATACACATCCAATACATTTAAAAAGGTAGATACTGTTTTATTAATTAAGAGTTACGAGTTTTATAGCATAAGAAATGGAGATACTTAAAACATAAATATGTAGTCAATCATCTATTTAAAAATAAAACACGTTAGTATATTTGTGCATATGATTACTATAAATAACTTTTGATATATTAGTATATTAAAAGTTTATTATTCAAATATCTTATTGTAAATAAAAATTGGGTAATACATAAATGAAAATTTAAAGAAAGTAGTATTATCTTATCTGCTAAAATGAATTATTAATCGACTAATATGATTATTAACTGATAATCAATTAAGTAATGATTGAAGGTACTGCACTTATAATTACTGTAATAAAATGAGGATATGCATGTTTAAATTTGTGTTGTAAAGCTCTAAAAATAGCATCTGTGCAAGATGCACACTAAACGATATAATAAAATTAATTAAAATAAGCGAGATAAAATAAAAATTTAAGTTCTTATAACAAAATAACTTGCAAGTAAACTTTCATATTTGGAGTTTTTTTTATGTAATCGATTATAAATGGTTTTGGCTAATTATAAATAATAAATTCTCTCTTAAAAAAGACGTGAAAATGACGTTTAATGACGCTAAATCACATAAATGTGTAATGGCATTCCCTAAAACTATAACAGATTTTGAATAAGATGGTTTATTATTAATCTTGATCAATTATAGATTGCCATCAAATATAAAATGCTTTTAATTTTGAAAATATAACGTCACATATTGAACGATTCGATCCATATTGTCTTAAGTTTCATATACATTTATTATATGATATTTTATGTAATTAGCAAAACATTAATAAAATAAGGAGCGTAAACTTTTTGCAGTCGTCAATTTAAAAAATAGAGCTGTAATGTACATATGGTGTGATGAAAATAATAGTAACACCTTGAAATATTTATCAGTAATAATGGCTAATCAGTACCTGATTCTTATCTATCAAACAATTATTCAATTAAATGATTAAATTCAAAATATATATAATCGATGAGATGTTTCTTTGTATTTGTTAGAAAAATTATTTCATTAATATATTGTAGACTCAAAAATGGCGGACAAACTCCTCACCGAGACTGACTACATAAAAATCCTGGAAGGCCGTTTGAATCACACGGAGTTCAAATTCCTGCATGGTGAAATGAAGCCAATATCTGAAAATGTTGAAGGCTTTATGGGAGAGCATTACAAGCTACAAATAACCTATCAACGTCCAGATAAAACTGAAGGAGAAGAGCACTTCTTTTTGAAGACAAAACCAACGAAAAACGAATTTCAAGAGAAGGGCGCTCAGGAACTAAATCTGTTCGTACGTGAGATTTTCGTTTTCGATGTATTAATGAAAGAGTTCGCGAAATTGGGATATGATATTAGTTTCGCTGCAAAATGTTACCATTGCGTCCCGGGTACGACATTGATTTTTGACGATATTACACTGGATCAGTATAAACTCCCCGAAAGAACAAAACCGTATACGCTGGATCAAATCCAAGCATTGCTGACATCTCTAGCTATGTTCCACGGAGCTGGATTTGCGTACGAACGTTTTAAAACAAAGGAACTCGGAAGACCTTTCATATTAGGTAAGCGTACCCTAAGATAAAATCATAGGAATTATAGTAAAAGTAAAGCTGCAGGTTTTAGCTCATGTAACAACTATTAGAAGCTCTGCAAATGCTTAGTTTGCAGAAAATTGATGAATTTTAACTGAAATACTAATATCTTTTCCATTTCTTTTTCGTTCTTTTGCGTATTGCATTCTGTATTTATTTGATTCTCTGCCATTGTTTTTGTAAGTTACTGATAGAAATAAATGATTTACGCCCTTTGCTAGCACTTAACTGTAAAAGATTAAAAATGCAAAATTGGTCAAATTGAAATTTTCCAAACCAAAAGCTCCTCGCCGATTGAAATAATTAAAGATTCAGTTATAAGAATACCGGCAATTTCGGCGTTGTGTAAGGAGTTATGAAAATGTACATAAAATTCTACTTAAAAATTTAAATGTTTCTATCGTTTGCTGCTTACAATGTAATTTAGTTAATCTTGGTTTATTTTTAATGTTCACTGTACGACATTCTTTTGTATGAGTACATTTTTAAAATAAGATACATTATTTTCTAGGTGAGGAATATAAAGAAGTTATGAAAGAACCATTCTTTGTAAAATATATAAACAAAGAATCATTTTCAATGATTTGGTGGGACAATAGCTTTAAAGCAATGGACAAACTCATCGACTTGCTACCAATGACCGACATCGAAAAGAAAAACTTTCAACAAATGTTAAAAGATGCGGAATTTGGAAAGATTTTTGTGACTGAAACAAATTTACCCAAAACGTGCGGACATGGTGACTTGTGGTCCAATAATATGATGTTCAAATGGTCAGAAACTGGTCTACCCAAATGTTGTCTACTCGACTTCCAGATAGGACGATATTTCTATCCAGCTTTAGATATATTGCTCGCAATCTTTTTCCATTCAACACCTGAATTTCGTAAAGACCATTTATCGGAATTGTATCAGTATTATTACGATGAATTAACTCGGATTTTACACAATTATGGACATTCAATTGAAGATATTTTGACGCTAGATGAATATCACGAATCCATAAAACAGATTAAATTTGAAGCACTTGTACAGGTCATTTCCGGGAATATTATGGTTTATATACCAGCAGAGACTTTAACTGGTTTTGTTAATGCTGGCAGCGAAGCAATGCAAGATGAAATGTTTAACAAGATGGACGTTATGGCCGTAGAGTCTTTTAAAAGTAATCAAACATACAACAGAACCATCACCAATAATTTAATGGATATATATTGTGAGCTTTTAGCGAAACAATAATTTAAATTAATTTCCCATTAGTAAAATTGTAAATATGTAATATTTTTGTAATAAACGGAATTACTAAGATTTGGCTACAGTTTTTAGCAAATGTTTTCTTTGTAATTAGTAAAATTTAAATTCTTTAAACGCAGAAGGTGTGAAACACCATAAAAAAACGTATTATTTGAAAAGATTTTTATATTCAAAACTACATTTTATATTTGTAACTTTAACAGAACTATGAAATTTAATTTAAATTTCGCTCAGGCCAATATTTCAATCGTGATTCATTTCAATAAAATAGTACGTTTGCAAATTTTTTCGAGAATTACCCTTTTTAAAAGACACAAACATGTAAATCAATAATTTCATCCACAATTCCTGAAATATCGTTTTATTATTACTGGATCATTCTAAATTAATGCAGAACAAGATAAAAGTCTATTTAATGGATTCAAAGCTCGAGTAAAATATTCGAACAAAAATAGGGATTTATTTAATCATAAAACGGTCAATTCCAAATAAATAATAAAATAATAATACTTTCTATTGTTACTGTAAATAGAACCGTGATCACAATCCGTTCATATAAGCGCTTGACATAAATTGTTTAATTATTTTAAATTGACAACTTCCCAAAATATATCAGCCGGAACAAGTATTGATATAAAGATTCTCGTGTTATGATTATGGATTTACAAAATGTATTATTAAGTGATTATTATGAAAAAGCGTATGCATTTTAAAAATGAAAATCATTACAAATACTCATAGTTACTAAAAAATAAACACGCCATCTCAGAGCATACATTTATATTTGCAATTTCATACGAATTAAGAGGAATGTACGTGATATTTTGATATAAGGTAAGACAATTTTTTTAATGAAGAATCACCACAGTTAGCTATATCTAAAATATGTAACGTAGAAATGCAAGCAATTTATAAAAATATATTATTATATTAAATTATATTTAAAGTTTATTATTCAAATATCAGAGTGTAAAAGGAAATTAAGCAATGCACGAAAGAATATATGTATATATTTTACAAAGTAACGTCGATTTTCTTCAATAAATCTTCAGATTACAGATATGATGCTTAAATGATACTATCAAAATATATAATTACCGCTGGTAGCGTTTACCAAATTTCGTAAGAAAAAATAAAAATAATAATATAGATATTAATGAATTTCGGTAATTAAATATTCCGTGTTATAATTATAAATTGCAATCACAAACAAAACCAGAGTGCTTTAGACTTCGAAATGAGACTTTCATATATTGATTATATTGTTATTGACTTTCATAAAAACTATATAGTAAATACCGCGTAAATTCAATAAGTATATTATCACTGATTCAAATACATTAATTACGATACGAGAATAAGATTAATAAAATTAAATAGTATGCAGTCGTTAATATATTAATTAGAGTTGGAAATAAATCGTAACTCTTCTTAAATTACGTCATGTACTTATATAAAGCGATTAAATTGATAATAAAAGACAATTTGTAATATGTATAAAAAATAATAACCAATAAACGAATGTTTCTTTTAACTATTTAAATAATTAATAAATTGAAAATATTTAATCGATGAGATCCTTCTTTAAATAATTTCCTTTGATTTAAAAATATTTTTAGCGTATTTGTTATAAAAATCATCTACCTGATGATGACGGAAAAGTATATCTGTTTAATAGAATATTATTTCATTGGTAGAGTATAGATACGTATAGACAACTGAAAAACAAGACGTTTTTTCTAAATATTATTTCCTGAATTAATTATAGAATTAAGAAGGACGGACAACAAATCCTTGAAGTCCGTTTAAATCTCAGAGTTTAAATTCCTAAATGGGGGAAATGAAAACAAAACCAACGTCGATCGCATTCAAGAAACGACCACCCAGTCAGTTAAACGTTTTCCAACGTGAAAGAATTTACTAAAATGGAATATGATAGTAGTTTCGCTGCGAAATGTTACCATTACGTCCCCTGTGCGACAAAGAAACTCCGAAGACAATTTTTCCGTATACACAGGAGGAATTTCAGGCATTGTTGACTTTTTTTTAGTTATGTTTCACTTACAGAAACGGAAGTAATAGATTTGCGCACTTTATCAACATCAAATTGCATTAAAACATTTATTAAAAATGTAAAATTAGTCCAGCAGAAACTTACATTCATGCGGTAACAAACCAAAAGCGCCTCGACGACTAAAAAAATTAATGATTCATTTTTAGCATTTTGTGGGAAATCCGGAGGAATTGTATATAAAATTTTTAATGATTCAAGTAAAATATCACAGATAATTTAATTATGAATTGTAAACGAGTTAACGAAATAATAATTTATATTAATATCCCAGTATGTACAAAATATAGAAACATTTTTATGGCATACTATATGAAGAATGAATTATTTTTCTAACATTTTCTCCACAAAATAATACATTTTCAGTCTGCGCCGTCTTATATTACAATTTATATACAATCCCTTTTATAAATATGTATTTTTTTAAAATAGTAAATGTTAATTAGGCTTATAAATCTAGAAAGTGGGGAATGCCACGAAAAAACTACAAAATTGCACATATCTGAAAAGAATTTTATATTTTGGACAAATTTTTACCTACATTTGCTATATTACATCTGCAAATGGTTTTAAAAATTTTCACTGCGTAATTTACTTCATTAAAAATGTACGCTTGCAAATATTTACGAGTATTACATTTTACCGGAGGCGCAATCAGTTGAAGATCATACTGGGTCCTCTTGATCCACCATATTAACTTTCGAAATAATCACACCATCGCACTCTCATTCGTTACATATTGATTCCCCCATACCAATTTCATGGAACTGCATGCGCTGCCACCTTTAAATTTCTTTACACTAACAATTTCTAATTTATGATTATACAGATTTTAAATACCTTGAAACACATGCTACTCAAATGAAATTATAGAAAAGCGAATTTGAGTAAACTATGACGATTAATATATACATATTTGTTAAAGATAAGCAGCTATAATACCATATATAATAATATATTGACAGAATTAAGAAAAACAATTTGCATATGAGTTAACATTAATATGAAATGCTTCATGTTTCTTTTACAAAGTTACGTTCAATATAAAGCATACTACTGAATCCAGACAATTAAAATACTTAAATATTTAATTCATATGAACAAGCAACAAATAGTTCACTCATTAGATAATTTAGCCAATTGAAAATAAGCAAGAATAAATTTCATTAAAAGTTGATTAAGGAAAAAATATATTTATTAAATTAAATAAAGTGTAATATTGCTCTTAATTAATGTTTAAAAAAATATTAATGGTAATTGATTAAAATAATTGATCTAAGAAATAATTGAACTAAGAATTATCTTCGATAGGAGATTGAAATGTCGCTCATTCGCGACAAGACTAACATAATTCAAATGAATGCATTCAAAACAGCATTTGACCAAAAATAAGAATAACTTTTTTAAAAGAAAGAGTTGTAACAAATAATTATACAGAAAGGACAAGAAGCAACGGGATGGTCGAAAATCTCGAAAAATACACATCGGAATTTAAAACAAAAAAAACGACCCAATATCATTTTAAAAAGCTGTTACCATTCTCTGGGGTTGAGAGGGAGGCAACATTGTAATTTTAAATGTGAACCTACATTTTTTGTTGCAAATGACAATAAAAAAATTGGGAAGTTTATTTAAATCATTATTTTTTTAATGAGAACTTGTTTCTGTAACAAGTTCCTATTTAAGATCCAAAAATTGCACCCTACCGCTACGGGGTGGGTGGGCATCAAATTTGTTATAATTTAAAAGTTTTTATAAAAATATGTCAGTCGGTACTTTTTGTACAGCCTGCATAATGAATAATACTTGCTCTTGTTTTATTTACTTTACTTTTCATATAACCTTGACTATAATTAGCTAATTCATATATATGACTCCATGTTATTTTGTGCGACCTTCCCAGATATTTTGATCAAAATAAGTTTTGATATTTAGATATTCCATTTAATCATCACGTAGTATAATTATTATATATGAATTTTTTATTTCACTATCTTTAAATGAATAAATTTATATTTGCTATGTTGTATAAAGCACGAGCAATGTATGTACATAAGATGTTGATATTTTCTTCCATTAAAGAGCGTCTATAACATATTTATTCTAGGCTCGCTCGTCGTGATTGTTCGAATTTATATCATTCAGTGATTGTATGTTGTAATAAAAAGAGTAAATCGACAACCAATAACTCTGAGAGGGTAGGTAATTACCAATTAACAGTGTTATTGCATATGTATGGAAATAGATAAATTATGGAAAAAATGTGCGTTAATTTGCATATATGTTGGAAATTTAAATTTTAGTAAAAACTATTTCAATTCATACATCATATTGCGAATGAAAATGATCTATTGCACTGTTATCATTATTAGTGGTCGTGGACATTATACATATATGAAATGCTGAAATAAATAATAATAAACGATTCTAATTCAGGAATATGTGGTGTTTAGATATCTTCAAGTCGTGTACCATATCATAAAATATAATAAAATGAAAAGTATTTACGAGTCATAATATTTAATAAGTGCATGATTATACAATTATTAAATTAAAATATATATTTCATCGATGAGATAATTCTATGAATCCCTTTAGATATTTTTCAGGGTAACTTGTAATTATCCAATTAATTTATTGGTAAAAAAAAATACGGACAAACTGCTCACAGAAACAGACTTTAATAAAATTCTCGAAGTCCGTTTAAATCAATATCAGAAAATGCCAAAGGCTTTATGGGAGAACATTACAAACTAAAAATAACTTATCAACGTCCAGATAAATCTAAAGGGTGAAGAGTATTTTTTTCTGAAAACAAAGCCATCAAGAAACGCATTTCAAGAGTTGGGCGCCAAGCAACAAAATGTGTTCAAACATGAGATATTCCTATATGATTTCCTACTGAGGGAATTTGCCACATTAGACTATGATATTAGTTTCGCTGCGAAATGTTACCATTGCGTCCCTGGTACGACATGGATTTTGCAGAATATTACTCTGGATCAGTATAAACTCCCCGAAAAAGCAAAACTGTATACGCTGGATAAAATTCAAGCATTGTTGACCTCCCTGGCAATGTTCCACGGCGCTGGGTTCGCGTATGAACGTTTTAAAACAAAGGAACTTGGAAGGCCGTTCATATTAGGTAAAAGCCGCGATATAACTTTATTTAAATGAAACTTTGCATGAAGTCTTTGATATTGAACTCCAAAATTAGCAATAATTTGCTATTTTTGTCACGAGTACTCCGACGATGGTTACAGCCTTAGCTAATATTGATTTTTAAATAATTATCTGAAGCAAATAATTGCAGCACTCTAGAATAAAATTTTTTTTGAAGCTAGCACAAATTTAATAAAAATTTTAATGAAAGCTGTTTTCGACCGAAATAGTAATTTATATTTATCGCCAAATAGTTTTGTACCCTTATTTAACTTCCTAATATAACGTGCGCAACGTAGAAACTAGTACAAAAATATGGATCGATGAATACAGCGCGCCACTGTTGAGGATTGGCGCCTGTCAGGTTCGTAGTCACAATTAAACTTCAATTATATTCATTCTTTGATTTTTTTTGTGTGCAGCGTAGTGTGGTGTAATAATGTAAGTTTCACAGTGTAGTGAAATAATATAAGGTATGTAGTATTCAATCTAACTAGTACAAAAATATGGATCGCTAAATACAGCGCACCACTGTTGAGAATTAGCGCCTGCCAGGAGTCACAATTAGACTTCAATTATATTCAATCTTAGATTATTACTAAGTAAGTTTCGCAGTATAGTGACATAATATAAGTACAAAAATATGGATCGCTAAATTGGCGCCTGTAAGGTTCTTAGTCACAAATTAAACTGCAATTATATTCAATCTTTGATTATTTTGTGTTCCTTCCTGGTTGGTCATGTTTCGTAGTCTAGTACAATAATAGTCAATTTAAATTGAATTCAAAATCTGTCAGATTCGTAGTCACAATTAAACTTCAATTATATTCTTTGATTATTTTCTGTTCCGTGTAGGTTGTTGTAATAATGGAAGGTATGTAATATTCAATCTACATATAGATATTCGAACGTTTAAATCTACATATGAATCCAATTCATCAACTCAGGAAAATAAAATGTTAAATGTTACGAACACAAAGTTTAATCCCGTTTAACTATGCCAAATTAATTGCATGTCAGGACAGTTGGCCATCTTCTTGTAATAACACAATAAGTTCTGAAAATTTACATGCGATATAATTAAAATTAAATCATTATTATCTGCTTACAGTCTGAGGAAGTTCGTCCATTTTAATTCTCTTTAAATGTTCTCTAAACGATTTTAGCTTGCATGAATATGACTAAGACTCATAATTAGATGCACAATAGCTTTAAAGCAATTGCCAAACTCATAGACTTGCTACCAATGAAAGAAATCGATAAACAAAACTTTCAACAAATGTTAAAAGATGCGGAATTTGGAAAAATGTTTGCAACTGAAACAAATTTGCCCAAAACATGTGGACATGGTGACTTGTGGACCAATAATGTTCAAATGGTCAGAAACTGGTCCACCCAAATGCTGTCTACTAGACTTTCAAATTGTACGATATTTCTATCCAGCTTTCGATATGATGCTGGCAATATTTTTTCATACAACAGCTGAATTTCGAAAAGAATTGTATCAGTACTATTACGATATATTAACTCAAATTTTACACAATTATGGACATTTTATTGAAGATATTTTGACGCTAAATGAATTTCACCAATCCATAAAACAGATTAAATATGAAGCAGTTATACAGATTATATCCAGACATACAAATTGTCACTACTTTTGTTAATGGTAGCAACGAAACAAAGCAGGAAGAAATATATAACAAGACGGACGTAATGGCAGTAGAGGAGGCTTTTAAGAGCGACGAAAGATTCAAGAAAACCATCACCGATAATTTAATGGATATATATTGTGAACTTTTATCAAGAAGATAATAAGTATACATATATTTATTATATTATTAGAATGAAATATTATCATATGAAGATTATTAATTTGAAGACACATCATGTAATGTAATTTTGTAAAAAAACGTTAGTAAATCTCATCTATGAATTTTTAAATATAGTCCATGAACCCGGAAGGTATAAAACGTGACGAAAACAAATTTACACATTTTATTTGAAAATATGTTTATTTTTAGGAACGAGTTGCTACAATACTTTGAAAACATTTTACCTTCCTATTTTATTTTTTACTTATTTCTGGTGTTACATTTTAAGATCAAATGATATAAACTAATAAAGGAGCTTAAGCACACGATAACCATAATCGCACACGAAAACTCAAATCGCTGGCGTTGCCCCCTTAAAACTCACGCAGAACTGTATCTTCATCAATTCAAATTAAATAAGAATAAACGCTTTTAGTTTTATTATGATAGATATTTGTTTTTATAGTAATGTATTTTTTTAAATTGTTTTAGTACATTGTAGAACAATTGTTATCTGTTACGTATTTTTAGAAAGAAACTATTTAGTGTACCGCAGCGGCATATAAAAGAAATGCAGAAGATTGGGGATAGTCAAAAAAATTGTATGTAAATGCCGCAGAAGTAGTTCTGGAACCGATGTAGATATAATAGAATATATGTTACATACATTTCCTAGAGAATAAATATATTTAACCGATGTGGACCCGTAGCTCACTGGTGGCAACGTATTTATTTTTTTAATTTATGTAATTAATAAATATTAGTGTAATTATTGCATTTTTTAGAATATTTATACATTTATTAGTAAATATAAAAAGTAAGCGTTTATATGCGTTTTATCTTTTCTTGCTTATTATTACTTTACAATTTAATTCGTAATATTGCATTCCCACATGAAAACATAACTTTACAAGCCTTAGCTGCTTATTACCGATTGGATGCTTTTGTTTTTAACGTAGTACGCATTTTTTTAATCGAAATATAGGAATATCTAAACGCTTTATTAAAAAAAACATTTGAAAATATATTCATGCAAAAAGTAGGCGAACCACATGGCATATTTTGAAAATTAAAGAAAATTAAAAATTGTTTACGAATAATGGGCACTTATAAAAAAGGAATTATCTGTGATTTAGTTATTGATTGTAAATATTGAAATTGTGTTATTGAAAATATAAGCGAATAAGTCGAATTTTCAATTAAAAACACGGCTTATAAAAAATAATCATGCCCGTTATATTGCGAGGGTTGACAAAACAATTGAGTAACTTTAATTTAAAATATAAATGACATTAATATACATTTTCTAAAATATGTATTGATAGTTCAAAATGAATGCTTCCATTGACATAATTGGCATAAGTTAGTATAAAAATAATATTATACGATACACGATAATAATTCTAATTTCAAATAAAAATCTAAGGCAAAAAAAAATTCTTAATATATATTTAGTTATAAACAGATGCATAATGGGCTAAATATTACAAATTGCACCAATTATTATGCAATATTTTCATGTTTACAAACAAATATGTAAAATAAAAAAAATCATGATATGTGTATTTAATAACATTTCACAGAGATTGAAATTACGCTCATTAGCGACTTTTCAATAGAGAGATAGATGATACCTATTTTCAAAACACCGCAGTCCTTTACAATGGACTTTCATACATGTAAGAGATATTTTTTGTAATTAGACATTATTATCATTTTTAACTTATGACTTAGTAAAATTAAACCAGCATAAGTGCAAATGCTTGGAAGTGCTTTTGTAAACGCGTGCAAATATTTAAATAATAATTGCTATAGTTATATTTACTATAATTAATTTCAACCTTGACTGCAATCTGCTCACACACATATCACTCACACATGTCACTAAATATATTAGATAATTCGTTAAGGACCGACCTTCCAGGTCATTCCGCCCAAAACAAGTTTTGATATTTAGATTTCCTATTATATCATTTATTTTTATTTTGAAAATAGCATATGTATTTATATATATACCTAGTAATTTAGAAAAACGATGTATAATATTTATATTTGAAAATGTATATGAATCATATATACAATAATAAATGTACGAAGTTATCGATATTTTCTTCCGTTTCAAAGCGGCTATTGAATCGTTCGCAATTTTTAAAATCATTTGAGTGATTGTGTTCTAGTGACAATTGTTGGTGCATATCTAATATTAAAAAAAATATATTATTTATTAATAAAGATGAGAATATCCAGTGACCATATATTTAAAAATGTATGCATAAATAAAAATATATTTTGATATAGTATCTCAAAAATATATAAAATTAAATTAAATAAATATATAAAATTATTAAAGGTAGGAAGCAGTTATGTAATACTACATGCTTAAACAACATAACTAGAATTTGAAATATTTGCGAGTAATTTGTGCTTGATTTATATCTTCATTCGCAACTATTAACAATTATATAATTGATGAGATCATACTCTGGTTTATTTCAGAGGTGTATACGATATAAATTTATCTCATTAAATTATTATAGAATTAAAAATGACGGATAAACTCCTCACCGAAACCGATTACAAGAAAATCCTTGAAATCCGATTAAATCACAAGGAATTTAAATATCTACATGGAAAGATGAAGCCAATATCGGAAAATGCGGAAGGTTTCATGGGAGAGCATTATAAACTAAAAATAGCCTACCAACGTTCGGATAAATCTGAAGCAACAGAATATTTCTTTCTGAAAACAAAACCAACGAAAAACACATTTCAAGAAATGACGACCCAACAATTAAATCTATTCGGACGTGAAATATTCCTATACGATTTTTTACTGAAAGAGTTTGCCAAATTGGGATATGATACTAGTTTCGCTGCGAAATGTTACCATTGCATCCCTGGTACGACATTGATTTTGGAGGATATTACTCTGGATCAGTATATACTCCCTGAAAGAACAAAACTGTATACGATAGATCAAATCCGAGCATTGCTGACTTCTTTAGCCATGTTCCATGGAGCTGGTTTTGCCTACGAACGTTCTAAAACGAAAGAACTTGGAAGGCCCTTCAGATTAGGTAAAGCTGAGATCTAAATGAACCACGGAATTATACTAAAAGTAATAAATGATTTACGGTATTTTGTATACGCCCTAGTTTGTATTTTCTCATGAATTTACTTAACGCCCCATTAATGTTAATGTTTTTTTTTATTATTATTTTTCTCGCGGGTTTTATTATTTAATTACTAGTATGGTCTTTGGGAATGCGAAATTTCCATTTATGCAATATCACAACACACTTTTATTACATTTCAAATACATTTTCAGATATTAATTATAGTTCAACGTTATTGAAATACGCAGAAAAGCATCCACTATAGAAATAAAATAATTCGCCATTAACAATTATTGAGTAATTTCATTCTTTATTATTTCTAGGTGAGGAATTTAAGGACCTGTTGAAAGAACAATTATTCGCAAAATATTTAAACCAAGAAGCATTTTCAATGAACTGGTTTAACAATGGCTTTAAAGCAATGCACAAACTCATCGATTTGCTCCCAATGAATGCAATAGAAAAACATAACTTTCAACAAATGTTAAAAAATGCCGAATTCGGAAAAATTTTTGCGGTTGAAACAAATCTACCTAAAACATGTGGACATGGGGACTTGTGGTCCAATAATATGATGTTCAAAACACCAGAAAATGACCGGATCCAATGTTGTCTACTAGACTTTCAGACAGTACGATATTTCTATCCAGCTTTCGATGTATTACTCGCAATTTTCTTCCATACAACATTAGAATTTCGAAAAGATCATATATCAGCTTTGCATCAATATTATTATGGTACATTAACTCAAATCTTACACAATTACGGGCATTCGATTCAAGATATTTCAATCAATCTATAAAACTGATTAAATTTGAAGATCTTATACAGATTATTTCGTCGAATATTTTGATATATGTGCCAGCAGAAACTTTAACTGGTTTTGTTAATGGTGGCTGCGAATCAATGCAAGAAGAAATGTTTAACAAGATGGACATAATTGCTTTGGAGTCTTATAAAACCGATGAAAGATTCAAGGAAACTATTACTGATAATTTAATGGAAATATATCATGTCCTTTTATCGAAATGATAATTTGTATTACTACTCTTTAATATAACACATATAAATATTAAGAATATTATTTCGACAAATAGAGAAGATGGTTCATACTAGGCTCCGTTTGATTTCAAGCAGTTTAATCTCAATCATATTTATGCATTTAAAATATACCACTAACTGGAAAGTTCAAGACACTAAAAATGCTTCGAAATACCATACAACTCAAATAAAATTTTAGCGAAATATAATTTTAGCGAAACAAAATTGAATAAACCACGACGGTAAATATATAGGCATATATGCGAACACTTACGATATTCATAAAAGATATGTATAAGTAGTTCTAATAATTGATTCACCAACGAATTAATATAAGGAAACCGGATCTGGAAAATTATAGCAATTAAACGTTTAAAAAAAATAGTTAATTGAAAATAAAGATTTAATAATTATCAATCATAGTTGGTTGTGTGAAAAATATAAATAAATTCTTATTATAGAGCAGTTATTATTTGTTTGTTTAATAGATATTGACGATAAGAAATTAAAACAATTTCCGCATGTTTAATACTAAGACAAGTAATCTTAAATGCGTCACAATTCTAAAAAAAAAAAACACTAACGAGACGATTCAATTTTTCAAAAAAATTGGAAGATTTTTTTTAGAAATTCAATTGACAAATCAATATTCTTGATTACTGTTGAACAGGAGGATGATTAATTATGAAGAGACATACTTCCAGGAATTTGACGATATTATGGAGTGAGATCTAAAAACCATTAAAAAAGACATATAATTAGTTGCTTAAAAACGGTAAGCCTGTGGTTAAAATAGATATGTAAAAAGTCATTAAGAATTGATATTTCCGCATGAAACAAGCGAAGAAACGAGGATTATTGACGAGATACCAGGGAAGGTAATAAAATCTTGTCCTTTGCATGTCAACTAAATTATTATAGTGTGTAGAATGAATGTTTGGAATGGATTGCTCTCGCATGAAGGGCGAATTTTCCATTTTAATACTTTTATAATATTCCTAACATTCCTCAAATTTGATTTGAAGTCAAAATCCTGAGCTTCAAATTTATATTCCCATAATATTTCCATGCCGATTCGAGTAGAAGATTTTACTAATTAAATAGAAATGACGTTCTTCGAAACAACACGATATTACTGCGCATGAATTAGAACTTTTTTTAGAAATCAAAGCAGTATAAATAAAATTTAAAAAATTCGTAAATATTTATTATTTTTTATATCAGCAAATCTTTGTTGATATCCAATGAATTACTTTCCATATATGTTTAAATTAATTAATATATAATTGAAATATAGTTGGAAATATTCGTGAGGGATTTGGAGTATCTCATATTATTAAGCGATATGTTCGATAACGTGAAATAATTTAAAAAAATATATAAAGCAACCAATTAAAAAGCCGATATCGTAGTAATGTTTACAGATTGTTTTATAAACTATACAGTTTTCGGCACTGAAGATGACAGTTGCATACATAATTCGTGGAAACTTTCTGAAAACCTTAACTTCAATGAACAGTGCTGAATTAGGACTAATAGAAACAAGAAAATGCTTAAAATGCTTTTATTTATTGAAATCAATAATAAGAAATCTAATACGACGATAACATATAAAAACTTCGAAAACTCATTTAATTTTTAATAATCTAAAAATAAATCGTGAATTTCTATCATACTTACAGCTTATAACATTTTTAGTCAAATTGATAGATATCTTCTTATTGAAATTAATTTCAGATATGGAAAGAAATGATAAAATTGTTCTCGAATTTTTATCAAACCAAAAAGCAAGATATATGATAGAATTTATTTTACTTATAAAAAGCGCCTGTGAGTATATAAATGAAATATATAAATCAACATCCGTATATCACGAATATAAAACAAACGTATGATTTGAAGCAAAGCCAATTATAAAATTTTACTCAATTGATAAAGAAGCAAGATATTTAAATAAAGATATTTTAATGAAGAAATTCCAGTTTGAGATGCTAAATTGAGAAGAATATTGTATCCCAATTTACATAATTAATATGTATCGCTTCATGAATGCGAACAGAATTATATCTGCGAATAGATCTAAACGTATCAGTAGTAGTAGGATTAAAATTTAAAGGCGTATCAGCCTCTTGGGCTATTCACGCCTCTAAACGTATCAAAAAGTATCTTTCAAACAGATATTTACGGAAAAAATGATCATTTTTTTAAGCTAACACTTAATAGGTAGGTAGGTAGGATTAAAATTTAAAGGCGTATCAGCCTCTTGGGCTATTCACGCCATAAACTATACTATGAAAGAAACTAACTAAATATATGTTATGTAAAAATAAAATTGTGAACTTAATATCTATTCAATGTAAAATATTAATAAATGTATATATAAATAAATAAAATGTACAGGTTAAAAATTGTAAAAGTAAATGATATTGTAAAATGTTATTGAGTGCTAAAACGTGTATAAATAATATAATGACAAAGCTAGCACTTTTAAATAAAGGCAAATAGACCTGTATTCCTGAGGAACAGGACGACTCTGTCAATGAGTGTCGAATGGTCACCAAGGGCCACCGACAGGTCAAGTGACAGACCCGCCCTGTTTCGTTGCTCGGTAAACTGGGAGCACTCCAACAAAAAGTGCGCCACTGTCAAAGCAGTGTCACACGTTTCGCACATCGGAGCCTCCTCACGGCGCAGAACATGACCATGCGTCCACCAGGTGTGCCCTATCCGGAGTCTCGCTACAGCGACCTCCTCCTTTCGGGATGCCCTATGGGAAGAATCCCATGGCCTCACGTTGTGCTTAACATTTTTAAGCTTGTTATATACTATATGACTCCACCTTTCCTGCCACTGATTCATGATCAGATGCTTAAAATGACCTTTGAGGTCATCAGCAAGCAAGCAAGCATCAGCTGCTTCGTTCCCGCGAATACCAACATGACTCGGTACCCAAATAAAGCGCACGATAGACCCTTTTGACGATAATGTCATCAAGGTTGCTTGTATCTGTTGCAAGAGAGGATGGAGAAGAATCAATCGCTTTCAAAGCGCTCATCGAGTCCGACACAATAACAAAAGAATTACGTGCGAGTCTAGAAATATAGAGAAGTGCTTGGTAGAGTGCATACAACTCTGCCGTGTATACGGACGAGAGTTTGTGAAGTCGAAACTCACAAGCACCTCTTGCCGATAGAAAAGCACATGCAACCCTGTCGTTACTCTTCGAACCGTCGGTGTAAATGCGAATCCATTGCCGATAGTTGGCAATGATTCGAGCAAACTCACGTTGGAACAGAATGGGTGGAGTAACACTTAATAGGAAACTCTTAACTGTAGAATTGTATTATAGAAATTACTTGAAGAAACGATATTTTCTGATATTTTCAAATTCATTTCTGATTCCAATAAACGATATTCAATTCATATATTATTAAATACTATTATTTTAATAAGAGAAATAGATGTTAGTTTTAATTAAATAAGTCAGATTAGATTTTTAGTTTGCAGGAAATATAGAATAATAAATAAATTTTAGATAATAAGATATTCCCAAAAAATTCTTTGCTGAAGCCAAATATAGAAAATTTGTTTAATTAACAGCTACTACCTAGGTTTTTTTTGTTTTATTTGTTCATTTGTTAAATCTTATAAACTTACAAAAAAAGCGAACGTGATTAAAAATGGAACATATTTATATTTTTTTGTAAACAATAAAAATCTAATTTTGCCGGAACTGGTGTTGAGTTCCTAGTCAATCTTTACTTTAATTATTGATTGATTATTAGTTTATTTATAAGTATTTACTGAAGTTTTCAATTGTGACCCATTTATATTCAAATGATTTTGCCTAATAAAGAGAAATTAGTGATGTCTGCACAAATATGTAGAATAATCTAAAAACTGCACACAGTACAACTATTGGATTATTGATGTAATGAGGCACTTTATTGCACATTTTTTTTAAGAATATTGATATACTGATAAGTAAACTAGTTATTTGTAATACATATGTGGTAATATGTAATAAAATAAATTGTTGATGTAAATTGCGAAGTGAGATTAACAAATAAAGTGACGAAAATGAAGGGTGTTTTGAATTATGGTAGTAGTTTTTATTTTAATATCGAAATAGATTCTTATATTTAGCTAATCTCATTGGCGCAGATGATGAGTGGTGCATATGATGAGTGGTGCATATGATGAGTGGTGCATATGATGAGTGGTGCATATGATGAGTGGTGCATATGATGAGTGGTGCATATGATGAGTGGTGCATATGATGAGTGGCGCATATGATGAGTGGCGCATATGATGAGTGGCGCATATGATGAGTGGCGCATATGATGAGTGGCGCATATGATGAGTGGCGCATATGATGAGTGGCGCATATGATGAGTGGCGCATATGATGAGTGGCGCATATGATGAGTGGCGCATATGATGAGTGGCGCATATGATGAGTGGCGCATATGATGAGTGGCGCATATGATGAGTGGTGCATATGATGAGTGGTGCATATGATGAGTGGTGCATATGATGAGTGGTGCATATGATGAGTGGTGCATATGATGAGTGGCGCATATGATGAGTGGCGCATATGATGAGTGGCGCATATGATGAGTGGCGCATATGATGAGTGGCGCATATGATGAGTGGCGCATATGATGAGTGGCGCATATGATGAGTGGCGCATATGATGAGTGGCGCATATGATGAGTGGCGCATATGATGAGTGGTGCATATGATGAGTGGCGCATATGATGAGTGGCGCATATGATGAGTGGCGCATATGATGAGTGGCGCATATGATGAGTGGCGCATATGATGAGTGGCGCATATGATGAGTGGCGCATATGATGAGTGGCGCATATGATGAGTGGCGCATATGATGAGTGGCGCATATGATGAGTGGCGCATATGATGAGTGGCGCATATGATGAGTGGCGCATATGATGAGTGGCGCATATGATGAGTGGCGCATATGATGAGTGGCGCATATGATGAGTGGCGCATATGATGAGTGGCGCATATGATGAGTGGCGCATATGATGAGTGGCGCATATGATGAGTGGCGCATATGATGAGTGGCGCATATGATGAGTGGCGCATATGATGAGTGGCGCATATGATGAGTGGCGCATATGATGAGTGGCGCATATGATGAGTGGCGCATATGATGAGTGGCGCATATGATGAGTGGCGCATATGATGAGTGGCGCATATGATGAGTGGCGCATATGATGAGTGGCGCATATGATGAGTGGCGCATATGATGAGTGGCGCATATGATGAGTGGCGCATATGATGAGTGGCGCATATGATGAGTGGCGCATATGATGAGTGGCGCATATGATGAGTGGCGCATATGATGAGTGGCGCATATGATGAGTGGCGCATATGATGAGTGGCGCATATGATGAGTGGCGCATATGATGAGTGGCGCATATGATGAGTGGCGCATATGATGAGTGGCGCATATGATGAGTGGCGCATATGATGAGTGGCGCATATGATGAGTGGCGCATATGATGAGTGGCGCATATGATGAGTGGCGCATATGATGAGTGGCGCATATGATGAGTGGCGCAGATGATGAGTGGCGCATATGATGAGTGGCGCATATGATGAGTGGCGCATATGATGAGTGGCGCATATGATGAGTGGCGCATATGATGAGTGGCGCATATGATGAGTGGCGCATATGATGAGTGGCGCATATGATGAGTGGCGCATATGATGAGTGGCGCATATGATGAGTGGCGCATATGATGAGTGGCGCAGATGATGAGTGGCGCATATGATGAGTGGCGCATATGATGAGTGGCGCATATGATGAGTGGCGCATATGATGAGTGGCGCATATGATGAGTGGCGCATATGATGAGTGGCGCATATGATGAGTGGCGCATATGATGAGTGGCGCATATGATGAGTGGCGCATATGATGAGTGGCGCATATGATGAGTGGCGCATATGATGAGTGGCGCATATGATGAGTGGCGCATATGATGAGTGGCGCATATGATGAGTGGCGCATATGATGAGTGGCGCATATGATGAGTGGCGCAGATAATGAGTGGCGCAGATAATGAGTGGCGCAGATGATGAGTGGCGCAGATGATGAGTGGCGCAGATGAATTGTCTTTATTTACAAAAATATGAAAATATGGGAATTGTATATTTTTGTGGAATATTGTAAAATTAATTAACAAATCGAAAACATAGATAACTATGGCATTCTACCAATGAGCTAATTAAGATTCATAAAAATATAAATTTTAAACAGTTTACAAATGAGGAAATATAATGCGTGATTGCATATTTATATTTTAAATTAAAATGATCAATAAAAAATCTTGCTAGTTACTAGTCAGTCACAAACACAGTGTTTTTAATGTTATTTGTTATATTTTAAAACAGATTTGATGCACCCACATATATTTCGAATGTGTAGAAAAAATTAGATAAATTGAAATTAGTTCATTCATCATATCGCTCATTTGAGATTGGTAATTGTAATTTACTTATCACTGTTATGGAAATATTATTGTTAGGATGCAAGTGCATTATACTTTTCCTAATAAACGCACTCACACTCAACTGTAACAATTTGTAAGATATATGAAACAGACAAATGAGGAATAGATCAACGACAAAATTGGTTTTTGAAATTTGAATCGAGACAATCTAATATAATATGAAACCAAAGCATAGCAGAACAAACGCTAGTAAGTATTTTGTTAAAAATATATCATAATAATACACAGATATTGATAAATTGAGAGAAAAAAAATTATTTCAAATAATACGAAACAAATATTCTTACATACTGATCGGTTCAAATGAAATTATGTACACGGAAAATCCCCATAGATTCTTTTCACTGAAATAAATAAACCATACATTTAAAAAATAATAACTGACATAATTTTCGTCATCAATGTCGACATATTACACCACTAGTTTGAATTCAAAAATTGCTTTTCGTAATTTGTTATTATTAGATTTTAATTATTGAACCTTAATCCAAAAGATATTTGTATATATTTGGTTACTATCAAAAAATGTTGAATAAACATCACGAAATCAGAATAATTCTAATTTAAGACTTCTTAAAATATGCAAAAAGGAAATTATATATCTAAAATAATAATAAAACTCAATTTATAACCGGAAATAAATTTAAAAAATAATACATTTATAACAAATTTCTTTAGAAGATTAAATCAAAATAAATTGATCGCATGTATGTTAATAGAATATTCTCTACTTAGAAGATTTGGTTAAGCGACCTTAAATATTTATTTATTTAATCATAAATAAAAAAGGAAATATTTAAAAAAAATTTAGAATTAAGATTCAAAAAAAAATATCGGTAGAAGTGAAAGAAATGCTGGCAAATTAAACTACTCAAAGATTTGGTATAAATAGTAAAAAATTAGTAAAACGATTTCGAAAATAAATTAAATAGAGCAATAGGAACAGTTCCTTATGATAGAAATATATATCACCAATTCAATTTCTTAACAATCAACCTAGAATTAGATGTAGTTTTCAAATGCAAAGTAAAACAATTATTGGAAATTGATTTTTATATAACTGTATTTATTATAATTCATAGAAACATTCACTGTGATCCTTAAACCATTGTTCTTGTACCATATACGTAACAAATTACATAAAATTATTAGTGTCTGATATCTCGCTCTTGAAAAGACGTCTTAAATATATTCCCAAACTTTTGTGTTTTTTTTTCCTACAAGACAAATAACGAGAGCTTGAAGTATCGCCGTAATTATGGGATGATATTGAATTACTCATAAATCAATGCATACAATGAAATTGATACAAAAGCAGATTCATACAAAATGTTGCATTTACTACAACACAAATTACAATGAGATCAAATATAAGCCAAGACCATTCGCATGTCAAATTAGGAAACCATTTATGTTAAATATTACTAAAAACGGGATCATATTTTTTCGCATCTACAAATAAAACAATACTAGATAAAATAAATTAAAATATCTGCAAATAAATTAAATATCCGAAAACACAACATAAACGAAGAAATATATTAAATTATTTACAGTTTATAGTATAATGTAATGACACACATTAAATTGGAAGTTACATGACAACTGAACATGCACCATCGATTAGCAAAGAGATACGTAAACTGAAGATCAATAAAATACAATTGCACTTGAGAAAACAAATTGCTCAAAAAGTTCGATAGTGATTCTGTAAAAATCTATTACAAAATTGTCGTTGTCGTCACAATAACGAATTATATGACTGCATGCTGAATACAGAAAGAAAAAAACGCATTTAATAAGTGGAAATTAAAAGATGAGAATGAAGAATACAAAGAGAACTAATGAGATTCAAATAAAACAAACTAAATCAACGTTTTAGTAGATCTTTGGATCTGATTTATCCATTAAACAGTTTATTTAATATATATAATATATAAGAGCTTGAATCTATCGTTCCAAATTAATAAATTGTCGATTTTGTTTGCACATATCATTTGTATAATTTAATATAATGATTAGAGAGTACACATAAAAGTGGAAAATGATCAAACTATAAATCATTGCCCAATGTGGAATATTCAGACAAATATAAACACATGATTGGCTTGGATTTAAATTGGATCAGAAACGCTTAGTCAAAAATATATCAAATGAAGAAGTAACGTTTTAAGATCTTAGAAACAAACTTTAATAAATCATTTTCGATTCCATACAAACTTTATATGAAACATTAGACTTTGTTTGTAAGCTATAAGGTGTGAAATAAGTGATAATAAAAATAATCCTTTAATGCAGGTGCTAATGAATCTTAACCTGCTCGTAAGTTATAATTTCACAATTATCCGTGAGCGATATTTTGGTTTTCGCTCAAAAAAGAATTGAAATAAACGTATTACTTAAAAAAAATATCGCTTAAAAGCCGCAATCTTGAATGTTACAGGTACCAACAAAATGTACGATCAATAAAACTTTAAAACCATTGCGTATAATACTTTTTATTGAAAATGACCAAAAGTCATTACTAATAGTAGTTTTCGCATGAAGATATATCGATAAATGAATATTACTTCGAAACGAAATTAAATTTTTTAAAGAAAATGAATAGAATTCGATATACTGTAACTTTTTATTTATAAGTGTACTTCCTATATAAATATATGTCAGTGAAAACCAATTAAGAGACTGTAACTGATAACTTAAATATCCTCAAAAACGCTGTAAGAGATAAGTAACTAGTTTTATAAACTAAAAACTTTAGAACATGTAAATAAATTTGATCCACTGACCACACGTTTTCCATAAATGGGATACATTTGAAAATAATAAAAATTAAATAACATACTATCAAATTAGATTTAAAAAGAAGAAGAGCTAGACATAAAAATAATCGATGAAGGAAACTAATCCAATGACCTCTGATTTGTTATAAATACTCATATAAGAAACTGATTCATTTTATAATAGTATCAAATAAATGAATAGTTTGAATAATTCATATATTACAAAATATAAAATTCATTTAACGATACTACAACAATGACATAACTCTATACGAGAAAATTTTAAAAAATTACTATGTTTTATAATTGTAGGAAATAGCAACAATGTTAAGATTCAATTTTAATTGTAAAAAAAACATCGTTGTACGGGTAATAGATAAAATAGAAAAATTACAGTTTATTAATAAGCAATGGCGCATGTGACGAAAAGTGGATGATGTATTGACATTAGAAAAAGCAGGATTATAAGTGCCTAAAACATAAATTGGAAACAGGAAATTATCAGCAGCATTGAGACGTTTGGTCATATTTTAATAACTCTGTAAAACGATCGTAAATTTAATGATAATTCCAGTTTTGCAAAAGAATGAGATTGATCAGATATATTTTAATATTTACATATAGGTGATTTAATAAAAGAAAACGTATTTATTCTCTCGCAGTATAGGCGAGGTGTAGAACTCGATGAATTCAAATGATTGAAAATTATAAGAATATAGTAAAATTGCCAAGGATTGTAGAGTTGTGAATCTTTGATGGAAATCATTAAGAAACAAAATAGGTGGATGTTTTCCAGAGAAAGAACATCTTGTGTTCACCTAGCAGATATTTATTACAATCACATATTTGATTTAATAAAGATAAAGACAGACGACATTTTATAATAATAATAAAATAAAATATAAAGCAGATTACTGAACCAAACAATAAATGTATAAATAGTTGTTGAGATCCAATAACAATAAAACATAGTAATTTCTAAGAGATACCCATAATAAAGCATTATTTATTTTCGATAATTCGTAGCTGTTTCAAGATAAATTGAAATAATAACATTCGCATTTCAATGCGAAATGATGTATTGCAAACAACAGAAAAGTAAATGAAGAACCATATCATAAACAACAAAAAATCAAGTCACAAAAAGAGTAACCAAAACCTAAATAAATAACGCAGATAGAACAGAAACTTCTGATCGAGAAAAGGTACGATTAATCAATTAAATTACGAAAATACTTAGTGGATTAATAAAATCTAGAAAATGTTTCTTAATTACACTTAATCCAAATTATGCGCATTATCGAAGAATTAAATATAGAAACAATATGTTATGGTATGGAGACATTTTCAAAATAGTGCAAATTACTGGATATATCAGCAAAACACGGATATTCTGAATGCGAAGAATCGAATGCAGAGGAAAATTATTGTATTTCTTAGTTTTAAATTTATATAAATAAAAAAAATCCAAAATGTTTAAAACAATGTGACCTGTTAAATTATAAAATAATTACAAATGTAATTTATTATAATTACGAAACTATAGTTTTGTTTACAAAAAAGTATACATTTTCGCACTAATTTTCTTGGTAAATATTTCGTTAATTCGTATTTTAAATAAGTTTAATAAATGAGATATAGATTCTTTTTTTTTTGGAATTAGTGAGACATTAAGAGAACTTGCAGAATACATTAAATAAGTTGATCACATCAGTGCAAAATCATCATTTAGAAACAATTAGAAATATAACATAGTATTGATGTAACTATCGGTTATATATTTATGGTAATTTATAATACCTAAAAATTGAAACTAAATAAATAAAGTTCCATGGTCGGATTACAATACAAAATGTCTTATACACATTTGTTGTATTAACGAAAAATTAATATTATTTTGCAAGCATTACCAATTAAATAAATAAGCAACAGATGATGAAGTTTTAAAGTTTTTGCAGACAGAAATTTCAGATCAAAAATATGTAAAATAATTAAATATGAAATAAAATAACGAATATATTTCATATAGAAGCCAAAATGCTTTTAACACTTATTTACTTTTTAATGAAGTTTTTAATGAACTATAAAACAAATTCAGGGAACCAAATGTAGTAACTAGACTAAATAATCGTAACTATTGAATTTCATGTTATAAATTCATAAAACCTAACATAGAAATAAATGTACTCATCTCAAATTATGAAAACTATTGCCACACACGATCCCAAACACAATCTATATATATTTTTAATTCGATTATATTTATACAAAAATGAGGAAAAGACAAAAAATGATACTTCAATATTTTCCAATATATAAAAGAATTTCGGTTGCAAAATGGTAATAATTATTATGAATTGAATTCCAATTCGAGTCCAATTTAAATACAGCATCGTAAATTAGTTCAACAGCAATAAAACCACGAACTATAGATATAATAAACAAAACCTCGGCAACTATATTTTTAAAGCAAAAATTGAAAATCTATGAAACGTTTTCCACAAGTCGCAAATAATACCATAGTATAATAAAATGAGCAATAAAATACGTTTTCCCAAATAAGAATGCAAAACAAACGAAACAAACTAGATCATCGACCATCTATTCTTCATTGAGGGAAGCGTCAACATCAGAAAGAAAAATATTTGCTTTTGGTCAATAATTGTGGCGACAAATTTCCGTTAATAATTCTTATCGCCGTAACAGATCTTTAGGGTTGTTTTAAGGGTTTTATAGCTCGTTGTAATACATTTAAACTCTTGTTACTGTTAGATTTTGGAAGTATGCATTGATTTGATTTTGTGTTTACTATTCGTAAGAATCGAATTATTAACACCTCTTGCCGTGTACTTTCCCAGTTTACGTTTTCCAGTGAAGTTTTTCAATAATGCGTTGTTGAATAAAATAGAAATAGTTTTTCATCCCTCTAAAATGAGGCTGCAATTATAAATCTGCATGCATAGATTATGGAATAAATTCCCAATAAATACCCAAATGTGATTTTATAAACGCACGCGCCATTCTACAAGTTTATTAAAGACATTTAAAAAGCATTCATATTTAATTCTACATACTTAAGTCATACTTTGATTATACATTTTTAAATTAAGAAGTTTTTCAAGCATTTGCACAAATATACAATTAGGGCATTTTCGGATATCAAATTTAGTAACTTATAGATCAACTAGCGATATAAGATAAGAATAACTTACAAATTCATAGAAATTATTATTAAATCGTTAAAATAATAAGCTTGGAAGAAAACGTAGAATGCGAAATAGAAGCCGACTGAAACATAATTATTTATTAAAGAATTATTCAAAATAGAAAGTTCATACGTTTTAATTTTATTTTAATGTCATTTTTATAGATAAGATATAAGGCTCAATTTTACAGATCTTCTCCGATATTACACTTTTTAAATAATAATCATTGGAGTGATACAAATTATTATTGCTGCATTTGATACATAGAATTCGACATGACTTTAATAGGGAAACATTCGTTAAAAATTCATTCCGTATTAAGTTTTACTATCAATTACATAAAGAGTAAATTGACAAATATACGTCTAAAAGTACCTATTTCAAATTACGATAGGTTTGACCACTTGAAAAATAACCGTAAGCTATTACAAAATGATAAAAAAGTACACTAAATATAAATTGTTATAATTCAGTCAATTACATATTTCTTATAAGATAATCACTCAAAATATATACTTTAGTATATGTAGCATATGTATTGAACAGTGATTTTGTAAAAATTAACGTTAGACGCTTGGATTAAAAGACTATCAAAGAGCACAAATATATATTTTTTTTAGATATAGTTATTGCATAATGACTATTTCAGAATATTGAACGATATCTGTTCATAATTACAATAGGAAGCAAGTGATAAAGTCGATTCAAACCAATTTCGATTATCGACAATTTACCGTCTCCAATTTGAATAAATTCGGCAAGTTGGGTTGAAATTTACTTACATATCCTAACATATGTAAGAGAATATTTTATGTATTGAATTATTTTAATATAATGAGTAACTTTAAACAAATATTAATATCAATTTTTGATTACCAACGGTAAAGAAAATTTAAAATTTCTGATATTACTTCGATCGAATATGTAAAGTCTACAGAACCAAATTTTGTATAATCAACAATTGGATCTAAATGAAAATAAATTTTCAAATACCGTATAACTTTTTCCAGCGTCAATTTCCAAGTTCTACGAGATCTAGATAGAAACAAATACATAAATGTATTTATAAAAAATGTTCACCCTTTTCAATACTTTTAACGCACGCATTAATTTTGTAATAACTATTTGCTAAAATAACTAATATACACGGCAATTGATTCCTCAATACAAAGTATATATTTCAATTTGTAAAAATTTATTTTATGATTAAAATCAAATTTGAGATTAAAACACTAGGCAATATAAGCTCGTGCAAGTCAAGTATAGAAAGATATTTGCATAAACGTCGAAGAAATTTTACACAACTTTAATAAGAATCTTCGAAGGAAACAGCTTCAAAATTAAAATGTTAGCGGAAACTATGCATAAAGTACGAAACTATCGCATTCATTTCGATAAATTACATAGAATATCCCTTTTTAATATTTATATAGAACATATATTTAAAAACTACTATTATTGATTTCTGTAGTCATCAAACATTGTTTTAAGTGGAACTATTCATAGTATTACCAAAATATGTAAAAATCGATATAATTATTAAAATAGTGTCAATTAAGCCTGACTGTTTCAAAAATGTGTAACAAAAAATTACAGATTACGGCTTTATGTATTATTTGAATCATACTTGTCAGTGAAAGATATTAAAAATGAAAATAAATTTTGGGATAGATTTTTGGCATTTAACGCTGACAATGAAGAACTCCAGTCATCGAAAACTATAAAAATGTAAAAATTCCTTAAATGTAAAACATCCTTTAATGTAAAAAATTTGTTGTAAAAGTATAAAATAATTCGCATTGAAATTAATTCAAACCCAATGTTGGGAATCAGACAATCTGTGACAAACATAGTTTATAACGAAAATAAATTAACTTAATTGGAAACCAACACAAAACCTTCCCTATTTAAATATTAGCGACTTCTAAGCCACTATTAACTAATAAAAAATAACGACCTTTTAGAAACTGAAATATTTATGAAAAGCTCAAGAAACAGCTTATATATAATTAAGGATCCGTTATTAGTAATTAACAACATATACATATGCGATTTTAAATCAATACTAATTTAAATGTGGTTGTAATTACAAATATATCAGGCTTAAAATAAACAATGAGCGCTTCCATTTGTATATGTTTTACATTTTAGGAGATATTTGAATTGAATTACGTAATTTATATTTATTTATTACGAATTATTTATTTTATAACTTATAAGACATTGGTTTTCTTAGTACAATTCAATTCACCAACTTTAAATGGGGGCGAATAATATAAATATTAATTTTTAATTTATATAGACAAATATCACGTATTACCGTAAACACATTTTACATAAGTGAGGAAGAATTTTATTATAAAACATGGAATATAAAATTGATAATTACGAGATTTGTAAAATTATCACTGACAGTGCATTAAAACAAAAATGATTACTTTCTTATATGGAGGCATAAGGAAAGTAATTTATATGAAAATAAAGAAATTAGTGCTCGTATCAAAGAGAAAGAAATCAAAGAAAGAAAATAGAACACTCATGAAATTGTATGATCACAAAACTAATACTGTTTTACATTGTTAACAATATGAAGATGTAATTCAATGAGTTTTCAACTTAAAAAAGCATTACACTTTACAGGAATGTCAAGAATCAATTCTCAAAAAGGAACCTGCGAATACGATTATAGAGAAATGAACTATTTGCTTACAAATTTTGACAATTCATAAAAATAAGATAATATCCACAAGTAATTTTATTTTAAGACAGTAAATAGTAATAAACATTAAAAAAATGTTCTGTATTTCAAAAAATGAATATATAAATAAATGAATAACCACGTGATTATATATTAGAGCAAAAAGAAAGCATATTGATAAAAATCACGAGAATCCATATTCTGCATGTTTTAAAAATATCAGAACAAAGATTTCTTTCCCCAACCATAATCTATAATGAATTTTTATGCTTTTTATGTTACGTTACAAATACAATATAACAAGATTAAAATGCTTAAAGTATTATAAATATCAAATAATGGATAATAATTAGAGAAGTATAGCTTAATTTGAGAAAAAAAAACTAGATAAATTCTCTAATGAATATCGTTTAGGTTTTACCTTCAATGTACAGAGAAGAAGAAGGATACATATTTCCAAAATAGTGCCCAATAAAACATATTTAGATTAATGAAAAAACTTTTATTTTATTTTTATTAGTTCGTTTTACAATAAAATTTCCCAAATGTCGTAAATTGACAATAGAATCATAGAAAAATGAACGGAATTGTTTAAATAAAGTTTTAAAAAATCCGTTACTGTTTAAATAAATCTTTGAATGAATGATTTTAATTCAAAAGTGTATATATTTAAACTTTACCAATGATAAATGTAATTATATCTCTTGTTACTTAAATATTTCATGTATATTAGAACTGTTTAATAATAGAAATATGTTGTATTTATACACCAAAGTGAAACAAAGAAGAAGCCATCATGCACGTTTAATGAACATTTCATCCTGTCTCGCGATGTTATTCCAGAATGTGATACCTTCAGAAATAAGCGAAGGATTTTTTTATAAATTGAAATATTATACTTGCCGACTTAAAATAAAAACATTAAACATATAAAGCCGTTCACTTGTATAAAAATCGACGCTATTTGAGAACCATATAATGAAATATGGAACTAGGCCTATTAAAAGTGGTTTATTTTGTTATACTTCTACACGGCATCAAAATTAAAGACATTAAGTCCCATCATTAATAATTCTATATTTTTTAAAACAAATTGTTATATTTGAGACGTAAATTTTGTGCAGTAAAGAAGAGTTAATTAGTATTCTAGAAATTAATAGAAGACATATTTAATGTGATATAATAAATTATTCTTCAAATATTTAGTTGAATATATTTAAACACTATATGAATTTGTATACGTTTCATCAAAATATGATTAATTTTGGAAAGGAAGAAAATTGCATGAGATATTAATTTTTCCAAAACTAACCCTCTAATGAAGTCTAAAACAAATTTCTTATTAAATAACTCAATAATTTGGAGACATCAAATAAATGCTAAATATAGAAATAGATGTAAGTTTAATCAGAATAAAATCATACAATTGGAACAAATACAAATAATCTAAATGCTAAAATAAATAAATCATTAAATTTTCTCATTTACTCGGGACAGTTTACTAACTTCTTTTAGCACAAACTTAAATTTATATCTCCAGATACAAGAGACTTCAAATAACTAATAAATACCGCTTATAGATATTTTAAATCTGTTCGCTGTGAATTATAATTAATTTTGGTTATTTACCTACAAAAAATGATAAAATTTATATTGAAATTTTGAAAATGGTGTTATAATTACAGTCGATACACTTGTTCCAGCTCTGGAAACATAAAAGGTCAATAGTTCTCAAATTTGCACAAAAGTTTAATAAACCAATTTATAACAATCACGTGTATTAATAAAAATTCATATAATAAAAATTCATATAATAAAACTGCAAATAAGCTTTACATGGCAGATATTAATTGCAAAAGTTAATCATTCCAGGATTATATATCCTTCATTAAAATAAATTACAAAAATTTGCTGTCGACAAATTTGACGGAAATTCAATCCCAAACTTATCTTTTTGATCAAATACATCAAAAATTCTTTATGATTGTTTTACTTTTCAATATTCATATAAGAATAGGAACGCGATGGTCCATATACAATGGCAGCACGTAAATAATAAAAGTACGAATAATTAAAAATTACAACGATATGCTGTTTTGTATAAAAGTTGTTTTAGAAAATGAGTCACTACATGAAAATAGAACTAGATTGAAATTAAACCAAGAATATATTTCATAAAATAAAAAAAGTTGCTTTAAATACAAAATTAATTAAATTCGTTGAAGATTTATTTATTTTGAATATAAGTTCCAAAATAGATTTATATTCTTATTTAAGAAAATTCCCCTCATTTATAAATAAAAATTTCTACAATAATTGTAGAATTATTCCGATGCTAAATTAGCACTAATTAACTTGAAGAATATAATCTACGCCAAGAGTAAATATTAAAATAGATTTTAGAATCGGAGACACATTGGTTTGTACGGTAAAATGCCACTTTTTTGTAAATAAATTTAACAATTGTTTGTACCATAATTGTTAAATACTTATTATGATGTCAAATGCCATACATTTAAATGTAATATGCATTACAAATTATTAAATACATCAGTTTTCGCATAAACGTGGTAATTTAATTCCTAAATTATATAAAATTTAAATGGGCCACATTTTAAAATCTAATTGTAATGTTTCAATTGTATAATATTATCAACAGAATGAACCAAATTTATAAAAATGGATAAATGATATTTCAAAAAAAATATATTTAAAATGTTTTTCAATGATTATATATCATGAATATTCACTTAAATAAAACTTTTACAATACAAAATAAAATGTTGTGTTTATTCAAACATGTTTCTTTCGTATAGAATTAAAAGCAAATTACAAGTTTTCTTTAGTACTTAAATATAAGAAGACATTTAATGCACATTTTAATTACGTGCTATTTATTGGTTTTTACTTTAACAGTAATGATACAATTACTATAATGTTCTCTATTTGTAATTGCAACCTGCATACATTATTGATTGTTCTTATTCAGAAAATTTGCGATACATTTAATAATTCTTTGTTAGTATAAATAAAAATTGCCTCTTAAAACCAAAATAAGAGTTAAAAGCTGTACTTATATTTAGCTATTAAAAGTATTCTTATAATAATAATTACTGACGAAATAAAATAAAATCAGAACTGCCAATCGCCAATAGCATTCATTTTAAATTAAAAAAAAAGATGTAGAAAGCATCCCAGTAGAAAGGAAATATATATCTCATCGGCGTAATGAGTTTAATTGTGTATGAATCAATAATTTTTTGGGCATATTCTTATTTTTAAAGAGAGGAAAATACATGTTCTGAAGAACTACCCTGTTCCAATTTTATTAGTAATATGAATCAACCTAGTTACATTTTAAATTTGAATTACAACTTTTATCAACAATAGGGCTCAGACAAATAAAAACAAATTGTGTTGAATGTATTCAAAAAATATACTATTAATATAGAACAATAATTTCTTTCATTACTCGCTTAAATGATCACTGACGGCCTTAAAGACAATCCAACAAAGAAACCAATCCTAATTAAAGAGTGGTAAAGGCGCGAAATTGAAAATTAAATAATAAGTCTAAAATACCGTTTCCTTGGAATATTTTTCAAAATACCTTCTATATTTGTCAATTACGACTTTATACATTCGCACTACACTAGGTAAAAATTATAAATTGGTAAAAATTAATACCAACATTTTTTTAAATTCGTACATTAGGAAAGAAATTACAAATTGGTTTAGAATGGTATTCGCATTTTCAGAAAATTAAACGTTTCATTTACATAGCTATTAAAATAATGTTCTTCATAGCATTCGAATTACATTAAGAAAAATATTTATAAATTGGTATAAAATAATACTTGCATTTCTCGAAGACTGAACGTACCATTTACATAACTATTAAAAAGATGTAAGTACTTCAAAAAGAAAATAAACATTTCGAAATGTCTGTAACTATAAATATTTATCGAGGACAAATCCAATCAAACATACACAGATTTATCAAAATGTATACATTTCAAAAATGATATTTTTAAAAAAAGAATCATTTCACAAAAAGATCAATAAGACTAATTTAGTTAATAATCAACATGATAAAATATTACTTATTCAATTACCACCATATTATTCATATTTTAGTGTTTGAGAGCAAGTTTTAAAAACAAAAAATCATGAAATTGTATTAGGACAAATATTTGAATGCAAGATTCAGTTGAAATGGATTCGAAAATAATAACCAGGTTTAAAAAGCAAATCAGAATTATTAAACCACTCTTCTAGTTCTCTAGACAAGCAAAAATATATATATAACCAACATAAAGTCCTCCAAATTTATATATTTCTTTTGTTTATTTATATTCTAAATAGAAACGTAAATCGCGTAATAAAAGATTTGCTGGCAAACCATTCAACAGATTAGTCGAAAGGATATCGTTTTTAATAATATCGGTTGACGACGCCATCAGCAAAACATTTAAAATTAAAGAAACTTAAATAAAAATAAAATCACTCGGTGATGTTTTACAAACAATTTTGTAAACCTTTTGTAAAAAATAACCGACCGGTTTCATTTATAATTATAATATCAAAAATATTTCCTCTTTTTTATTACTGCAATATGAAGAATATGTCATTGTGATAAGCTATTAAAATTTGTTATTTTATAAAATATATAGAATAAAGTACATCTGCAGCACTCGCGAACAGATTTAATTTACGAATATATTTTTCAAGAGAAATATTGCATAAATTGTTCCAAATTTATTAAATTAATAAAGATTATAATCAATGTTCAGGGAAAAGTAGTACGATCCACAATAAGTTTGACTTCTATTGAAAACAGAACTGAAGTAAAACAATTTTAATTTGATCTACTAAAATCTCATATATTACTTAAAAATACTTGAAACATTGCAAAACGTATATGCTGACTAAAAATATTGAAAAGGATTCAAAGATGAAATTATTAAATTGAAACGATATCTTCATACGATATTCAATAATATCCCCATACCAAAAAAAATGCCTTACGTAGATGTCATTACCAAAAATACGGCTTTTATAAAATTGTATATTTTAAATAAAAATAAAGACGATATAAATAAAAATTAACGGTGAATCATTAGACTAAATTCAAAGCCATATTTCCTCTAAAGAAACTGCCTTAAGTACTAAAGTAACAAAATTGCTTAGGTAAGGTTTGAAAAGAAAAGCCAATTCAAATTAAAAACAGAACGAAGGAAGACCGAGGAAACAAACCGGTTAACTTCTGAATTTTGTCATTGTATTTTTTTTCAAAATGTTTTTTATTTAATCATATTCAAATTAAGTTTAAGGATCTGCTTAATTAAAAATAGTATAGAATACCAATACTAAAAGAAATACTGAACACTAACAAATCAGTATTCACTGAAAAAGATATTTCAAAATGAACCATTTTTCAAAATTGACGTAATTCGTTGAAAATTGATCACTTTTCATCCACAAATCATATAAAGGGATACATGAACGTAATTAAAAAATAATTAATCATAAAAAAAATAGATATCATTTATGAATTGGTTTTGTTCTTGATCATAATTATTAAATAATTTAAAGAAAATGGAAACAGTATTTTGTATGAATAAGTGCCCAGAGAAGAAATTATTCGTTTTATCAAGTGCGTCAGATGAGTCTTTTAATGTCGAGAACTTTATTAAGTTATTTCATTTGATAACCCTAAACAAAAAAGTCTTATTTGCTCTAATTTGGTGTATTAGAGCATACATCCTTTAAACGTTCTTCAAAATAATATCCATCCCATATTAATCCATGAAATGTTAACATACTGTCCTTATACATAAAAGGAAAATAAATTAATATATGGCAACACACAGTTTAAACAAATTTAAATCCGCGAAAACTTCACATTAAACAAAAATAAAATAGCCAGTGAAATAAAGAACAATTTTGTAGCTTTTAGTGCTGGTCGAAATCCGTAAATTAAAAAAAAAAATGGTGTTCTTTAAAATAAAATTATATTCGTTAATAAATTATATAATATAATGCTAGAATTTGGTATAACTTTTGATGAGCATAATTATAAACATATTATAACATGAAATATCAATACTTGAATACGCAAATTAAAATATTTTTAACACACTGATAACTTAGTAAATTTTAAGAGTAATTATGATGTAAAATATAGAGGTTGTATAATAAATATGGAAAATAAAATACAGAAAAGAGCATATATAATTAATATATTTGTAATTATTGTTCATGTGCATTTCTATTGAAACATACAGGCGCTTAAAAAAAAAAGCTTAATGATGTAACAGATACAAATTTTGTTACTCAGCGAGATTTACATTTTATGTATAACTCTTGCGTGAAATATATTCATACGAAATTGTTTGTTAGTTCTTACATAAAAATAATCATATTGAGTAAATTGGGTATTAATAAGAAGCAAACTCTAGTACGAAAATAAATTGCAAGCACGATCAAGGTATTCAAAATAAAATGAGAGAGCAAATACAAGTAGTAAATGTCAAAAATTCGACTATGTAATTTATTTCTAAGAACGAAATAGAATTTTTCATATTAATGCAAGAATTATTAAATTCAAATTAAATTTTAGAATATAAATTATAGAGATATTTATATAATCATCGCCTCGTTAACGCTGTTAGGAATTCATGACAGAAATTATAATATACTTTTGAAAAATATAAAGATTAATTTGTGTAAAGAAAGCAGTATGATCTGTTTGTCAATACTGTTAATTTGAAATTGTTTAGTTCATACACAGAAATTAAAATTCAATTCGATCAACATGATTATTGTATAATTTTTTGTTGTAAATATTAATTTCTGCATTATATAAGGGTAGAATAATTATAAATTTCCTGCACAAGATAGAATATTCGAAAGAAAATCATATCTCAGTAATAATGTTGTTATAGAACAAGTCACCTTCCCTGTTTCTGAAGTATAGAAAACTATTGTTTTCACGAAATCATCTCACATGAAATATGATTTATTATAACTCATTTGACCTTATAAATAACGAGAATGAGTCATCATAGAACTTTTAAATTAAAAAACAAACTAATTGGTTTGGTACGAGTAACTCAATTAATAATTAATTTTAATATGTGATCGCTAGTTTCCAAAAAGAAATTAATGATCTTTAAGATCTCAATCCTTAACAAAAAAAAAAAAAAATATGCGCAATGTAAGATTTATTTAAAGAAGTCGACGTATAATAATTGAATGGGAGTAGAATTCTGTAATTTAATTAGTTTTCAATTGACTAAAAATAAATCAATTAGATTTAGATTAGAATAGACAGAAATGTCACAGTCTGCAGCATTTGATACAAAAACCTCTGAAACTCACATACCTAAATTTAAATAAAGTATGATATAATAAAATATAGTAAATTGAACGGCAAAAATCACTATATATGTCAGTCTAAATTTAAGAACACTCATGTAACGAAAAACGAAATATGAAAAAAATACCAATGGGAGTAAAAAAAAGCACTCTGGGAGAGATTAAAAAAATTATTAGGAGTTCAAGCGTTTTCTTTTTAATAATCAATAATAAACATATGCTATATTTGCATTTAATATACTTGAAAAAAGTTCACAGTGAATATGAACTGTTACAAGCTAAACGCAACACTGGAAAAATTCGCACTGTGAAACCAAGTGGAAAACAACATCGATAAAGCACCTTCTCAGTGCACACTAAATAAACAAGTGGAAAACGTTACATTGAATAGCATATTTTCACGGAAAATTAAAGAACAATGTCTAAATTTAAATCACTTTTTATATAATACAAATAATGAAACATTTTTGAGAAAATTATGATACAACAAAACCGTTCTACTATATTTGTAAAAAAAAAAAACGGCACTTGCGAATATTGATAGAACATTGATTCATGAGTTTTACAACCAGTTTGAAACACACAATTAACCATAACCATTTAACTTAGGAAAATTATGAATTAGAAATAGTATCATAAAAAAAAATTTAGCATATTTTGTAAGATTACAAACTATATCGAAGTTATATCCGAAGATTTAAAGATATCGCATTACGCTACATTACAAAGGATTAAAACTGTCCAGGTCGTTTATATTTTTTGATAAGTACGAGCAAACTGTGTTTCAATTATACTTTACTCGATAAACATTTAATGATATAATACTCCTAATACACATACCATAAATGTAATTGAAGTACTTATAAACACAAATACGATTACAAAAAATAAATGGTATTTTTAAAAGATATATCTAAATTCAATTTCATTTAAAAATGGTTATTTTGATGTAGTTCATATTATTTCTAGGATTAAGAGACGCAAAAGGATTTTAAATATAAATTGAGTAATACAGAACGGCATTATTTTGCAAATTAGTGAACAATTCAAAAGCATACATTATATCAGCATAGTAAATAGTAATATCAATAAAACAAAAAAAATAGTAGAAAAAAACATTAAATTCGTAAGTTGAAATGAAGTATTTGTATTCAATACAAAAATTTCATAAAATATTCTAAGAAAAGTAAACGTGTCCATGCAACTGCGATAAATTTCAATTTAAAATTTCGTAGAAATAATAATAATTAACTACAATAATTTGCTAAATTAATCTCAAAGTTGACAAAATAAATACTATTTTGATACAGTACGACAAATTCTGCAATTATAATATACAGATATAAGAGGAGAAAATCGAAGATAAAAATATATAAGCTTTAGAAATCGGCGGTAATTAATAAAATAAGGGACGACACACCTAAGATAAGCATTGAATAATAAATATCCCCAGTTGTCACTGTATTAATTATAAACAAATAAATTAGATATTCAAAATTCATATCAGATTTAAATTGTTCATGTTAAAAAGATCATTAAATTGTTCATGTTAAAAAGATCATGAAATTGCACATCTGGTCCATATAAATAAAAACAGACAGACGTCAAACCGTAATTTTCTACTCGGCATATATTTTTATTAGCGATAAAAAAAAATGGTACCATGGAATCGAGCAAATATTTCCCAACTGAAGAATAAAACTTTCTTTTGAATATATACAATCGTACAAAATCATGTTCAACTGTTTTCAACAAGTGCAGTAGCTATCTTGAACAGTACCTATATACAACATTTTGTAACACATAATGGTGAAATGAGAATATAGAGTTTATATCTATAAATATTTAAAATGAGAACGTAGAGTAAATATCTATAAATATTTAAGAATGCGTAAAATTATACATGCAATATAAATAATACAATAGCAGCGACAACCATAAATAATAAAGTTTGATTTTAATGTTTCGGACTTAGAGTACCGGTAAAATTATGGTTATCAAATTAATGCGAATCAAATCAATTATGAAAGTTCCTATTTAATTTATTTAATGGAATACTATGAAATAGTTACATATCCAACCATAGCTTCTTCGAAAATCGACCATAAATTACTTTCACTAGTCTTGTGTGTGCCTACAATGGAATTACTTACGCATAATCCGGAAATGTATTCTAACAACCACATTAGCAATCTAGTTTTTTTAATTTATTTACATCAAAATATTTAAGAAGTATTAAATAATTAAGAATATTAAAAGAATTAAAAATTATTCAAGAATTAAAATTTTTTAAAGAATTAAGAACTATTAGAGAATGGCAGCTCCGGAGTTGAACACAAATTATGATATAACTCTAATAAAAATAATTCACAAGTCTTAATTATCTATAAACAAAAACGGCATTATCTACTAATAGATCTGCATTACATGAATAAGCATTACATGAATATGGCTTAAACATATTAAATAAAAAAATTACCGAATTAAATCTAAACATTACCAATTTATTTCCTATATGTTATTTATTACAAGGTAACGTATTGCGTTAAGTATGTTATTGAACTAATAGAAAAGTATCCATTACATGATTTAAATACCAAGTTACAAAAAAAAAAATCAAGTATTTATTATAAGATATTCTGTTCGTAATCAGTAACTTAATTTCATGTAATTTTTTTTATTAAATTCGCTTAAATCATTAAATTTTAGTTTTGTAATCATTTAAATTCAATCAGGAAATAATATAGACATAATACATCCTTAAGGTTGTTTACGAGGGCATATAAATAAATTAAATTTATATATCACCAACTGAAGACAACATTTTATTCAATTTTCATTATTTTCCATGGTAGCGAATTATATTTTATTTAGTAAATATGTCACGGTAAATATATCTTACGACAATGTTCAAAAGATAACATCAAGACACATTACGTTCTACTTATGTGAACTGCGATATTTGTTTGATTATATTTTCAAAAAAATAACAATAAGATAAAATATATTAAACAAGAAAATATCTAGTTAAAAGTAATATGTCACATTCAACAAATAAATTTAAGAATTATGTAATATATTTTCCACGAAAAGCAAATGAAATCAAACGAATATTTTTGAATATAAGATCACTCAAATATACCATAAATTCGACCTTCTCACACATTTAAAGCATTCACGACAAAATACACAGGCCTAGATAAAATTACAATTTCTTCTCTTCAATACCAATACATTGACATTGAATAACCCAATTTAAGTCAATCTGAAAATACTTCCAACTACATTAAAGGCACATATTAAAACAATTCTTCACATTTTTTGATAATGATATTACTTTTTCTATAGATCACATGAATCTAAAATCCTTAGATCTTCGATACTAGCAACACCTATGGTAGATCCAGCTTCCTGAATATTGGCAAGATTGTCAAGATCGTCGTTTGCCACCAGTCTTAAATATATTATTTATTATAAAAAAACCTAATTCTTAATATTGCATTGTTATGCAATGAATTAGATACTTATATTCGAAACAAAAACATGTAATATTTTTAAATAAATTGAAGATCTTATTAGAAATTACTTTAGTACAAAAAAGCGCTCATCTTGCTCGTAATTAAATATACTACATAAGAATATAATAACATCTATTATATTTTCAAGATTATACCTATAAGCGGTTTACAATTCCACATACCCCAAGGAAAGGAACGACTCAGATTAAACCAATGATTTTGATATCAAACCAAGATTGTAATATTATTGTGTAAAACAAGTTATTTTTGAATGATTTTCTTTTAAAGAATTATGTACATGCACTTATCCGTAGTACGATTGTGTAAATAAGTAAACCTAGTAATATTTTGCGTAAATATTATTTTGTTTTTAAAATGTAATACTCATTGTAGAATTATGGAATTATATTTTAAATAATATGTAGTGAAGACCAAGCATATCAAAAACAGAAATAATAAGAAAACAGCTCTTGCAGTATTTACTACAAAAAGAAATAACTTGCAACAAGAAAAAACGAGAATTAAAATATACTTGTTTGGAAAGAAGATGTTTTAAAATTGGAGATGAATTCGTTGAGGAAACGATCATTAAAAATGTAAAATTCGCCAACATTAGTAAAAAATATATATAAATTAATGCGTTTTTATGCAATGAGTAGTTTTTTTCAAATTCCATTCTCTTTCATAATTGAATTACGATTAAGAAAGTAAAACTAAAAATATTTCATGTTACAACTATAAATAAAGAGTTGATAAAATAAATTTATAGATGTTTTTATATATTAATCGGCGTAATAAATGAATATACCCTATTAATAATTTGTAATTATGTCTCACAAGATTGAAACGAAATATTAAAATGCATATTTTAAACAACTTTAAAAAAAGATAGCAAATCACGCTTCGAAAACAAATAAGAAGAACAAATCGGAAGTGTAAGATTTTTAAAAAAATACAATTAATTTTGGATGGACGCTATTTGTAATAGTCAGGTCGATCATAAATTATATATTTAAAGAATACAGTTTGGCGGATATTATTTCTTCAATCGTCTTAAACATACAAAATATGTTTTAGCAGAAAACAATTGAAGAACATTTGATGTTTTTTTTATAAACGAGTAAACGCGATAATTTACAGATGTATCTTTTTGTTTACCAAATCAAGTATTGAATTTAAATAAATACTAATTTAGGCGAAAACAAATCAGATAATGTACAAGTTATCATTTGTATTGTAAGGAAACTTAATAACTATGAAGAAGAGTTACGATATGCAACGTTCTAGAAGCGAAGTATCTTAAATGCAGAAAATTAATAAAATCGATATCAAAACATATACATGGGTTAGGGGTATACATTAGCAGAATGAGTGGGTGTAAAATGGAGTAACATCTTGATCCACTTCCCAATATTTGATGAAAATACTTGATAACTAGTAAGATACAATGTTTAAATAAAAAATCGCGATAATTCTTAAGAATACAACAAACATTTTATAAATAACAAATAAGTACAATAACGTATTAGGAAAAAATAAAAGAATGTATTGCAGATAAAACTGAAACTTCTGATCGACAAATCGACAGAATAGTATATTTTAAAAGTTATTTTAATAATAATAATAATTCTACTAGAAATTCTGACACATTCTATAGCAAAATAATAACCAGTTGAGTAAGGATAAGGATCATTTAAAGTTGATATTTTAATTTATATTGTCGAATACATTTACTACTTATATTGAGTCTGTGTATTGAAGTGCAATTATTATGCCAAGATTTTTAAAATTACATTTATATATACTGTAAAATTATAAAAGAAACACAGAAGAGAAGATGCAGTGGACCCGAAAACAAACTCTTACACTAACTAGTGTTGCAAAAAGTAACAACAGAAGTATTTTAAAAATGCCACCTTACGAAAGGAAAAATAATTGAACCGGCACATGAAAATCAGTTTATTTCAATTCAATGCGAGAGCAAGTGGAAATACCTTAAGAAATAACTTACAAATAGGATAAAAAATAAGCTAAAAGTAGCGGAGGAAAAGGGTAAAATTTAATGTTCACGTCATTTTATCAAATTAAATCATAGGTAAAAAATTTCATCAAACTAGACGGTAACATACGAATACAAAAACAAAACATGATCATAATGTATTTCCGGGTCGCCAAAAGCCACAAAACCGTGAGAATTTATTGAATTGGACAGAACCTTATTGACAATCAGCAGCAAAACCAAAGCCTGAACCACGAGTTGGTATTCCACCGGTAGCTTAAATCTTTTCTAATATTAATTATTTCATCGTCTCATCACTTGAATAATTGAAAATTACAATCGTAGCTTTTAATGTATAACCGTATACATTTTCAAATATAAATTTTTAACATCTACAATGAGCCAAATATAGCGATACTCATCCGTAATATACGACAGATATTCCCATTAGAGCAATTTATCTTCAATTAGAAGATAAATTCGCAATAGGATGATGATTATAGTTTCTGCAAAGTTAATTAAAGAATTGATTATAGTATGTATAATGGCAGTCGGAGAAATCCCTGAAAGTACTACTTGCATAAGTTTTGCAGTAATTTACACATATAGGTGTAAAGGTCAATAAGTTTAATAGGTGCCGAAGATTGCCTGTTATTTGTTTTCAAGTCAAATGAATCAAAGATATGGAGTATTATATTGAAATATGTGTCATTTGAGAAATGAGGGTAGAAAACAAAACTCTTATAAAAGTGTATGTACTAGGACGAAATTCAGATAAATATTTTCATAATTATCTTAAAGAAGCAAATCTTGTACTCAAGATATCGAAATGTTTGTTATAAAAGGCTGAACAGAAAAAACCGTGAAAATACATAGACTCAAGTATTATATCATTCCGAATAGTAAAGCAAAGAAATATCTGTATGTATTCTATAAGTTTAGTAGAAGTAACGCAATGCATAATTTGTACGATTAAGTAATAATGTTGTAACACATTAAAATATAATTAAAAACCGTAATTGCTACATGAATAAGATTTAGACAATAAATTTTAAAAACTAGTTTTGATAAATGACTACATATATTTAAGTGAGACTAGTCCTAAAGATCAGAACAAATTAATAATTATAACTTAGAATATATTTTAAAATTCCGAAAAAAAAAATACACAGTGCAACAAACAGTTTTTTGATGGTAATTGACCATAAACTATACAAACGGGTGAACAAGAATGTTAAATAATGTTAAGAAAAAGTTAAATTGTTGCATACGAGAAATCAACATTTAGGTAACAATTTAAGTATAAACGAAACATTCTCCGACATGGGCATATATTTCATGTGTCAAAATAAAGTAACAAAGTTCTAAATTAAATTATGGCTGAATTCATTTGAAACGCGATATATTAAGCATGATTAGATCCCTGTATGCACTATTAGCCGATAAACAAGCACATACAAATGAAACGCACTAGCGTAAGTATCACTAGAATAATCTAAGCAACACAATCTAAATAAATAAATGCATATGTATGAGAACTTCGAATAACTAGAGAACTTCGAATAACTAGAGAACTTCGAATAACTAGAGAACTTCGAATAACTAGAAAACTTCGAATAACTAGAAAACTTCGAATAACTAGAAAACTTCGAATAACTAGAAAACTTCGAATAACTAGAAAACTTCGAATAACTAGAAAACTTCGAATAACTAGAAAACTTCGAAGTGTTAATCGATTAAAACTTGGTCAATAATCAATAAAAAATATCCGAAGAATTGATAAGAATAGATTTTAAATATGGCAAATTACGAACCTTAGCACTGCAACCATCAATATAGTGCTTCGAAAACAAATAATTAGTAAATAAGAAATTCAAGTAGTAAAATAGATAAACAATTTAAACGTATTAAATGATTCTGAATATCAAGTGATATGATGAACGGTATCTAAAACAAATATATCGTCGATTATATGCAAAATACCGAGCGATAAAATAAACACAATTTAAAATCATTGAATACATTATATACTAAAAAGAACGATCTTTAATGATGGATTAAAAAAATTACAATAAATATTTAACAGGTAGCCGCACGAATGAGAAAACTACGACGAATCTACACCAGAAATAAAAAAGACACAACCTTAGTCGAAGTCGCACGATTCTCTTACATCGACAAAATTTAAACAAAATATATATAAAGGATAATTACAAATTTGTTATTCCTCGTAGTGGATATTATGAATCTGATATATGTAATCCCACACTTATTATTAAACAATATAATTAAATCATAATTTATTAAATTAGTTATTAAATTTCTTATTTATATGCTACGCCAAAAAAGAATGGTGAATACATAGCAGAAATAAATATTGGCGAAGCACGCTGTTTATGTCACTTGAAATAATTCATGTACTACCCCAATAAATTAAATATTAATATAATATATATATATGAAATATTAAACAACAATTTTGGCAATAACTGACTGATAAATCAAAAATATATTATTGCGCCAATTTTAATCTAAATGAATTTAAAAAGCCAAGATAGAAAATTCAAACTGACAATAAATTAGTAAAATGAACCAATTCCGTATAAGTTAACATACTACAAAATTGGTGTAAAATACATCACCAAATACGGCGTTTATTTTGTAGACTTAGTTCATTGATCGAACAAGCGATTGAAAAATAATTTTTATTTAAATGTGATGCATACATATTGAAAATGGAACATCGCGAACGCCATATTAACAGAGATATCACACCATAGTACGACCTGCAGTTAGTTGATAAACAGCTACGGAAAAAATTTGAAATAATAATTGTTTTTTTATATATATAAGATATTTTCTTTCTATAGATAAAACCGCATTGGAAATTTAAATAATTTCATTTTCGAGATGTGGGAAATAGAAATATTGACGAGAACGTAAAGAATATTTGATTTAAATAAACCGAAGCTTAGCACTTCGTATGATAGATTGATTTATTATATATTTAAGTTCAGGTAGAAAAGGCACAAAGAAAATTGATGCAATTAAAAACAAGTTCTGCATCTTAGAACATTATTTAAATGAGCCATTAATTTCGAGATGAAGGATTTTCTCTTATATCACAAATATAGATATAATTATTTTGAATAGGAACCCACAATGAAAATAATATCAGATGGTATTGACAAGAAAAGATGAATAATCCAAAAAATGTTGAGCTTAAATTGCAACAATAGATATTCACACTTAAAGACCCGATGGGGATATAGTTAAAATATATATTGTTATATTGGTACTTGTTAGATATGACGCCATTTATAAAATAAATATTGCAGATTTTGTTAGAAATATTGTATTTGGTATCAATATCAATTTTATATAAAGCTAAAATGTTATGAAACAAACCAAACGATTAGTAATCAAATCTTACGATCACACGAAGAATGAAGTCGATCAGTTAAATTCTCAATGTTGAATAAATAGAATGTCATTAATATAATTGTTATAGAATTTAAAATAAAATATATTTGAGGTACATTTATTCGCAATCCTATATATTTTTTTTTTAGTAATAATTTCAGTAATATTATTACTAATTCTTTATGCATTAATGGCTTAATTAGCATTTGACAATTAATGAGGACAAATGGCGTGAACAAATAATTACAAAGTTAATATAATACAAAGGAAATTATATTTAAAGGTTTTTTTGAAAATTGGTCAAACTACACGAATAGATGTAATCGAAAATTAAGATGAAATTCCAGTTTTAGCAGCCATTGAAACCAATTCAATTTGAAGAATCATTTTTGTTGTGAATATGTAAGATGGTTTTGGAACAGATTAAATTCAGATTCAATATCAAAGAAGAACAGATCAAGAATCTCGTATATTCTGCAAAAATTTTATGAAAACTCCCAAACATCCATCATTTACAAAAAATATCGTTTGGTAGTAAGTAACCTACTCATAACGTTCTTTTAAACATTCGTATCCTCATTCTCAGTGAAACAAATTGCCAAACTCTCCGGACTGAAAAAAAAAACAATAATAATATGTATATCAATTTTTCTAATTTCCATTGTAATTAAATAGGAGTCCAAAATTAGTAAGTTGAATCTTTTTTTAAATCCGTATGGTTACAATATATTGAGGGTAAACATTTCAAGTACTTCGGACAAAATAGACACAAAGTTTGCAAGGCTGAATATTTGTATTAGTGAGCTAAATATAAAGCTTTCTTTCATGCATAATAAAGAAAAATAACGATATAAAAGAAAAGTAATGATTTTCAAAAAAAAAGAGTGCAAATGCATGCTTAAGAAACCAGTTACTGGATTATTAAATGGGCTACTTATATTTTAATTGTTCATATGTATTTTAATATGATGATTTGAAGTTGAACAGAAGTTGAACAGAATTTTCAAGAAAAAGCAACTGTATGAGTTGGTATGCGGCGATATGTAGAACAAAATTTCAACAAGAATAGCAATCACCTTATCATCAGTAGGCATTAGGGAATTAAGTTTTTACAAGAAAGGCCGCTCATTTTCGGTGGATGCAGGCGCAATTGCAAAATGGAAATAATGCTACAAATGAAGAGCCTTAAACAAATATGTTCATTTTCCAATGATATATAAATTAAAAACATAGTTGCAACAAACTTCAAAACAAGGCAGTTGTGAATGATCGGTAAATTAATATTGATGATACGAATCGATTAATTTTCATACATTTAATCGAATTATAAGATTCGTCATAATTTTAAACTTCACTTTGAAAGTTGTTTTGTGACTTTGAAGTATGTTAGATAAAATAGTGGATAAATGAAAGAATGACTCAAATGAGTGTATATTCAAAATTGATCAATTTGGAGTTCGGAATCCTTTGATGAGCCAAAAAACCTCTAAGATAGGATTGGAATATGAATCAAGTAGAATGTTCATAGAAATAGTTAATTGTCCATCAAAATTTATTCCACCAAAATCACTTCCAAATTTTAATAGATAAAACAGATATTTTTCAAAATTTATTAAAATGTATATTTTATATATATGTAGTTATAATTGAACGTTACTAAGACGAGCATTTGGTAAGCCATATTGTATTTAAATTATAGAAAAGACTACAATTAAATAATAAGAAAGAATAACATACAATAAATGGAGAACATGAATCCTTTTGCCATAGTGAAATGAGCACACGCCCATCATTTGTTATTATATAATTTTAAAACAACACATGAATTTATGTTAAAATAATTAGGTTGAAAATAAAGACACATTTGAAATTTCACATCAATTTTGATTTCCATGTCATTTTACAACGGTTTCGTTTGTTCAGTATTCTTAATTTGCATTTATTCAAATTAAGCTATATAAGTACTTTCCATTTATGCAAGAAAAAAACACAGCTCCTTCGTTTTTTTAATTCGATATTACATTCATATTTTAAATATGGCACGAATATTGCTTAGTCTCATCTTTAAAAATACATCCAACAAAACGTTTATTTATTTTCCAATACGCTGGTTCGAAATTATTGGCAGAAAAAAGCACATTAACATCTTTTGTGGAGATCACTTTGATGTCAGATATTACATTTTGGAAGATGAATCAATTCGCTTTCCTACTGATTAGACAGAGAAATGTATGACGTATTCATAATAGAAGGGAAATGCTTGTACCACATAGTATACAGAAAATATTGATCCTAATTTGGAATTGATGACGATTACTACCTCTAAATCTACAACTGATGTCAATAGATCTACAACTGATGTCAATAGATCTACAACGGATGTCAACAGATCTACAACGGATGTCAACAGATCTACAACGGATGTCAACAGATCTACAACGGATGTCAACAGATCTACAACGGATGTCAACAGATCTACAACGGATGTCAACAGATCTACAACGGATGTCAACAGATCTACAACGGATGTCAACAGATCTACAACGGATGTCAACAGATCTACAACGGATGTCAACAGATCTACAACGGATGTCAACAGATCTACAACGGATGTCAACAGATCTACAACGGATGTCAACAGATCTACAACGGATGTCAACAGATCTACAACGGATGTCAACAGATCTACAACGGATGTCAACAGATCTACAACGGATGTCAACAGATCTACAACGGATGTCAACAGATCTACAACGGATGTCAACAGATCTACAACGGATGTCAACAGATCTACAACGGATGTCAACAAATCTACAACGGATGTCAACAGATCTACAACGGATGTCAACAGATCTACAACGGATGTCAACAGATCTACAACGGATGTCAACAGATCTACAACGGATGTCAACAGATCTACAACGGATGTCAACAGATCTACAACGGATGTCAACAGATCTACAACGGATGCCAATAGATCTACAACTGATGTTAATAGATCCACAACTGATGTTAATAGATCCGCAACTTATGTTAATAAATCCACAACTGATGTTAATAGATCCGCAACTTATGCTAATAGATCTACAACTGATGTAAATAGATCTACAACTGATGTAAATAGATCTACAACTGATGTAAATAGATCTACAACTGATGTAAATAGATCTACAACTGATGTAAATAGATCTACAACTGATGTAAATAGATCTACAACTGATGTAAATAGATCTACAACTCATGTCAATAGATCTACAACTCATGTCAATAGATCTACAACTCATGCCAATAGATCTAACCACTATCAAAATCGGAATTTGGTTATACTCAGTCGCGTGGGATCAAACGTCAGCTTCCATCATCATTATCATCCAGTACTGAACTTTAATCTGGCTCACATACACTCAGATCCCTGAAAACATCATTCCAAAAAACAACTGGACAATCCCAGCACACAACAGGCACTTGCCATCCTGGACATCCATAGCATGTCTAATTTAGTTTTTAAAGATTTTTAGCGGTAGAATGAGTGATACCGAATGATGTATAGTGGTGGTTTCCTGAAGATTCCACATCAGGCAAAGATGTGCAAATCACACTTTAGAACATGTAGATGATCATTTAAAAAAAAAAGTTTGTACGCTCTTCATCCTATTTCAACAAATATTACAACTAATAGAGGAAAAATGTTCGGAAATCATTCAATGCTGCATGCAGAGAATGTATGTTAAAAAGTTGATGGAAAGAATCTCGAAATTTTCTATTTACATAGTTGACATTTTGCAACTGGATGCCTCAAATATAAAAAGTACAAAAATTCGTTAAGTAGTCGTTAGAAGTAATAATGACGAAAATAGATCAAAGATTGGATCAATAATATCCATAGAATATAGAAATTAAATAAATAACGAGATATTTAATAATATTAAATTTCAAAATATATGGTGAAACAAAGACTAAAGATGAACGATATTTGTACCCAATATATTTAAATATGATGATTTCATTGAGCATATATTTTTTATTAAGTTCCGAAACAGCGTGAATGTAGGAAAAATAGAACGTCAAACAAAAACATCAAATATAAAAATAAACATTGCGCAAATTATAACATACAATTCGATTTTAAATTAATCATTTCACACATTATTCATATGAAGAGAATAATTAATTTAAACAGTTAAAATGGTTACAAACGCCTTCCAAATTATTATCAGACTCATGCACCCGAGCTACTAGAAAATCTTTCACATTCATTTGCATCTCGACAATGTTTCACCATTCAACTCTACCCCATCATACTTCTTTTGTTATGTAAGGATAGATTAATACTCTTGCTTGAACACATCGAAAAACATTGTGATTCTCGAAACAGGTAAAATATATATATATATATATATATATATATATATATATATATATATATATATATATATATATATATATATATATATATATTATTAAAGTATTAAGAATTCAGAAGAACATTAAAGAAAAATGAGCTGGACAGTTCTTTAAATAATGAATGTATTGATGCAATTCCTACAATGTTAAATTAACCAATATGAAGAACAGCTCAAGATGGAAACGGGTGCAACGAGATATTGAAAAAATATTCAAATTATTTAATTGTGGCACATTTTTTTAAAATGAACAAGCAAATATATGTGTCGACAAATATAGGAAATGTAACGAAAATAGGTATAATAGATATTTTTCAAAAAAAAAGCTAAATGTATATTTGTTATGTTCGACATAAAAAGTAATGTAAATTTAATTTAGAAACATGTGGAATTAAATACATGTACAAACATGTATTCCTTTTATTATATATCATTACAATCTTTGGTAAATTTCATCGTGTTAATAATATAAGAATTTAGATTAGATACAGTATTAAAATGTCGTAATTTACGAAATTATATAGTCAATTTTTTTCATTGGGTTTAGTCTTGGCTTTTATTCATTTTGCATTAGAAGGAGTAGTCGTATATGTTTGGAATAAAACAATTATATATAACAAAATAAGTTATTATTACCTAGAAAACGTAATCGTAAATTGAAAAAAAAATAAATTATTTGTCATGGAATGAGTACCCTATTTCTAAAAATATTTATGCCTCAAAAAGTCGTAAAAATATATGGATACGAAAATAAAGACATTAACGTAAAATTCAGCCCAATAAAAATAAATGTAAGAATGAAACATCACCAGTATTATATTTCTAAGCCATTTTCCCTCTAAAATAAAAGTGTTCTATAGTATATAGAATATAAATATTTTACAGGTACTCCATGACAACGATTCAGAAGTATCGAAATATACATCGATCAAATGTGTAAATTTTTAAATAAAATATACCCAGCTATTAACTGAAGAGGAGGAAATAGAAAATCCTTATTTATATAAGTGTAAAATGTAATAAGCTATATAAAAATGAGATCATTTCCAAAAGATCCTGAAAATTAAATCAATCTAAGAATGTGTTTGCGTGAGACAAACTTAATTTGTATTTCAGATAATCGAATATATTTGAAATAAAATATTTTTCGTTAGTAATTGTACGTTGTGAACAATTAACCATAAGAGAATGGATATGTGGAATAAGATAAATTTCTTTATTAAATGTGCCATGCGAAGTTTAAATTCCAGTGAAAATTTTATTTTGTGTTAGGAATAAAAATACCAATTTTATGATTTAAGTTTAAGATAATCCTTGCAACTATTAGTTTTGTTAATAAAATTCAGACAGATTTGTTAAATTTAAATCAATTGAATTTTTGGTATCGCATATTTAATATAAATTATCCATAGTAAGGAAAGATTTACTTCAAACAATATACAATTTAAATACATCAAACATATATTTCTACGTCTACTTAAAATACATATTTTATCGATGTCAAAATTTCTAATATCAAAATCCTATTAAATTAAAAATCATTGGGATACGAAATCTACCGAAAAAATGGGTTAATTTCTAATACAAATAATAATTATTGATGATTGTTTTCAATTACTAATTACGGCAAATAAAAATAAGTGAAATTACACATGAGCAATAATATTGTGTCACCTTTTAAATATTAACTCAGTTTAACTGAGAAATTCCTTCAAACAAGATTGAGCACCCGTACAAAGAGAAAAAATTCATCTTGTATCCAATTTAATATACTCCAATATGCAATCACAAAGAAAACTCGGATAATGGAATGTTTGTTGCAATAGATAAAATTTAATTTTGAAAAAAAATTAATAAGGAATACCCAGAGCAGATATAGAAGTTTTTTGTTTAAAATTGACAACAAAGATTCTCGTTATATCAGAATATGCATGATCACTTTTATAGACTGAAGCTTGAAAGTCTATTACTAATATAAGTCTAAATTTTTGTATAGTCAAGAAATGAAAATTCAATATAAAGCATTTAGCTAGCGAAATAAGCACGGAATTAAATACAACTGGCGACGCAATGTTGAAATGTCAGTACCTATCTGATAGATCACTTCCTGGAACTGGTCGCGTAAGAATGATTGTATTATGATTGTTGAACTCGGTGTACAATGTATTTAATTTATAAATTAAATATAAACAACATTCGCAGATCTAAAATTAAAAACAAATATGAAAGTTACAGTTCGAAGAAATCGAGCAAACCCCCAACATCAACAGATTTAAAATTCAGAATTAATTGCCGCAACAAAAGAAACTACTGCTACTTCAACGTTATTGATCTCTTCAAATATAAGTCCCACACCTAATTTTCAAAATGGCTGCTGCTATCGAGATTATTTTATTAAAATTATATATTGTCCTAATACATAAATATATACAATTTCATAGCGACAATAATTAAAAATATACACATATAATTTCTTAATTAACACACAAGTGTAAATATTTGATGGACGAAAATATATTGAACAATAAATGGATGAATCGGGTGATTTTTGGCCAAAAAAATGGCAATGTGTGCCGTCAACACAACCAATTACACCAGGAGAGTTAAGACGATACATAAATCTCCAATAAAAATTGCATTTTGCATTATCAATTTAAAATATGATAGTTGCTAATGGATAATTATAAATTATATTTATGTAGCTGTAGAAGTTGACAAAAATTAAAATAAGTCAAAAAAATTACAGATAGTTACCGCTAGCGTGTAATTAAAAGTTGTTAAAATTAAAATAAAAAGTTGTTATTTATTTTAAATAATTTAATAAAATATATAATATATATATAAATAATAAAAAATCCAAAATATCTGCATCTTCTAATTGAATTAGCTTATATTTTTTTGGTGCCCTTAGGCAGATCTTCATACAAAAAAATATATTTTCCAACAAAGATCTTGCGAATTGGTTAAGCTATACTAATTTATAACGAGGTAAGAGATTCTTGTTGTACCAATAAATTAAAATCAATTTAACGTGATATTTTGGTTAACGACATAAAATGGCATAATGGTTCAAATTTTTTAGGCTGGAAACCCAAAAATAATTCCGACTAACGATTCTGAAAAAGATAAAAAGTTTACGATATTTTTGTCCGAAAGCTAATTTTATCACCATTTCGACAAAACAAAAAGTCTAACTAAAAACTATGCAAACAAATATGAATTTAATATTTAATACGTATAGCATAAATATATAAAGGAATACCCTTGATTAAATTGAGCATTATTGTATTTTGGTTGCGTTCCACCCTTCCTTGCAAACAAAAACACTTGTATATATTCCTTGTATTATATGAATGGAAGATTGCATAGTGCAGATTATCTAAAGTTATTTAATGAAGAGAATGAGTGCCCGCAATAAGAAATCGCTTACGAAACTCACTGACAATGAGTGTATACGTCTTTGAAATAGGCAAATTAATAACGCCCGCTCAGCAACCAAATCATATAGAATTGAAACAGAACTATACTTCTAAGAATTAAGTTCTATGTTCGATTATATGTATCTGCAAAAAATAGCCAGCATCCATTTATAATTTTTACTGAATGTGCCAAATCAACCACATTAATATAATCAATTTAGATTGCCAAAAGACAAAATCAGAGAATTAAAATATCAGCTCCAAGAATTAGAAAAATCAAAGAATTAACACTTTTCAACTCAATGGAAAGTTGCTGAAATAGTAGTCATATCTGGACCAGGCAAAGAAGCAAAGACCAATTAGTCTATCGTCAGTTACCTCCAAATTATTCGAAAACATTTGCTCAGACGAACCAAAGTAATTTTGATAAAAAAAAACAAATTGTACATTTCGATTCCAACCAAGATTTGATAAAATTTAGCTTTGCTCTTCAATAAACCATCAAAAATAAATAATCATCCCATTTATCGGACCAATACTTTGAAATCACATAAAATAACAATACCGAAATTCACCGACAATACGACCATTGTAACGGTTGAAGATTCAAAAATTCGCTTCAGAGCAACAAGAGAACCTCTGCCCAGTCCATGACTGGTGCCAGAAATAGAGAATGCAATTAAATCCGACCCAATTAGCCCATACAGCAGTTATATTAAATAGGTAAATAAGCTCAGCTGCCAATATCAATTCCACATGATAACTCCACCTCGAGGAATACCTCGGCAAGGCACAACGGCTATAAGAAAACATCAATGTTTGAAGAGAAAATGTTGGGGCACAGGCGAAAAATGTTAAATGTCGATGGAAAAATGTTGAAGTTGAATAAAATTGTCCTTAAACACATTTGGACGTCCGAGATCAAATATATGAAGCTATGACTTGAAGATGACAACAGTAAAAGAAGAAAATACGAACTAGATTGCAAAACCACACAAACACACTTGATGTGATTCTTCAAAATCTACAGGCCCAAAAGGCCAAACATTCTTAGATGAAATATAACAATTTATTCCATATAATATAAACATGAAACCTTTAAATACACTATTATTAATTTAAACTGGATTTAGGCCACGATTAGATTATCTGCCACCATTGCTAGTATTGTATCTAATTCAGAATTGAAGGAGTATATTTAATTTGGTATTCAATGCAATCAAAATAATGAGATTCAAATCGTAATAGATATAAATAAGTGCAACAGTCGATCCATTCCATTAGGAACAGCCCATAAATCTAAAATAATATAAAAAACAACCCAACCGACAATCAATCCATTGTAAGTCAACAATGTATCAAACAATTCCAAATTTATTTCATATGATATTAACGGTGAAAGAGATCAATGTATTACACGTTAAATAAATAAAATATATGCGGCCAATTGTTAAATAATAATTTAAACGATTGCTAATATTCCATCTATTACTCGCACGTGTAGCAAGAAAAAAACGAAGCAAAATCAAAGTTAAAACAAGAATTTGTCAACTGGTTTCAAGATAAGATACAAGTGATCGACAAATTCAAAATTTCATAAATTGTTCAAAAGAATTAAAATAACAAATGTAACTCTTATTGAAGACTGATATTTTATTCAAAATAAATTATTCGAAATCCATTAAATAAAAAAAAAATTGTGCAATTGTATTAACTTAGAGAACTGTGTTGTCAAGATATTTTCAATTTATTTTAAGTCTAGGTATGTTCGAATCAGAGAATGAAGTGCATAAATCGAAATAAAACAATAGATGTACCAACAAATAATTATTCATGAAACCAATTGCAAACGAGAAACAATTCGCCAGAAAAAGAAAACATAACCATATCGACAAGAAAAACAAAATTAAATCATTGAAGCACAAGAGAAACGTATTTGGTACAAATAGAAATACAACGCAAATCAGAAAGAAAACAAGCAAAACGCCAAACAAATCATACAGATGTAAAAGAAAAACAGAAATACATCACAACCAATTAAAATATAGAAAGGCATGTTGTCTTTCAGAGGAATGTAAACCCAATCGAGACTGCAGCAAAAGTGGCAGAAAAAACAAAGATTGATAATTAAATTATCAAAAACCAACAGGTAAATCAATGATACGAATCGAAAAAAACCAGAAATCAACGAAATAATACTTAGAATTGACTAATTGATTGAAAATTTAGCCAAATAGTAAGTATAGCGCAGAGCGCCGACCGACACGACCAGACCGCAAGAGAGACGAGACTCGAATGAACGTGCTTGCGGCCAAATATACAGTGCTTGGCATGGTAGCGCAGCGAAGTGGAAGGGACTATCAGCGCTGTTCTACTTGCGCAGTGGTATTTGGCAAGCAGACAGTGAGGACCCAGCCAATCATAACTAAGATTCACGCACATGTCCTTATATGCTTATCTAGATTTGTGAAAGAACAACAACCAGGGGTGTAATCAGCCCGAAATTATAATACTAACATTGATTTAAAATTTAATTTTGTATAACTATTGTTGAAAATACGAATACTTTATTGAATTCATTGTGTATTAAAATCAATAATAAAGACATTTTTAATAGATGCATGATTCTCTTGGTGTAAAAACTGATTTTTGTTACAAAATTGTTTTTATATATATCTTAAATATCATGTTTTTAAATTGTATTTCTATTTATTTATATTATTAAATCTAAATTTATGTCACACTCTTCATTGAATTAATTTGCCGAGGGGTTTCTAGTATTTGTAATTGTATATTGTAAAATATCAATAGTAATTTTTTCTCTAAACTGTTATCTACTAAAAATAATTATGAAAATGCATAAATTAAACATTTCTAAGACATAATGTAATTTTTTTTCGGAAGAGTTAAATAATTGTAAATCATACGACATTTAATAAATTTTGTCAAATATTTAGGATACTGTTTTACACATTGTAGTATTTTTGTATATTCTTATTCAACAATAAATAATCACATATTTGCAGTATTTTTTATTTATTAACGGCTTGTAAATCTTTTAATGAACATACATTTAATAAATTCCGAAAAGCAAATACTTGTTTATTTATTTAGAAAAATTGTCACTCAATAAATGATTTTTCATTAAAATAATATCTAATCAGCGATCGCTTGCATTGTTAGATTTTGATTAGCATTTTCAATGTTTTTCCAAATAATCGCGTTATAAATGTATACCTAAGTTAATGTAAGAATATGAGCGTTTTTCATTAGGTGAGTGGTTAATTATTTAAAAAGTTTTATTATTATTAAAGTAAAGGTGTATATATTTTTTTCGGAAGAGTTAAATAATTGTAAATCAATGACATTTAATAAATTTTGTCAAATATTTAGGATACTGTTTTACACATTGTAGTATTTTTGTATATTCTTATTCAACAATAAATAATCACATATTTACAGTATTTTTTATTTATTAACGGCTTGTAAATCTTTTAATGGACATACATTTAATATATTCCGAAAAGCAAATACTTGTTTATTTATTTAGAAAAATTGTCACTCAATAAATGATTTTTCATTAAAATAATATCAAATCAGCGATCGCTTGCATTGTTAGATTTTGATTAGGATTTTCAATGTTTTTCCAAATAATCGCGTTATAAATGTATACCTAAGTTAATGTAAAAATATGAGCGTTTTTCATTATGTGAGTGGTTAATTATTAAAAAAGTTTTATTATTATTAAAGTAAAGGTGTTTATATTTTTTTCGGAAGAGTTAAATAATTGTAAATCAATGACATTTAATAAATTTTGTCAAATATTTAGGATACTGTTTTACACATTGTAGTATTTTTGTATATTCTTATTCAACATTAAATAATCACATATTTACAGTATTTTTTATTTATTAACGGCTTGTAAATCTTTTAATGGACATACATTTAATATATTCCGAAAAGCAAATACTTGTTTATTTATTTAGAAAAATTGTCACTCAATAAATGATTTTTCATTAAAATAATATCTAATCAGCGATCGCTTGCATTGTTAGATTTTGATTAGGATTTTCAATGTTTTTCCAAATAATCGCGTTATAAATGTATACCTAAGTTAATGTAAAAATATGAGCGTTTTTCATTATGTGAGTGGTTAATTATTAAAAAAGTTTTATTATTATTAAAGTAAAGGTGTTTATATTTTTTTCGGAAGAGTTAAATAATTGTAAATCAATGACATTTAATAAAAGTTGTCAAATATTTAGCATATTGTTTTAAACTTTGTAGTATTTTTGTATATTCTTATTCAACAATAAATAATCACATATTTACAGTATTTTTTATTTATGAACACCTTGTAAATATTTTAATGGACATACATTTAATAAATTCCGAAAAGCAAATACTTGTTTATTTATTTAGAAAAATTGTCACTCAATAAATGATTTTTCATTAAAATAATATCAAATCAGCAATCGCTTGCATTGTTAGATTTTGATTAGCATTGTCGATGTTTTTCCAAATAATCGCGTAATAAATGTATACCTAAGTTTATGTAAAAATATGGCGTTTTTCATTAGGTGAGTGGTTAATTATTTAAAAGATTTATTATTATTAAAGTAAAGGTGTATATATTTTTTCAGAAGAGTTAAATAATTGTAAATCCATGACATTTAATAATTTTTGTCAATTATTTAGGATACTGTTTTAAACTTTGTAGTACTTTTGTATATTCTTATTCAACAATAAATAATCACATATTTACAGTATTTTTTATTTATTAACGGCTTGTAAATCTTCTAATGGACATACATTTAATATATTGCGAAAAGCAAATACTTGTTTATTTATTTAGAAAAATTGTCACACAATATATGATTTTTCATTAAAATAATATCTAATCAGCGATTGCTTGCATTGTTAGATTTTGATTTGCATTTTCGATGTTTTTCCAAATAATCGCGTTATAAATGTATACCTAAGTTTATGTAAAAATATGAGCGTTTTTCATTAGGTGAGTGGTTAATTATTAAAAAAGTTTTATTATTATTAAAGTAAAGGTGTATAAATTTTTTTCGGAAGAGTTAAATAATTGTAAATCATATGACATTTAATAAATTTTGTGTAGAATTTTTATGTATTCTTATTCAACAATAAATAATCAAATGTTTACAGTTTTTTTTTATTTATTAACGGCTTGTAAATCTTCTAATGGACATACATTTAATATATTGCGAAAAGCAAATACTTGTTTATTTATTTAGAAAAATTGTCACACAATATATGATTTTTCATTAAAATAATATCTAATCAGTGATCGCTTGCATTGTTAGATTTTGATTAGCATTTTCGATGTTTTTCCAAATAATCGCGTTATAAATGTATACGTAAGTTAATGTAAAAAAATGAGCGTTTTTCATTAGGTGAGTGGTTAATTATTTAAAAAGTTTTGTTATTAAAATAAAGGTGTCATATTAGTAATAAATGGAAAATGTTATAGAATTACAAATAATATTGACATTAAAATATACTATGTTTTGGGAAAAGTGACTCATTTATAATTTAAAACGCAATTTATTTCAAACAACAATCTTATTTCTATGACGTTCCATCTTCAACAAATATACTTTGACCATCACCTAAAAAGTGTATGACCATTTAATCATCACAAGTAATGCTTTGTCAACTAATGCATTAATATATAATTTAGCAGACAACAATGTTCCATTAGTTAAATTAGCAAACATTTTGAATATTTTTTAATATATACACAATTTGAAAAGTGCATTCGTTTGAAGTTATTTGATCGTATACAATGTTGCATAATCAAAATATATATTGGACGTTTAATTCGTTATATGTTTTGGGGAAACTAACTGGTGTGGTGCCGTTTCTAACAATAAATGGAACAACTTCGAATAAACAAAAATTTTATTACATAACACAAATTTTATACTCTTTTACAATCACATTTTTGTGTATATACAATATAATTGCATCGACAGTACATTCTAAAATTGACATCGGCATAATTTATTATTTGAATGTTCAAATATTTATTACGATAACGTTTACACAAAACTATATTTTTGGCCATTATCAATCAAAAATAATATCGGAATGTTTACAAAGCCTTCAAGTCGTATTTAGTAGCATTGCAAACTTAAATGTTATTATAAATTATAATGATATAAAAAATAAAGTAAACTGGTTATTATTATTTAAAATTATTCTAGTTATTTTAGTAAATTTGTCGAATTTTTCACCTATATATGAAGATAATTTAGGATATACTGCTACGTTATTTACCGCGACAACATTAACGGATACTGTCTTAGATTGCCATTTATTTTTCTTACTTTACAATCTCAAAATTGCGTATTTAGAAATAAATAATAAGTTAATAGATCTGCGACATGATGTTATTACACCAGTAAAAAATGTTTTGAAAGTGTTAATGAGTATTTACGGCCAATGCTGTGAAATAGGACTATCCATAAATCGAATATTTAATCTTTTCATTATATTCAAATTGTTGAATACATTTTTCTATATGGTGTATATGATTTATACGATTGCTTCATTGGATCAAGCTACTGTTCAGGTTTTGAATATTGTGTCGATAATGATATGGATTTTATATATTATAGCTGGACCACTTTTACTGGGTTATCACTTTGAAATTGGAGTTTCTGAAGTAAGTTACCAGTGCCCATACGAAAGCTTATTATAAACCGAAAAGAGAATGAGGTTTTTATTGCTTTCTTAAACGAATATACATATACATATATTATTAATTGATTGTGTGGTTGGCACTTGTTGGGACATATGCAATTATGATAATAAATAAAACACTTGGTAATTTCCACGAATAATTATTTTATTTAACAATCGACACGTTTCGACTCTACAGTCATCATCAGGTAATCAGTGTTACAAAGGTTCTTCACAGACATTGTTGTGAAGAACCTTTGTAACACTGATTATCTGATGATGACTGTAGAGTCGAAACGCTTCGATTGTTAAATAAAATAATTATTCGTGGAAATTACCAAATGTTTTATTTATTATTATAATACCTATATAATATAAAACCTTAAATACACACACACACAGAGAGAGAGAGTGAGAGAATGAGAAAAATACGCCATGAGAATGGCCAAATCAAATTATAAACGATAAATATACGATATGAATTTCTTGTGATGGACGTAACATACAAAGAAATTGAATTATTCATCTAACAAACACACACACTCACAGAAAGATGTCAATCCAATAAGATAAAACATCTGCAGTGTCATGCATCGAACTTTCTTTGACGCTTTTGGGTTAAATCACATTGTATTTTCATTATTTTTCTAATTTATAATATTTTTTCTAACCTTTGGAACACTTTTACACTAAATTTATATCTTAGAATAAATATAGAATGTCAAACTTCAAATTATTTAAGTCTATTCATTTTTTATTTTTCGATAAACAATTGACAGGCGCAGATGATACAATTTATGTAAAAATAAATATAATGAGAAGAAATTTCAAGAGCCATTTTCTTGTTTCCGGTAGCGTTTGGGAAAAAAAGTTTCAAATAAAAGTTGTATAAAATGCTGATATCTTTAATTTTTATTGTAACAATGTAACTGCAACTATTTTTGAGTATTTGCAGAAACCGCAAGAAATTAATGAGTAAACATGCACTTCCGGTGGGAATATTGTTTTCAAAAATAAGAGGTGCACACCCCAGGGATATGCAAATCTTAAATTTAAAGTTTCATAATTTTAGCTTCAACCGTTTAGACTATAGAGAACTTACACACACACACACACACCCGCACACACCCCTCCCCCCACACACCCCCCCCCCCACACACACACACAGACAGACGTCATTCCAAAAATAGTCGGAATCGATTTAGGGAAGTTCAAAACGTATATTTCCGTTAAAATCTCGAGTTCGAAATTTATCATGATAACAATACTTAAGAGAGTAAAAAGTAAAAATAGGGAACATAATTGTAATTTTAAATATAAAAAAAATAAATTGAAATAAGAAACATATTAGTTAGTTCAACAATTCTGTTTTGATTTTTCTTTGTTTCAGTCCAACAAAACTTGCAATTTGATGAATTCAATGCGACACATTGATCAAGCTGTCACCGCTAAAGTAATTTGTGTACTAATAAAACAAACATGTAATAATATAAACTAAATTTACTATGTTTCAGATTGAAACCTATGTTCTTCATCTACATTTTATTAAGCTAAAATTTACTGTTTTTGGTTTATTTCCAATAAACTTTAAATTCATTTATTCCGTAAGTTATTTTGTTTATAATTTTATTACTACAGCCTTGTACATTATTGTCTTTAAAATATGATATTTTTTCTTTCTGGTTTCAGCTATTAGGCGCTATATCTACATATTTTGTCGTCTTGGTCCAATTGCAAAAAAATGTATAAATCGTATGATCTATGGCAATGTAACTGAATATGTTTAAGCAATTCAAATATAGAGAATATTTATATTAGTTTGAGTATGTTCTTATTTCAAATTATCAACTTTTGCGAGCGCGCGTGTGAGTGTGTGGGAAAATTTGTCGCAAAAATTGTGAAACTTTAAACATATGATTTATTTGAGATTCATCATAAATGTATTGAAACAGTTTTAAAGTAAATGTTGATGGTATTTATTAATCTAAGCTGTTTACTCGTCTTTGCTGTAATGTCTGTTGATCTCTTACTATTGTGGCAAGATTTTGTTGCGCACCATCATCATGAATATCTCGTTTGGATTTATTGATATCGTCCAAATCAAAGTCGAACCATGCCCCTACTTTGATTTTGAAGCCTGGCTTCGAATAAGCTTCTACAGTAGTAGATTTATCGAAAAAACAAACGACCACAACACAAAATAATATGTTACGCATTTTAAATTTTAAATATATTTTATTGAAATCGAAGTATAACCTTCGTAGTACATATATACATTTTAATACAAATTTCTTATAATTTTATGGAAACAAATATTGAGCATATTTTGGTTGCTGATAACTTATTTCGTAAGGATTGAAACAGTTAAAATCATGACAATAAGTTTTTGGATAGCTGGCCGTAGATCGTTTGGCCACTTTCTTACAAGATTTTGCTAAACAATTCTTATCTTCAATTCGAACTCCATCAACAAAGTCAACCTGCATCTGTGAAATCATCTCTTGCAGTTCTTGGCTTACTCCATTTTGCTGTAATGTTTGTTCCTCTACTTGATCTTTTACTATTGTAGCAGGATTATGTACCGCTACTTCATCATGAATATCTCTTTTGTCTTTTTTTAAAAAGTCCAAATTAAGAGCGAACCATGGCCCTACTTTGATATCCAGACCTGGCTTCGGATGTGCTTCTACAGTTGTAGATTTATCGTATAGACAAACGAGTAATACGGCTAGAACGCAAAATAATATATTACGCATTTTGAATTTTAAATATATTTTATGGAAATCGAAGTATAACTTTCGTAGTAGTTCAAAAGTAACTGTGCTTGTTCGATTGAATAGGCTTCTTTATATACCAAATTATTATTGAGTGAGTACGTGTTGAACGAAGTACAACTTTAGAAATAAAATAATTTATCTCATCCAAAAATTAAATGAACGATGGTGAAATTACGGCAATTGTTATATTTGTATATAACTTAAGCAATTAGGAAATGACGAAAGAGTAATTATAATATATTACTGAAAACAAAACTAGTTTGCACAACGCAGATAAATCAAAATCTTGAATTTTATTCTCCTTACATTCTTAGTTAATTTGAAAATCGATATATAATAAATGTTCATCTAGTTTTAAAATATTTTAATTAATCCACTTTCAGAAATATGGAGTTAGCAGGCTTCAGTATGTAAAATAAATATTTACTTCCTATAGTTACATTCTTATACGCGTAAGAAATGCGTAATTTTAATAACTTTAATGTCTTTCGTTTGCTTCAGTGTGTACTAACATACATCTTGCATACTCAATAACACTCTTTATCAGAAATGGAAGATACAAAATAGATCATTGAACAGAAAACCACGTCATATTATGGTTACTTTGACCTCATTTTCATTCGTTTCGCATTATAATCGCTTTATTGTCCATATATCGACGACTGTTACCCAAAATATCACAATATAATGATCTGGCGGTCAAATTTTATTTCTGTTTATAAACATATGATTCTCAATATAAATCATAACACAAAAAGAATAATCTCAGTTACAAGTGAGTGACTTGGCACAGCTTAGTGAATTGCCTATTTTTAATTCAGCAGTTAGGATACATTTTAAATTAAATTGGTATGTTTTTATTTATATCATACTAATATTTTAAGTACGAATATGCTTCAAGTTCTGTTCTATGTCAACTTAAACTCAGCCTTAAGTTATACAAATAAAATTTCAATATAATAATGAAAGTTGCTCAAATATGTTTATACTAATTTATAAATTTTTAGAGAATTCTATACGAAAATGAACATTTACATATATTTTTCTGTATTCGTAATCGTCTATCAATTGACTCCACTGGCAGCAGTTCGAGTATCTGAAAATGAAGGATACGAAAAAACTCATTTTCCATCTAAGTCGAAAAGAGGGGTCTGGGATTACTTGAATTCACAGCCATATCCATTTGTGCCTAAACCTTTGACTACTTCTATCTTCAGAAAACCGTTGGAAAGCCCATATGGTGATTACTATATGTCACATTCGCTAACAAAAAGAGATGTAGCAATGGAATTATTAAAAGGAGTTGGTAAAGTAATAGGTCAAGTTGGATGGCATGAAGCTACCAAGAACATTGACCCGGAGAAATTGCTGACCGATACTGTGGAGTATGTCGATAAATTGAACATACATCCTCATTACAGATCAGGCTATATGTATGCTTCCTTCCTTCCTTTAGTAAAGTAATAAAATCTATCAGGATAGATACACTTGATTCTACAGCTTTGGCAATCAATTAAACGAAATATCTGCATTGCTGTGCACTGCACATTTTCTGAAGTATGTCTTTAGATAAGAAGTATATTTTGATAATATATGTGTGTGTATTTAATATATTTATAAAATAAAAATGTGCGAAATATAAATATCTTTCATTTGTATAGTAACTATTTTATTGTAAGTACAACTGCTTCGTTGATATTGTAAAAAAACGTAAAAAATGACTGAAGTAAACAAGCACTTACATTTTGAATCATCAAAAATAAGAGGTTTTCTTAACAGACATAAGTTTCATAATTTTACCTTCAATTCCTTATAGACTGTACACATTTTCTATTTTTGAAAAGAATATTCAAACCGGAAGTGCTTGTTTACCGAAGCGTCTGCACTTTGGTAAGCTGCAATGTGATTCTGATATTTGAATGATTGATATAAATAACTATTAAATATATATTGTGTAACAACGTGCATACTATTTACTCAATAACACTCGTTATCAGAAATGGACGATACATTTATGATTAAAGTCACAAACAGTAAGCCACGTAATATTATAATTACTTTGACGTGGTTTGTCATTCTTTTTTAATTATATATACCATAGTTGTTTACTATATAGCCACGGGTGTTACAAATATCACAATACAATGATCTGGCGGTCAAATTTTATCTCTGCTTATAAAAATATGATTCTCCATACAAATCATAGCATAAAAAGAAGCATATCAGTTACAAGTGAGTAACTTCACACTACTTAGTGAATTGTCTGATTTTTATTCAGCAGTTAGAATACATGAAAACTTATTTTAAATTGGTATGTTATTATTTATATTTATAATATAATATTATTAGTATATACTTAAAGTAACTTATAAATTTTCAGAGAAATCTATAGCAAAATGAACATTTACATATATTTTTCGGTATTTGTAATCGTCTATCAATTGACTCCACTGGCAGCAGTTCGACTATCTGAAGATATAGGATACGAAAAAGCTCGTTTGCTATGTAGGTCGCAAAGAGGGGTCTGGGATTACTTGAACTCACAGCAATCTCAATTTTTGCCTAAACCTTTGACTACTTTTTGCTTCGGAAAACCGTTGGAAAACCCATATGGTGATTACTTTATGTCACATTCGCGATCAAAGAGAGATGTAGCAATGGAATTATTAAAAGGAGTTGGTAAAGTAATAGGTAAAGTAGGATGGCATCAAGCTACCAAGAACATTGACAAGGATAAATTGCTGGAGTATATCGAAACAATGCACACGCATCCTTATTACGTGCCAGCCTATTCATTTAATCCCTACCTTGCTTTGGGAAAGTAATAAAATCTATCAAGATAGATACACTTGCTTCTACAGCTTTAACAATCAATTAAAAAGAAATATCTGCAGTGCCGTGCACTGCACAATTTTATAAGTATAAGTGTTTAGTGTTTAGATAGGATATTAAGATAATATGTGTTTGTTATTATTAATTTATATATAAAACATAAAAATATGCGTAATATAAAATATCTTTCATGTGTATAGTAACTATTTTATTGTAAGTACAACTGCTTCGTTGATATTGTAAAAAAACATAAAAAATGACTGAAGTAAACAAGCACTTCCATTTTGAATATTCTTATAAAAAATAAGAGGTTTTCTTACCAGACATATACAAATCCTAAGCTTAAAGTTTCATAATTCTACCTTCAATCCCTTATAGGCTGTACACACTTTCTATTTTTGAAAAGAATATTCAAACCAGAAGTGCTTGTTTACCGAAACGTCTGCTGTTGGTAAGCTGCAATGGGATTCTGATATTTGAATGATTGATGTAAATAACTATTAAATGTATATTGTGTAACAGAGTGCATCCTATTTAGTCAATAACACTCTTTATCAGAAATGGATACGTTTATGATAAAAGTCTCAGAACAGTAAGCCACATCATATTATTAATACTTTGACGTGGTTTGTCATTCTTTTCGATTTATATACACCATATAACCACGGGTGTTACAAATATCACAATACAATGATCTATATAAATATGATTCTCAATATAAATCATTACACAAAAAGAAGCATATCAGTTACAAGTGAGTATCTTCACACTCCTTAGTGAATTGTTTATTTTTATTCAATAGTTAGGATATATGAAAATTTACTTTAAGGTGGTATGTTTTTATTTACAATAAATTACTAATATTTTTCGCGCGTATATACTCCAGGTTCTATGTCCGCTTAGACTTGAATTAAATATCAAAATATTATTGAAAGTTATCTAAATATGTTTAAGCTAACTTGAAATATTTTCAGAGAATTTTATAGCAATATGAACATTTATACATATTTTTCGGTGTTCGTAATCGCATATCAATTGACTCCACTAGCAGCAGTTGGATTTTCTGAAGACGAAAGAGCTCAATTACAATCTCGGTCAAGGAGAGGATTAATATTTTGGGATTTCTTGATACCCATTACCTCAAAGAAATCTCAAATTGTGTCGAAACGATCATATGATATTAATAAAGCTGCTGATGTTTCTAGATTCGGAAAATTACTGCAAAGTCCTAATGGTGATAGCTTTATATTAGAATCACGAGCAAAAAGAGATATACCAGCGGAATTAGTAAAAGGAGTTGGTAAAGTAATAGGTAATGTAGGATGGCATCAAGCTACCAAGAATATTGACACCGATAAATTGCTGACCGATACTGTGGCTTATATAAAAAATATGGACATACGACCTAATTACGAGACAGATCCTTCATTTAATCCCTACATTGGTTTATCAGGATAAATACACCTGTTATAACAGTTTGGACATCACTTAAAAAATATTTATGCAATATCTGGTACTGAATTGGCGTATTTTGTTTAGATATTATATAATGTATGTGTGTATATAAATTTATAACAAATAATGTTTTACGAAATATAAATATCCTTCAGTTGTACTTTCTTATTATGTAAGAATGTATAAGAATGTATTGTAATCATGAAAAATTTCGATTTCGAGATTTTAACGGAAATACACGTTTTGACCTTAACTGAATCGATTCTGTCTGTTTTTGGAATGACTTCTATCTGTTTGTGTGTGTGTGTGGCTGTGTGTGAGCGTTCTACAGCCCAAGCGGCTGAAGGTAAAATTATGAAATTTTAAACTTATGATTTGTATGTGCCTGGCAAGAAAAAGTAGCATCAAGATCAATTTTATTATTAATAAATTAATGTATTTTATATACGTATAAACAATTTTTTTTATTAAGTTTTATTAATTATGTAACAACGTATATTAATCATGAATAATCAGATACAATAAATGATTATTTATAGTAATTCAACTTCTAATGTATGGTGAGGGATAAAAAGACGGTAGCGGTCCTCCGTCAGAAGGACGGTAATTCTCTTCAAAATATTGGACAACACCTTCTTTGCATGTCTCTTTGTCCAAACATTTATTAATTTGATGAGATAATACGCCCGCTCCTACTGATACAAGTCCTCCAAGGAATACTAATCCAGCACCTCGTCTGGAACGCATTTGATTCATCATTATGTTATTCTTGGCTTTATTCTCAATGATAATGGTAGTATGTTTCTGATCACGAAGAGCTTCATTCGGTCGTATTGAAATAGTATGTGTGTGTTCTGGAAAGGTTTCTTGATCTGGTGAATTTTGCGTTAAATTATTATTTGAAGTATTTTGGAAATTAGTATCTTCTTTCTTGGTATCATGTGCTAATAGTTCGTTGATATTGGTTAGGCTTGGAATCCCGTTAGATACTTTAGTTCTTGAATTAAGTAGAGTACTTGCAGTTGGCATTGCTTCAAGATAAGCAATTTGGTAGATGACAAAACAAATAAGAAATGCATTCATTTTAATCAAGGATTATCTGCAAATAAAGCAGTATCTAGTAATATGATGGCAGATATGAAACGATTCGTCTCACACTACATTATTTCCAAAAATATAATATAATAAACATAAATACATAGCGATACTTACTTGTATATTTAAAGATTATATAATTTAGTCAACTTATTCACAACTCATGTTAAGAAAGTAGGATTTGTGTATTTTATAGATATAAAATATTGTATTTTGAACGCCATATCATTGTTGATATGTAAAAATCAATGTATACGATAATTAATAATAATACAATTTTACAATATGTTTTACATTCTTATACGTTATAAAAATGCGTCTGTCTATCTGTGTGTGTGTCAATATGTCAAAAGCCAGTAAAGAAATTAATCACAAATTTCTTTATTTCAAATATTATTTTTCTTCTTCAGTTACGGTTAATAGAAAAGATATTACACGCCTCATTTTCAAATTGATGATAGGTTAGATTAGGAATGTACGGAGAATGAAATTCAAGATTTTTAATTATCTACGTCGTGCAAACTAGTTTTGTTTTCAGTTATATATTATAATTACTCTTTCGTTATTTCCTAATTGCTTAAGTTATATACAAATATAACAATTGCCTTAATTTCACCATCGTTCATTTATCTTTTGGATGAGATAAATTATTTTATTTCTAATGTTGTACTTTGTTCAACACGTACTCACTCAATAATAATTTGGTATATAAGGAAGCCTATTCAATCGAACAAGCACAGTTACTTTTGAACTACTACGAAAGTTATATTTCGATTTCCATAAAATATATTTAAAATTCAAAATGCGTAATATATTATTTTGTGTTGTAGCCGTATTACTCGTTTGTCTATTCGATAAATCTACAACTGTAGAAGCACATCCAAAGCCAGGGCTCAAAATAAAAGTAGGACCATGGTTCGACTTTGATTTGGACGATTTCAAGAAATCCAAAAGGGATGTTCATGATTATGATGCGCAACAAAATCCTGCTACAATAGCAAGAAATCAAGTAGATAAACAAACATTACAGCAAAATCCAGTAAACCAAGAACTGCAAGAGATGATTTCACAGATGCAAGTTGACTTTGCTGATGGAGTACGAATTGAAGATATGAATTGTTTTACAAAATCTTGTAAGAGAGTGGCCAAACGATCTACGACCACCGTAGAGAAAATTTATTGTATTGAACCGTTCTGTTTCATAGCTTAATTTATAAATTATTATCAATAATTACTTTAAAACTCTTTTTCTATACAATTATAAGATATTTATATTAAAATGTATTACACATCTCAAATAAATATTGAGAAGCAAATAAATTTTTATATTTTTAATAACTCCATTTCCACAATGCTAATATCTCATATTGCTATGCAACGATTTTAAAAATGGAAGGGGAAACTAAAATGTTCTGGTTTCATTGTCATTCATGATTATAATAAATCATGAAAAATTTCTATCTCGAGATTTTAACAGACATAACGGACATATTCGTTTTGGCCTTCTCTGAATCGATTCTGAATGACGTCCGTCTGTGTGTGTGAGCGCTCAGAAAAACAAAATAGACTTAAATAATTTGGCGTTAGACATTTAATATTTATTCTAAGAAATGTATTTAGTGCAAAAGTTTTTCAAAGGTTAGTAAGATATTATAAATTCGTAAAATAATAAAAATATGATCCAAAATGTGTATAACATTTTCTGAGACCATAAATTTCGTTAGTACTACCGAAATATCATCCTTCATTATTATTTTAATTTAATTATTCAAATTTAAAAGTCGTGACATCGAGAGAAAAGTTTAGTATGCATTTCTGGAATAAACTTCGTTATTCCCTCAACTGAAAACGCCCTCGGCTCCGCCTCCTGTATAAGTTGAAGTTTCGGGAATAAAACCATAGTTTATTCCCTTGATACATAAATAACTATAATATACGTATAAACAATTTTTTAATTTAGTTTTATTAATTTTGTAACAACATATATTAATTATCATTAATGGGATACAATAAATGATTATTTATAGTAATTCAACCTTTTATGTATGGTGAGAAAAACCAAAAAACAATAATTATTTTAATAAATAAACACAACGTATTAAGTGTATGTTTTTCTTATAAAACTAACAAAATAAGGCACATTTTTGAAAATGCGTAAAGAATTACTTGAAATGCAATGGTTGGCTGAAGGACACCTAGGAAAAGTGATTACCAGAATGGGGCTTCAGGATGCTTGACCCTCTAGGTGCTGGAGAGGTATGGTGAGGGATACCAAGACAGAAGCTTTCCTCCGTAAGAAGGACGGTAATTCTCTTTAAAATATTGCTCAACACCATTTTTGCATGACTCTTTGTCCAAGCAATTATTATGTGCCTGGCAAGAAAAAGTAGCATCAAGATCAATTTTATTATTAATAAATTAATGTATTTTATATACGTATAAACAATTTTTTTTATTAAGTTTTATTAATTATGTAACAACGTATATTAATCATGAATAATCAGATACAATAAATGATTATTTATAGTAATTCAACTTCTAATGTATGGTGAGGGATAAAAAGACGGTAGCGGTCCTCCGTCAGAAGGACGGTAATTCTCTTCAAAATATTGGACAACACCTTCTTTGCATGTCTCTTTGTCCAAACATTTATTAATTTGATGAGATAATACGCCCGCTCCTACTGATACAAGTCCTCCAAGGAATACTAATCCAGCACCTCGTCTGGAACGCATTTGATTCATCATTATGTTATTCTTGGCTTTATTCTCAATGATAATGGTAGTATGTTTCTGATCACGAAGAGCTTCATTCGGTCGTATTGAAATAGTATGTGTGTGTTCTGGAAAGGTTTCTTGATCTGGTGAATTTTGCGTTAAATTATTATTTGAAGTATTTTGGAAATTAGTATCTTCTTTCTTGGTATCATGTGCTAATAGTTCGTTGATATTGGTTAGGCTTGGAATCCCGTTAGATACTTTAGTTCTTGAATTAAGTAGAGTACTTGCAGTTGGCATTGCTTCAAGATAAGCAATTTGGTAGATGACAAAACAAATAAGAAATGTATTCATTTTAATCAAGGATTATCTGCAAATAAAGCAGTATCTAGTAATATGATGGCAGATATGAAACGATTCGTCTCACACTACATTATTTCCAAAAATATAATATAATAAACATAAATACATACATACATAGCAATACTTACTTATATATCTAAAGATTATATAATTTAGTCAACTTATTCACAACTCATGTTAAGAAAGTTGGATTTGTGTAATTTATAGATATAAAATATTGTATTTTGAACGCCACATCATTGTAAATATGTAAAAATCAATATATACGATAATTAATAATAATACAATTTTACAATATGTTTTACATTCCTATACGTTATAAAAATGCGTTTGTCTGTCTGTGTGTGTGTCAATATGTCAAAAGCCAGTAAAGAAATTAATCACAGATTTCTTTATTTCAAATATTATTTTTCTTCTTCAGTTACAGTTAATAGAAAAAGTATTACACGGCTGATTTTCAAATTGATGGTAGGTTAGATTGGGAATGTAAGCAGAATGAAATTTAAGATTTTGAATTATCTGCGTTGTGCAAACTAGTTTTGTTTTCAGTAATATTTTATCATTACTCTTTCGTCATTTCCTAATTGCTTAAGTTTTATAGAAATATAACAATTGCCTTAATTTCACCATCGTTCATTTATCTTTTGGATGAGATAAATTATATTATTTCTAAAGTTGTACTTCGTTCAACACGTACTCACTTAATAATAATTTGGTATATAAGGAAGCTTATTCAATCGAACAAGCACAGTTACTTTTGAACTACTACAAAAGTTATACTTCGATTTCCATAAAATATATTTAATATTCAAAATGCGTAACATATTATTTTGTGTTGTAGCCGTATTACTCGTTTGTCTATTCGATAAATCTACAACTGTAGTAGCACATCCGAAGCCAGGTCTCGATATCAAAGTAGGAGATTTGTTCACTCTTAATTTGGACTTTTTAAAAAGAGCCGAAAGAGATATTCATGATGAAGGTGCGGAACAAAATCCTGCTACAATAGTAAAAGATCAAAATGGAGTAAGCCAAGAGTTGCAAGAGAAGATTTCACAGATGCTTGTTGGAGTTCGAAATTTATATTAAAACGATCTGTTTCACGTTTATATTATGTTATGTACTAAATTAATAAATTATTATCAATAATTACTTTAAAACTGTTTTTCTATATAATTATAAGAAATTTATCTTAAAATGTATAACACATCTCGAACAAATATTGAGAAGCGAGCAAATTTTTATTTTTTATATTTCAGAAATTGGAGCAACTAGATTCTATTTAAATTAAAACAACTAAGCTAAAAATCCTAAATAATTAACTATTTCAAAGGCAGATAATGCTTTAATTCAGCAAGAGTAATTGTACTTTAATATATTAAGGTAACAGCAGATTAAAATAATTAATATTTCATATTTGCTATCGTTTCACTCTGTTAAAAAAATGGTGGCAATGCAACGACTTGCAAAATTCTTCCGCCATACCCTTTAAATTCAGCTCGTATCACAATTACTTCAATTTTCGCCCATTTACACAATGCTAATATCTCATATTGCTATGGCCCCGTTTTGAAAAGGGGACGCTAAAAGGTTCTTTTTTCATTGTCAGTGGTCTATTGTAATCAAGAAAAATTTCGGTCTCGAGATTTTAACGGAAATACACATTTTTACCTTCCCTGAATCAATTCTGACTATTTTTGTCTCTCTCTCCTCATTTGTGTGTGCCTAACCGTTAATGGTAAAATTATGAAACTTATACTTAAGATTAGTATATGCCTGGCAAGAAAACCTCTTATTTTTGAAAACAATATTCAAACCGGAAGTGCATGTTTACTCTAGTCATTATATGTGGTTTCTGGAAAAACTCAAAAACGGTTTCAGTTATATCAAAAATAGTTTGAATAAAAATTATTGGTATTAACATTTTATACAACCCATGTTTGAGCATTGATTCATACATTTTACCGATAACAAGAAAATTGCTATGGAAATTGGTTCATATTATAATTATTTTCACATAAATCGTATCAACTGTGCCTGTCAATTGTTTAGCAGAAAAACAAAATATATTTAAATACTTTGTTAATATTTATTCTAAGAAATATAATTAGTGCAAAAGTGTTCCTAAGGTTAGTAGAATATTATAAATTAGTAAAATAATATAAATATGATCCAAAATGCGAATAAAAAAGTTCAGTGAAAGACATTTCAGATATTTTTTTTACATTTCAATATTATGAGGAAATGCGTCAACTAAAACTATTTTAAGTAGCAATGTCACACTTCTGATATAACAACGATATTAATTAAAGGTTTTGCATTAGGAGGATTAAATGAAGAAAAAAACGACAATGAAGGATAATTTTCCGGTAGTACTAACTCAGAAAATGAATATTATAACCAAAATATTCAGAAAAAAACTGAAATTCTTCCATGACACGTAAGGTGAGCTAAAAATACTACATTTCTTGTATATATACAGAAAAAAAATCACACACCCTTTCAAACAATTTATATTAAAATATAAAAAGAAACAAATAAATAGGAATAATTGCTTTATTACAAAATAGTAGTCATAACAATCAAAATGAAAAATTTGATTAAACATTAGTAACTATCGTAATAGGATCATGATAAATTATTTAAGAAAACTGTACTATACTATAAAACGTATTTCCCATGCAAGATTAAATAATTTAACTTATTGACAACTGAGAAAGAAACATGCACATTTTATAGAAATAAAATATTGTATTTGGAACGCCACTTCATTATCGATATTTATAAAAACATTGTGCAACTTTATTCATAAGTATAAACAAACAGATGCATCCAAAATTCACCGGATGTGGCCACATTTATTATTTTGCCGCACAATAAAGTCTACTGATATAAACTATACGATAATTAATAATTACACAATTTTATGTTATGTCTTTCACTGTATTTTTTACTCGCTTATACGAAGTAATAATGACGACTGTCTGTCTATGTGTGTGTCAATGAGTCAAAAGCCAGTAAAGAATCTTGGAATTCTTTACTCCAAATATTTTTTTTTCTTTTTCATCCATGGTTAATAAATAGTAAAGGTATTATATTATTGACGAGGTCTAGGTGAAAGACTTGCAGGTTATCCCCTGCTATCTAGTCTAGCCTATAGGTGTCCTCCAGGCTTCTCCGTAATCCTATGAGTTCATATTAAGCGTCCAGAAATTGATGTAATTTCAAATCGTACAAGGGTTGATGACGTATCGGGATTTTAGCTCACCTTACGTAATACTGAAATTTGAAACATTTTTTTCACTTCTCTCGTTATATACTTTGGGCGCCAAGTCGTAAAATCATATTTAATCGCTTTGTCTCCTCTGAAGGTGCTTGTGGTTGTTTGTGGGTAATAAGCATTAAAAGTAATCAATGAAACACAATTGGTAAATTTAGAAATCAAAATATATTTTCAGTAGTGAAATAGGATTGGGAACATAAACGAGTTTTTTACAAGACTGTCTAAAATGTAACAATAATTTCAAATTTAGTTTAGTATAAAAGAACTTTTAAATATTGGGCCATATTATTTGTATAAAGGACATGAAATTTCTTTCTTGTTTGTTTTACGTAATTGATATGTCTACGTAATCTTAATGCTAATTGGAGCAATATATTCTCTTGTTTTCACAGTAAATTACAAAAAATCTTCAAAAAGGTTATCGGTAAATGTTTATTTCAACTTGGATTTTGATAAATCTATAAATATCTTTACTTATATCACAACGTTGTTGTTAATAATTTAGTTTTGTTTAACCGGAACTGCTGGACGGTGTGGTTCTTGTTATTGGTCTTGGTATCTACTCAGTACTTCTTTTTTCTATTCTACTTCTATTTTCTATACTATCTACACTTCTTATAACGATGTCTATGTGTCAGTTTTTATGACTGTGTTGTGATATTATTTACAAAAATCTTAATTTTTATAAATTTAAACGGTGGAGAATAAATTTTTGTTGTAACAGCTATCGAAATCGTTAATTCAATTCGTTTTTATAAATAGATTATGTCGTTAAGTAAACGTAACAATTTAACATAACAATATAAATATGAACCATTTAAAAATTTGCTACTCTAGTTGCTGGTTTCTACAAATTCTGTCAACCTTATATTTGATCAAATGTTGAGTTTGTTAATTTGACCCCACTTAATTAATGTATTCTACTATCGTCAATAAAATCACTATAATATAATTTTTCATGGTCGAATAGATGCGCCATTCCCCCACATAAAATGGTGCACCAATCCATCCAACTCCAAATACTTTTACCGTATCTTCATAATTGATTTCATTCTCTTGTTTCTTCCTAAAAATGTTTTTAATCGCAGCGAATAATTTTCTGACTGAAAATAGCAAAATTGTATATATATTATTATGTAAACTCAAATAATCATTAATTGGTTCTTACTTTTATTGAAGAAGTTTGCCATTTCTTCGAAAATATCTAAAAAAAATAAATAAATAGGTGTTATTTTTCGTTTATTTATATTGTATCATATTTATTTACCTTGTAAATTTATTCATCGAATAAATTTGACTGATATTTCTGCGAAATATTAATGTTTTGTAGACCGGGATTTAAAACCTATCCACTCGTGAAATGGAAAATTGTGAGTGGTCTCTATGGAAATGAAGCAGCTTGTTGTATATCTGCTGTCAATTATTGTATACTATTATAATGAAAAAAAAAATCTGCAACGTCTTACGTTGACCTTTCTTATACGCATTTGGATCATACATTTATTATTTTATTAATTTATAATATTTTACTAACCTTTCAAATACTTTTGCACTAAATATATTACTTATAATAAATATTAAATGTCAAACTCCAAATTATTTAAGTCTATTTTGTTTTTCTGTTAAACAATTGATTGGCATAGGTGATACGATTTATTTGAAAATAATTATAACAAGAACCTATTTCAATAGCCATTTTCTTGTTTTCGATATCGTTTTTAAGAAAAAGTTTCAAATGAAGGTAGTACAAAACGTTAATATCTATAATTTGTATTCTAACTATATTTGCTATAAGTGCAAACGGTTTCGAGTTTTTGCAGAAACCACAAAAAAAGACTAGAGAAAACATGCACTTCCGGTTTGAATATTGTTTTCAAAAATAGGAGGTTTTCTTGCCAAGCACATACTAATCTTAGGTTTAAAGTTTCATAAGTCTACTTTTAAGGTTTGGGCTGTACAGCGCTAACATATATATACACACACACACGCATACAGCTACAGCCAGACGAAAACAGTCGAAATCGATTCAGGGAAGGTGAGAACGTGTATTTTCGATAAAATTAAGAGATCGAAATATTTCATGATTACAATACTTACTTATACTGCGTATAAGAAAGTCACTAGAGGAAGTAAAACTTTTTTTACATACTCAACATGTTTGACTTTATATTTCTGGAAGTCGATTAGTTTAAAAATATTAAAAATAGATGAACATTTAATATATATCGATTACATTGCTGATTTTCGAATTGATGATGGTTAGACTAGGAGTGTAAGAAGAATGAAATTCAAGATTTTGAATTATCCGCGTTGTGCAAACTAATTTTGTTTTCGGTAATATTTTATCATTACTCTTTCGTCATTTCTTAATTGCTTAAGTTATATACAAATATAACAATTGCATTAATTTCGCCATCGTTTAGTTATCTTTTGGATGAGATAAATTATTTTATTTCTAAAGTTGTACTTCGTTCAACACGTACTCACTTAATAATAATTTGGTATATAAGGAAGCCTATTCAATCGAACAAGCACAGTTACTTTTTGAACTACTACGAAAGTTATACTTCGATTTTAATAAAATATAAATAAAATTCAAAATGCGTAACATATTGTTTTGTGTTGTGGTCGTATTGGTCGTTTGTCTTTTCGATAAATCTACTGCTGAAGAAACTACTAAGAAGCCAGGTCTCAAAATAAAAGTAGGGCCATGGTTCGACTTTAATTTGGACTTTTTAAAAAGAGCTCAAAGAGATATTCATGATACTGGTGCGCAACAAAATCCTGCTACAATAGTAAGAGATCAAGTAGAGGAACAAACATTACAGCAAAATCGAGTAAACCAAGAACTGCAAGAGATGATTTCACAACTGCAAGTTGACTTAGTTGATGGAGTTCGAATTGAAGATAAGAATTGTCTTGCAATATCTTGTAAGCAAGTGTATAAATATACGATCTGTGAACGAAAATGTGAATTGGCTTTACCATCATAAGGCATAATTTTAACATCCATGTGTTGTCTTTACGAGATTATATAACTATTATTTATCTTAAGTTATGTATTAGATTAATAGATTAATAAATTATCAACATTTACTTTAAAATTGTGTTCAAATGAATTAATTTTAATATTTGATAGCACACTGTTACAATCTCAAACCAATATTGAGAAATGAACAAATTATTATTTTTTGAATAATTTAGAAATTGGAGTCTTTAAATAATTTTATTATTGGAAATGATTCAGTTTAGGGTTATCCTATACTGAATCATTTACATTTATCAGATTAAAATAATAAAATGTACATATTTCGTTTAATTTATAAACATCCTTGCTGTAAATTATATGTTACATGTTTTTTTCACGACATAAATAAAAAAAAAAATATATAATAATTATATATTACTAATCACCATTAAAGCCCTTGTTTAATTAATGCCTGTCCCATTCTAACGCTGAATTTAATTGTGCAATGATTTTGTATTCAGTATTTAAAATCTCAACAATTTTTATTTTCTTATGCGAAGCAATAAGTACTTCTGTATTATAAAACTGAAAAAATAAGATCTTGTAATTTTAAAGGAAACATACCTTTTCACCTTTGTGTTGAGGGTAAAATTGTGGAACTTTAAACTTAATTACTTCAATTATTTTAGTTATAAATTGATTAATTTGACATTAGAATATGTACGACACGTAAAGCGAGCTAAAAATAATGCATTTCTTGTATATATACAAAAAAAAACATACTTTCAAACAATTTATATTTGAATATGAAAAAAAAAACCAAATACATCAATAGGAACAATTGCTTAATCATAAAATAGTAATAATAATTAAATGGAAAATTTTGATTAAACAGTAACATGATTATGATGAAATATTTTAGAAAACTCTATCATACTTTATATTGAAAATTGTAAGTATACAACAATAGAAAAACATAAAACAAATCAAATATGTAAATTGTTTTTGTTCAAATAAGTACAAAACCATGATTTTTTAAGCAAAATTGAATTTTTATGAAGAAATATTGAAACATTTATAGATGAATGGAGTATTTAGGGCCGTGAATTATTGAAATATAAATTTCGATATAATGATCAGGCATTTTTAGCCGTAGAGTAAGAGATCTCGAGTTGAAAAAATATTCTGAAGCGTAAAACAATTATTTAAGCCGACAAGTCAACAATTCAACCTCTTATGTATGGTGAGGGATACCAAAAGACAATAATTATTTTTATAAATAAACAAAACGTATTAAGTATGTTTTTCTTATGAAACTAACAAAATAAGGCACATTTTTGTAATGAATTACGCGAAATGCAATGGTAAGTCACTTAGGAAAAGTGATAGGGTTTCGGGAACGGCACAACCACCATCCCTGGGAATGGTGGCGGGATGCTTGACCCTGTGGGTGCTGGTACCATAGGCCTTATGGGTGGAGGAGGTGTACGCAAGAAATCCATTGGTGGTACCATAATCATTTGTTCCATGGGTGGGGACGGCATCATCATCGGCAACATAGGCGGAAACATTTGTATCGGAGGTATTATCATATTACCAGATGACGGTTGCATGTTCAAAGGTGGTGGTGGCGTATTGTAAATAGTTGGTTGAAAATCATTATTACCAGGATTGTAATTCGGCACGCATAGGTTGTTCGCATTATTAGGTGTGCCTAAAAATGTTTACGTCAACGCATTGTTAAGTACCACCCATACACGAACACATACCTGGCATAGCTTGAGAATGCGATCCAACCGATTGATCACAACTATACTGGTACATATTGTATTGATCTGTAAAGCGCGCTTGTTCATTTGGATATGGGCAATACATATTAGTAGGCATTATGCTGGGTAGCAACAATGGAGCAGCATTCGGAGGTGGTTGCCACATTTGCTGGTCATTTTGATGTACATTTTCTACAAAAATAAATAAAAATTTGATCAAATTTGTCCATATATGTTGCCTATGTTTAATTTGTTTAAATCGATCATAACAACTATACGTTAAAGCATCATAGTAACATTCAAATGACATAATAACTAATCTAAGATAAATCTCCCTCCCTCTCTCTCTCTATATATAAATATATATAACAGCCGAAAGTAGTCGTATAAATAAACATTTTTGTGAAATACCACCGAGTGTTTCTCTATCAATTTTATTTGATCAATATATATATATATATATATATATATATATATATATATATATATATATATATATATATATATATATATTTATTTATCCGGCACACCGCCCGTCCAACCCTCCAGCGTTTTTTGGAGGGCAATAAAGTTTGTAAACAAAGAAAAATTATATTACTTAATATCCAGGAATCCGGAATTTTCACTAATCCGGCTTTTTACTAATCCGGCATTTTCACTAATCCGGCACTACCCCGGTCTGATATCTGCTGGCTTAGTGAGACCCTACCGTATATAAATATATATGTAATCGTATTGATACATTAATAAAAGAGGCGACAAAATTTAGTACAAGTTATTTAGCAACCGACTATAAATTTTCCGTATGAATGGAACGTGAAATAAATTTATGAATACATTTTTTCAATTTAAGAATGTTACAAACAATCTATTTTGTATTATTAGCAGAGCTACTAGCGATAACTTTTTTAAATAACTAATCGGGAGAGAATTCTGAACTCATTATAATTGTGAAACATAATGTTGTGTACATATTTTTACTTTCTTACCAAAAGTATGCATGAATCTTGTTAATAAACTTACCCGGCAAAGGAAGACATCCACTATTTGGCGCTACCGCTGGCATATTCTGCACAACCGGACCAAACAACTCAGCAGGCGGAAATGATTCGTCGCAAACCACCATACCTAGTTGTTCTATTGGAGAAAATTTGTAAGCATCAGCACGCACAATCTCCTGCACACAAGGATTATATATAAACTCATAGTTATTATTGCCAAGACATTCGATAATATAATTTATATAAAGTTCCATGGTATGTTCATCAATGTATTCGTTAGATGTGTAGGTATGATATTCAGAATTATTATTAGAAGCACTCAAATTAAGTTGCTGAATTTGTTGCGCTAAAGGTATCACTAACGGACACCCTTCCTGATGACAAATACCATCTTCAGTATTATGATTGTCAACTGAAAATTTTTCATCTTTCATTTCAAACGATTCAATTTTTTGACCATCGATTTCAATAATTTCACATTTGTCGCAAGAGTTAGTAGTACTACCAGCCTCAATTTTAATTTTAGGTTCTATAAATTATAAAAAATATATATTAATTTCTTAAAGTTATCTTTAAGCTGTCTGTAAAAAAAGTACCATTTTGTTTATTTTCGCTATTTGTATCCAAGTCAGGAACTGGTTTTGGTTCAGAGTCAGTCATTAGTTTCAGATCATCCAGTTTTACTTTGCGCTTTTCTGCTATTCCCACCACGTAAACGAAACAATACCCTTTCGGAGTAACATTCAGATCTTGGATGTAACAAGTCAATTCTTGATTGTCTGACTTCAACGAACACTTTGACCCAATTTTAAAAGTTGAACCATGGTGCAGCTCATCCGTTGAATGTTCTAAACCGAAACAAGCTTTTAAATTAACAACAAACCTATTTTAAATTTAATAAACTACCACGTCTAGATTCAATCCCCGCATCATGTTCAATATTTCTGTATTGTTCAGATTTTACCGCGTCATCACTTGACGAAACCACGTCTGCAGCTGAAAAGGATTTAATATTGATAAATGAAAACAAAAAAATGTCAATTGTATGGGAGAAGTATATGCGCAAATATTTATTACTTGTGGTTTACACTCCATTAGATGGAAATAGGTAAGTTGCTGATTATATATGTATGATTAATATTAAGTGAATTCATATTATCCGAATTTTCCGAGCTAGAGTAGCTCGATAAGTCGGAAGATTCTTTTATATAGTTACTTAAAAAGTGAGTGAGACGTTCAGGTGCGAAAATGTATGTTTTATTACCTTGGCATAAAGAAGCGCTTTTTGCGTAATCCCTCTTAGTAATCGAATCATAATGGTTATCTTGCATTTTGCACAATAGAAACTGGTTTTTAAAATTATGTTTCGTCACATTGTATATTTTAAAAGTAATACTATCAAATATGATAAAATCACGCCTAAAATACATTATTTATTAATAAATATTTCAAATTGCGAGTACTAAATAAATTACTTGTATTTTTTGGCAAGGATTTTCATTTCAACTGGTCCACAAATTACAGAATGGTTTGTTAATTTGTAAATATATTCGTCCCAATTAGCTACAAATGATCGAAAATCAGCCACATTTTCGTTCCCGTATGTTATGCAAGTCATCCTAATTTCTTCATGGTAATTCTGCGTACCATACATCTAGTAACAATTGTACCCATGAAGATGAAATAAATTTAATAGTAATAGAAAATACCTGGTCGGATACAATTCGAAATAAGCACGTGTCGTCCATGGCGATACATTTCCGATAATAATGTATATCCTTTAGCCACTGGTCCACTGTATTTCGGTTATGGAACGCCATGTCGATTTAGCACTGTGGTTTTCAGTATTTAATACAAGTTTAACACGTATTAATAATATATAAGAACTATATAAAGAACAAACAACCCTACCACTTGTCGCTTCTGCAAGCAAGCGAGCTCATGGAGAGATAAGTAACTATATTTTTATACCTTCTTCCTAATTGGTGGAGATTAGTTTAAACAAATTGCAGAAAGGAAGCACGCGTTTGAAATTACGAAATAAAAAGCGGCATAATTACGTTTACGCGGGAATCTATGTTATAATTTATCGCGCCATTTCACAAAATATGATTCTTTAAATTTGTTTGAAGTACAGTTAAAATGAATTTCACGTCTTCAAATAGATTCGTCTGGGCTAAATTTAATGTATTTCATTAAAAATAAATCTTTTTCATGTTAGTATTATAATAAATGACTTAAAAAACAAAATGCTTATAGATTTATTTAACATGAAACAATAAGGATTAATATTTTAAAATCACCAGTATATTTAATTCTGTGTTTAAACAATTATTACAGCACAACTAGTTGAAAAACAGAACATTATTTATCAAAAATAATAGAAAAATTATAATAAAAAAATTATTTATTGAAATAAAATAACAGATCTGCTTAATATTAGTTTGGCATTTAATGATGCGTCACCTTAACTAGACTAATAGACGCTGTAACTCTTCTGTAACACTTTTAGGACGTGATTGCAAAATGTGCAAGTTAGCAAAATTTACTAATTTTGTTATCCGACAAAATTAATCGTGTGGATCTTTTGCGAAAAAAATTATTGGATGAGGACTTTTCATAAAAATATTTGAAAATGAAAGGAAAAGTATCGTAAATTTGATGAGATAGTATAATTAAAATTTTTACTTATATTTTGTGGTTTCTGATTGAAAAAAACGCGCCATATTAATTAAGTATCCTACAATCTTCATTCCTTGTTTTGAGTTTATGATTTTGCTAAATCGCGGAATCATGTTTAAAGAAATATTATAATTTAAGAGTGACTTTTAAAAAAGGCATGTACAGTGAATTGTTTAAAATAGATAATACTTCATTTGCATCGCGTAGTCAAATTTGCCACAAAAACGCGCTATTTTCAAATTCAAAGAAAACAGTGTATTAGCAAGAAGCTTATAATGCTTCTCGATATTAGTGTATTTACAATTTTTTATTAATTATTAATATATTTAATCAATATATCGATATATCAGGAATAATAATGTATTGAGACTTGAACATTAATCAATGTTTAAATATAATATAAATATATGTTGATTAAAAATAGCAAATATTTGCTTTTAAATGTGAAGCATGTAATAAATCAAATTTGAAAAGAACGAAACATGTTTATATATGCTATAGTCCATTTTTTTAAAGAACGGAGTAGATGGCGCTGCGGGCGCGGAGCAGCTTACACAACGCAATAAATAAAATTGTGCGCTACATTTAAATCTCAAAATGAATTATTTAAAAAATTAATAATTTTTAAATGCATGAAGTTGCTATTATTGTTAATTAGGAAATAAATTACATATAATAAAATGAACAAAGCGTTAACGCGATACAAATTCTTCCTAAGGTTCATAGGCGTACGAACATACATTTATGTACACATTACTTTATTTAAAATGTTATCCTCAGTATATTTGTTCATTATTAATTTAAAATATATTTCAATCGCTGGTTTTCATATTCTAGCATTATTCAAACAAATATTTTCATTATACTATTCAGAAATTATATGTTCACTATAAAATGAGTTTCTACGCCTATGCATATAAATCTGGTTCGAATGAAAGAGACAAAAGCAGATAAAAGTTAGGACAGAGTTCTATTTTTCCACAGTGTAAACTTACCTACGGTATTAGCCAATCAAAAAGCAAGGTCAAACGGCTCCCATCTTGTCTACACTCCGTTCTTAAAAAAATGGACTATAGGAATCCACTGTTTTGTATTCGATATAAATCAATGAATTGTATTCATAAAAAAAGTATTGAAACTTATGACTAAAATAAAAGGTGTATGACGAATAAATCATTTAATCAATATTTAATTAGCCACATTATTTTAAAATATAATAATAGTTGCACAATTTCAAGTTAACAAGAATGGGAATAAAGCCTTTTCTTTGTTATTGACCTTACTTTGTAATTTTTATAAGTAAGCACAACCATGCCGAAACATGGTTTTTTTACATATTTATATTATAGCGGCTCTTACAGTATCAGTACTTTTGATTTCATATCCATTACAGTTACATAATTAAATTACAAATTCATTATATCAACTTGTAGCCAGAGTTGGGTCTAACATCGTTTTCAACTAGATTCCTTTATCGTTTTATCTATCCAATCTCGGTAATGGGAAACTTTCACGTATACCCCCGGTTTATTGGCGTGTCCACATCGTTGTCCCCATGAGGTCAGTCCATACAGCGTGAACGCACCTGCAATAGAAATTTTGTCACCCATTTAAACGTACAAGGAATAAACACAAGGAAACCATAATAAAATATAAATAAAAAAAAATTCTAAATTGATATATTGTATAGTACATTGTAGAAAAAGAAAGACTGTTACCCTGACTTAAAAGATTATTTTTAATAAGAGATCTGTTAGTAAATGATACGCTGTTGTTACTGATTAATTTTAAAATAATAAATATTGCACATATTTATGTTCAATTGATATTTGCCATTTAATTTAAGTATCTAATGAAACTCGAAATATATACAAATTCAGAGCAGTAATAATTTGATAAATATATCAGTATAATGGCGATATTTGCTAAAATGCTTATTATTTACCATTATCTAAACATGCGAGAGGTCCTCCAGAGTCTCCATCGCACGAATCAACCCCTTCGTCCAAACTACCAGCACAGAACATGCCGTTCGTCATGTAATCTCCATATACTTGTGGATTTTTGCAGACATGCTCAGATTGGATAGATATCCAGCCTGCCCTTAAGACTCTAGACGATGCTAAATTTAAATATATATATTTTTAAATTATATTATGAAAAGATTGTAAAAGAAGCTGATGTAGTATCGAAATGGTATGAAGGTCTTATAAAAACTGCACTCGATTGGTTTGTAAAGACTTACTTGATTTCCCAGATTCTGTTGATCCAAATCCGGATATTGTACAATTCCCTCCATGGCGATAACTTGCGTTTTGATCAGGTAAACATATAGGTATGATATGCGTAGATAAATGGAAACCAGCTCCTTTTAATTTTATCAAAGCGATGTCATTGTTCATATGTCCACCTTGGCGAAATTGTTCATGTATGTAGTAATCTTCGATGTAACATTCCTCTTCACTCCCTTCCGCCACGTCAATATCATAATCACCAGCTCGGACGAAATAAGAGCCTTTAGGATGGCCAACAAGACAATGGGCTGCAGTTAAGATGTATTTGTTTGATATAATTACTGCTCCACACCAGTGAGATGATTGCATAGTGTTTTTTACTCGGACTGTAGCCTAAATAGAAATTCATTACTATATTATATCTGTATGAGTACCAGAAAACGGCAATATCTTTAGTTTTTGCCTAGTTAAACCGATAAGTCATAGTTTACTAGTACGTAAGCACCATATATATTTTAATATTACCTGCCATGGATAATGCCCTTTCGCGGCAACTGAACCTTGAACAACTCGAAAATGAATATCACCATTTGAATCTTCGTTAAAGAATAAATCGTCACTTCTATGACCACACTCTATTGGCAAGTCTGAGTTTGGCAATATAGATTTAATGAGCTCCATTTGCAGACTATTATTATTTTTGCTTTTCTTTTCGAATTCTAAAAAAAAATACTATTAATATTTTATTTATCTACACTACTTGTTTATTGCAAAGATGGAGAAATTACATAATAATACAATTTAATTGAAAACACGTTCTTCTTAAAATTTAATTATTTGTGAATTAATTAACTACATATTTCTTTTGTGGCATGTCGATCCTTATCTAAGTTATTTGATAATAGTACGCATGTGGTTTAGCGACCACAATCGTTTTACGTCATTTAACACATTTTTGTTGGTATAATATCGCGATTTTAAATGTTTCTTTTATAGGCTTTTTATTGTTACAAATATTTTTTAAGTTATAGTGAGTGTCACTCTTGAATGTAAGCAAAAATACTGCCAATAATTTTATATATATATATATATATATATATATATATATATATATATATATATATATATATATATATATATATATATATATGTAAAGTGCGTTTAGAAAATAATTATGATTGTTGCAATATTATATTTCGTAATTGCATAGAAATAATAAAATGATTTGGAATTATATAAAAGATCTGACGAAATGTTTATTTTCTGAATTAAAATACTGCGTGTTTATGATAAGGAATTAATGAATATCGAATATGATGAATAAATACAAAAGAAAGAAATTATAGTAAAGAAATTTTTTAATTAGCAAATAAAAACTTTACAAACATATTAAACACGGTAAAGTAATAAATTTAAATACGTTAATCAATAAAAGCAAACCATGATTATAAAAAGTTCACAAATAAAGTTAGAAAACATTTTCAACAAATTAAATGTCTTAATTACATTTTATAGCTATATATTAACACAAAATAAATTCTGCTTTGCCCCACACTAGATTTTCTGTGATGTTTTTTACACATTTTAGTTCATATTGGATTGTTACGTAATTATAAATTAAAAAAGGCATTATAAATGTAAATTATATATTAGTAATTATTATATCCAGAAAATTGTTAGTTTTAAATCAAATTAAATATTTTGCACAGTATATTATTCAATTATTTAGTATTTTTTTTTTTTTGTAACTTACCTTTTAAAAAAATTTTACCTGATCTATTTTATATAATCTAACTCAAGGCCCAAATAATTTTATTGCAGTTTGTTATTCTGTTAAAATATCCGATTACACTGAATTTCTTATACGTATTTTGTATGAAAAAGAGGAATATTTAAAATATTTCAAGAAAATATATGCTTTTAAAATTTTCTTTTATTCGTTCGATTCTCCAAAAACTTAAATAATTGTTATGGTATTCTGTTGTTTAGTAATTTTTAATAAAATATTTAATTTACCTTGTTGATTATTATGGAGTAATTTATTAATTATAAATATAATTTTGGTTATTTTGTCGCCACAATAATATTGTTAAATTACACATATATTACAATATATAAAATAATTACCATTCTAATTAAGTAGACTATTTATATTTTGAACATGCTATCACTAATTGTATGTCCACTTACGTGATGTGTCTAGTGATCCGCACACAACGCCAACATCTTCGTTATGTTCGCAGTTATGCTCGCCCCAACTCCAGTGGTTACAATTTTCAATAGAGGTTTCATTGCCTCTACAATTAACTTGATCCAACCAAATTGGACCGTTACCTATATTTAGAATATAATAATGAAATAATTGGCATTTGAAATCTCGCTGTATTAATGTTAACATTTTTTTGGTAAAGCTGTGAAGGTGGTGTTCCAGAAAAAAAAAATGTTTCTTTAAATTGGCTTTCAATTATTAATGAAGCTATATAGTTTTATTGTATTAATGCAATGTTTGTGCGATGATTTTCCCCCAATGGTATTTTTTTTTTCAGTGCAGCTATGATATCTTTGGATGAAGTCAAATTAGTTTGTCTTTTATAGCAAATAAACATTTAATCTTTATTGATTTAATATGTTTGTAAGATAAAATTAGTATTTCTGATTCGCTATTTAGTTCTGATGATTAGTCTAGGCTTATTGGAACTATTACCTGGTCCAAAAGCGCCTTCTTTCTTGGCAACAGCAGTGCCATAATAGCCCATTGTTTGGCAGATAACTTTTGCTGCTTGGTCATTAAAGTCATCATCGCAAATCGTGCCCCAGATTCCGCGATATCGTATTTCTGCTCTGCCTTCATGTTTCGCGGTTCCATTTACTAATCGTAATTCCACTGGTGCCTAATATATAATAATTCATTACGTCTTTATTGCATATTACCAGAGAGCAGAAATTTTATGTATGTATATGTATACAAATTTTGCAGTACAATTAAACTTAGGATATAATTACCTCGCAATGTTGACTTCCTTCATCAGAGTGATCGTTACAATCTGAAATTCCATCGCAAACAAAACGAATTGGAATACACTCTTTAGAAGTATCACAGAGCCAGTGGTCTTTTGGGCAAGCTTCTTGTGGAGTTGCACAGACAATACCAACTATCTAAATAAAATAAAAAAAAAGCAAATAAGTCTCCTCCAATAATCTTACGCAGTGTACATCAAAATTTTATTTATTGCTTATTAAATAATTAATTGATTATATAAGATTTATTTTTGCGAAAAATATATTCTAGATTTTTAATAATTTCCTTTTGTTTAACATAATTTTGCAAATTTAAATATATTTTATTTGCACCCATGGCAAAAATCAAATGTTAGCGTTTTTAAAGGAAATATGAGAGTTAAGATGGTATTGTAATAGAATTAGTAAAATTTAATTACCTCTTGAGGCATGCAACTATGTACTCCCCATCCCTTAAAATCGCAATCTCTAAGTGACGATTCGTTCCCTGTACATGCCAATTTGTCCATTAGGTAGTAGGTTTCATTGTCTTTAATACCTAACGCGAAATATGAGCTTGACTTCACATCCAGTGCTCCAAGAGGGAATCCAAGTTCTTTGCAAGCGACATCAGCATCATCCATATCGAACTGGTCATCGCAAATATATCCCCATTCGTCAAAAACTGAAAATAATTAACTATGAATATAATCAAAACAATTGCCAAATATCTTATCAATTATTTGATCGAAACAATCACCCAAAAATCATTTCTTCGAAGGTTATTCTATTTATATATGCTTATTTTAAAAAATAAGCTAATAGTATAGTAGTCAAAATTAGAACGTGTTTAAGTTTTATCTATTGAAATTACCGAATAATATATTCGTTCAAAGTTTCGCAATTTTGCATTTCTAATATATATATTTTTTATTCTTTAATTAACATTTACAGCACCAACATAATTAAATTAAAAAACATGTGAGGAAAAAATAATTATTAATTGCGTAATTAATATATAGTTTAAAAAGTTTGAAACATTTGCGGTTGCGTATTAAATATTAAGTTGCATTGCACCACTTAACTCATTGAACAAAATATATCCCATATCTTCTAGAGAATTTTGTTGCTTATTATATATAACAATTACCTTTTATTTCGATACGTCCTTCATTTTTCATTTGAGAACCAGCGAGCTTTATCTCATACCCCAAAGACACAGCTGAACAAGATTTTTCATCCATACGATTGCCACAATCATCTACTCCATTACAAACCTAAATGGCCATATTTTACAATCTCAGCATGTGATTCAATTTATTTGTAAATTACCTGTGTATAATTAATGCATTTATCGTTAAAGCATTTGTACATATTTGTACAATTTATAGATTGCGATATTCTTTCATAGTAACTGAATTCATTTGATGCAATTAATGCACCTGATAGACCTACATTTGCATCGCTTAAACCACATATGGAGCCGTCTTCTCTGTAATGAAAATAGTAAATAAAATTAAATCAACAGTTTATTAAGATTCTTAAATCTTAGTGATAGCAGAAAATATTAAATGTTTTAAATTCCATGAATATGAATATGGTTTTAAATTAGAAGACACTTACTTGAATTTGAATGATTTGCAAACAAATTCTTTTGCGTTGACACATTTCATTGCGCATTCTTGTAAGTTTGTAAGAAACCATGTTTCAACATCAAATATATCTAGCTCGGCATTTTCTGTTTTGACGAATTCGTCTATGAATCTCGTACAATTGATTTCATCTAAACCATTCCTGCAATCCTAAAATTTATGATAAATTATCGAAAAGCAATACATCGTGAAATTGAAGTCCTAATAAAATCATTTAAGAAACGAGCTTTAACGATCCACTAAAGGTGTAAGTACCAAGATTCTTTATATCGACTTTCGGTGTTTGGTTATTCTTACCTTATCTCCATCACAAACCCACATAAATGGTAAACACTCCCCCGGTAGACATTGGAATTCGGTATCCAGACAATTACGATTGGATTTTTCGGTATAGTTTGTCATCTTCTTCTCACCAAAATAATAATCAGCACTTGTATCAGTTGAAGGGAACGGAGGAGGCCAGTGTTTGGTACCTTTATGATTCTTTGTTCCTTGAACATTGATCGTGGAAGTGTTGCCATTCACTGTTGAATCTGATATGGTAGCTGTATGTTGATCAGTATTGCTTCCACTTGTCATATTTGTAATTTTTCTAATATATTCGATAGATGTTGGTCTCTGTTCAAAAGTTGATACATGGTTTTGCGATTGTGCATTTTGTAAAACTTGTTGACTTTGCAAAGTCTGCTGATCGGTGTATAAAGGTTTATACTGTAAAGATAAATTATTTTAATATTGGACTGGACTTTCTTAAATATGAAGAATAATTAAGTAAATACTTTTAAAGTTGCAAGGAAATATAATTAGTCATTACGGATAACTTATTACCATGACCTAAAATTGTTAGTTTTCAAATAAATTAAATATCATGTTTTGAATAACTGGATGGAATTGAAATGCCAGGTGAATAAATCTATAAGGCCATTCATATCAGTAATGAAAGAAGAGATAATAAATAAATTATAATACCCAGCTCACTTACATTTGGTAATTGAGTGTTTTCTTGTATAATTCCATGATGAGTATATGTATTTGGGGCATACTCTTTTCCATATCCATAGTTCTGTGTATATATAGGTTTTTTATTATTTTCAAAAATATTCGTCTGCTCTGTAGTGTCAAAATGCTGCTCTTGTGAATTTGGATTTTGAAAAGCAGTTTGTGATTGACTGTGCGTTTCATAATTGTAGCCGTGATTCTGGCTCGGATTTTTATTTTCTATCGTTTTACCTTGAGATTCTTGATTGATGTTGGTACCTGTTTGTCCAACATTGCCTTTCTGGGAATGGCCACTTGTTCTAGTATGGTTATAAGTTTGTCCATTGTTGTGGTAAAATGTTTGACCAGTTTGCCTTATGTTATGGGAATGTGTTATATTTCTGGTTTGGGTCTCGTGCGCTGTTCCGCCAGTAGATCTAATCTGATCTGTATTTGTATTAGGCGTAGGACACTTAACATTATATGGCCAGTCGCACACTTTTAAAACTGGATTGAATACAGTTCCAGGACCACAATCTTGGATATAAGTTGCGCCATTGGCGCAATTTAAGAATTTCGCACAAATATAAGGATGTGGTAGTAATCCACTGTACCCTGATGGGCATTTTATGGGTGCCTGATTTTGAGCACTACCTCTGTCAGTTCTTGGAAATTGAACTAGCACATGGCCTGTCCTGGTTCTAGAATCACTTTGATGTGTTGCCGGATTTTGACTTGCATTTTGTAAAGTATTTTGTTTTGATGTAGTATACTTGACATTGTACGGCCAGTCACATATTTTCAAATCTGGATTGAATACAGTACCAGGACTGCAGTCTACGATGTTAGTAACGCCGCTGACGCAGTTCAAATATTTTTCACGAATGTACGGATGAGGCTGTAACCCACTACTTCCCGTTGAGCATTTTATAATTGCCTCACTACCACTATCAGTTCTTGATGTTTGACCTGAGATGTGGTCAGATACTCCTCCTTGTCTTCCATGGTTAATTTGTGATTCTCCTCCAAAATTATGTGGATCTGTTCTTGTATTGGGATTCGAAATATATAGTGAATTTGCTGGTTTTATAATACTTCCTTGATTTTGACCGTAATTAGTTGATGCACTATTCCATGTACCTTGAGTTATTTGAGGGGTTTGACCAGTTTGAGTTTGTCGATAATCTATTATATAATGTCCTGGCATATAAGGATGTTTTAACTGTGTTCCAGTTTGCGGTACTACCGTTCGAAATACCCCTCCAGGATATTGTCCACCAGTTTGATCTCCATATGTATTCCCCACCTGAGAACCTTGTTGAATGTTTTTAGTTGAATCCACATTTTGGCAATTTGGACCACAATTATAATTTCTTGTATTTTCTTGTGGTAGCACTGGTATTTTATGTTGAGATCCTTGATTGGTTTGGTATACTGGGCGTAGGGTGTCAGACGCTGCAGTATTTTGGCAATTTGGGGCACAATTCTGGGGTACATTTAGATCTCTACCTTGTCCAGTTGCGGCTCCTTGCGCATTATACCCATAATTAGTAGTTTGAAAATGTTGAGTTGATGTGGTTGGGCGGTATATACAATTTGGATCACAATTCAATGTTAGTTTGCTATCAAATCCTTGTTGATTAAATGGTGCTTGGCAACGTGGATCACAGTTCAATGTGGGTTTATTTTGATGAGATTGTTGACCAGAGAAAGAAGCACCAGCGTTTTGGCAATTTGTGCCACAGTTTTGCGATAATCCTTGTTGCACTCCACCTTGAAATTGAATACCGGATTGATAAGTCCCTTCTTTATAGCCAAATTGGTGTGTTTGATGCCCGAGAGATGATGATCCAGTATGTTGACAATTTGGGGCACAATTTTGTGTTTGTATGTTTTTAGTAATCCCACCTGATTGAGTTTGAGCATGTGGATTAGAATGGCCTGTTTGGTGGTTGTATGTTTGTCCTGCATACCCTTGATTAGGAAGATACGTTGGAAAAGAACTTGTTGCAGATTGATATAAAGTTTCTTTATTGATACCAGTTTGTACATTTTTGTTTGTTATATGTTGCTCGTAGTGGCTTTGCTGATTACTTCCCATATGTCCTCTTCCACCTCTAACGTTTTGGTCTGTGAGACTATAAGACTCTGTTGCCTCGTTTTCTGAATCAGAACTGCATTTTGTATTTCTGGGATGATCACATGCTTGAATAACTGGGTTGAAAACAGTTCCTGGTCCGCAATCTTGTATATATGCTTGTCCGTTAGCACAGTTAACGAATTTAGTACAGTCCTTTGAATAAGGTAGTAGTCCGGAAAAATTGGGTTTGCAAAGTACTTGTTTGGTGCTGGTTTCAGAATATTTTTCTGACCGAACTTGCTGATTATGTGCACCTGAAATGCACTGTACCTTATATGGAAAATCACATTCCAGAGTGTTTGGGTTAAATAAGGTACCCGGAGCACAATTTTGAATAAAACCACGTCCTTTCCAGCAGTTTAGAAACTGGGAACAAGACCATAAATATACTACTTGTCCAGTGTAGTTTTTAGGGCACTGTTCAAATGCCATGTTACTATATGGTCTAGCTATAAAAGGATGTATTTCTTCTGGACGTGGTGGCCAATGAAAACCAAATAATTCTAACTCTTCAGTTACTGGAGGTAGATGACTTTTACCAGGATCAATTTTATATGGCTTAGTCTCTTCCAGATTCTGTCCATATTGATTTGTAAACTCAAGTTTATCTTGTATTTGTATATTTGGATTTAAAGGCGCTAGTTTATCTTGGATCACAGGTTCTTTTATTTCATAGTTTTTATTCGAATTGAATTGCTGACTTGGTTCAACAAAGCCACTATGAGGTCGGTTTATTGTAAGAGTAATATCTTTTTGCCTTGGGTTTCCTGTTTTTGAATTGAAAAATCCAAGTTTGGAATCAATATGTTGCTCATAATTATTGATTGTTCTCTCCTCACCTTGTTGACCTGTGCCAGTATTAAATATCTGGCTATCACTGCTTCTATAATTTGGACTTGAATATACAGGTTGTGCTCCTAAATGACCAGTTTCAACTTTTTCTTGGTAGTTGTTAGAAACCGTTTGCTCGCTCCATTCATTTTTAGGTTCACGGCCATTCGGATGAGATATGAATTGTCTATCTTCAGTATTTCTAACCGGTAATTGTTCTGCTGTACCTTTACTTGAATATTGTGGGGTTTTGCTATGGATATGTACTTTACTGTAATTGTGATGCATTAGGACGTTATGGTTTATAGGCTGAATGGCAATTTTTCTCCATATTGATTTGAATGGTGATGCAGTTGTGGTTTCACCGGGAGTATGTATCTGAAATATATATAAAGTATATATTAAAATTGTGGAATTTTTATACCACAACTCAAATATAAATAGTAATGGCGTTTATGTACAGAAGCAGAAAAAAGGTGATGCAATTGCCGAAAATGCTTTATAAGATAGAACACACTTACAAATTGTAAATTTGCAACTTCCTAATTTACAGCTGAATAAACCTTTAGCTTAAAAACAAATTATCTATCAAAAAAAATTTATAAATAATAAAATTAATGTTTGATAGATTGCATAATAATAATCTGAAATTACACATGCACAAGAGTGCATTTTTACGTCGCCTATTATTAAATCAGGTCATGATATCTAGTAAAGGCGCTCAACCAAATCCTGATAGATTAAAAGCAATTCTTAATATGCGAAATATAAAAGGATTTTGACGGTTATTGCAGTTAATATATAGGACATTTTACCAATATAGCAAAATCTTTAACTTATTTATTAAAAAAAACTATATTTAACCAGACCGAACAACAAAAAGAGAATATTTTAATCGTAAATTTATATTAACAACTAATGCGTTCAATTTTGCAAATGCTTATATTTAGTATTTATTTATTGGTTGTATTTCAAAATAAATGTTTATAAATTGAAACATTTTCAATTGTATTACAAATATAATATGAAATATAGTATATATTTATAGAAATACAAATTTTAAATATATCTATGCTCATCACTAGGTCTGTCAATATTCATAAAGAATGTTGGTAAAATTCAAATGAGAAGAAATGAAGATAATCGCGAGTTATTTATATAAATAAACTTGACTAATTCTTATCTAACAATAACGCATTTTATTAGTGATTGAGGACAATGCAAACAGTTTTTCGTTTATATTACAATAAATCGCGATCTAAAAATTATAATGAATATTTAAAATAAAGCATACTTACGCAATTTATATATTCCAAACTAAATACTACACTTATCGCAATACATAATTCACGTATTTTAAACATTCTTCGACATTACTGATGGAAAGAACTTTATGAACTAATACACTTTGTTGCTATTTCACAAACAAAAATTATGAATCAATTTTGAGGACGATATTATCAGTAATCATTATCAGCTGGGGTCAGCATTTGACATTAGTTACTTGAAAGAAGCCAAACATAGTCTGTGTATGACGCATTCTTTGGCTTCTGTTATAATTTGTATATCAGCATTTATTTCTATATTTTGATAAAATATAAACATTCGCAAATGCATTGTACTGGGGTTTCCCATCCGCAGAAGGTATATAAGTTTAGATAGGAAGGATATTAAAACAAGGAAACTTACTTATATATTAATAATTATTATTTTATTAATTTTTTATATAATTAGATACCTCATAAATTATATTTTTCAATAATACATATTTTTAATTAATTAATCAATTCTCTATAAATCTATTTAATATTATATAAAAATATCAGAATTTGATTTAATTATTTTTCGATACAAAGTAAATATTGTAATCATGAATAAAAATTTATTAAAATTTTAACAGAAATACATTTTTTTTTCATTACTCTATTACTTTCTTATACGAAGTATAAGTAAGTATTGTAATCATGAAAAATTTCGAACTCGAGATTTTAACGGAAATACACGTTTTGACCTTCCCTGAATCGATTCCAACTATTTTTGGAATGACGTCTGTCTGTGTGTGTGTGTGTATGTGTGTGAGTCTGTCTGTGTGTATGTGTGCGCTCTACAGCCTAAACGGTAAAAGATACAATCATGAAACTTCAAACTTAAGATTTGTATTTGCCTAACAGGAAAACCTCCTATTTTTGAAAAGAATATTCCAACAGGAAGTGCATGTTTACTCTAGTAATTTTTTGCATTTTCTGCTATAACTCAAAAACGGTAGTTTTTACAGAAAAATTTTATGAATAAAAATAAAAGATAGTATTATTGCGCATAACATTTATTTGAAAATATTTTTCAAAAAAGGTACTGGTTACAAAAAAGGAGTGTTTTTTTCAATATGCTGCTTTAACTCAAAAGTGGTAGTACTTACAGCAAAATTAGTAAGAATGAAAATAAAGATATTAAAATTTCGCATATCTTTTATTTGAAAAGTATTTTCAGAAAAGGTACCGGTTACAACAAAAATTAAGTTATTTTCAATATTAGATTCAATACTTCTCACGTCTACGAGCGGAGGTAATGTCTATATAATTGTCCCCCGGCAGTAGTTGATCTACTCCCCACGGCATGTCTGGCGCTGATCCACAGACAAGTATACCCTGACGAATAACGTAATGCAGCATTTAATATTGTAGTGCTACCTCCGCACTAAAGGTGGCTACCATCAAAAATTCAAACGCTATTACACGACTAACTAACATCATACATGTTCAACAATTTCGATAAGAAATATTATCTTATATTGAATGGGTCGTGTATTTTTGCTGTTTGTTTTCATTTGTATACAATTGCGGATATATTTAGCGAACGATATTTTTGTTATGTTAATCAAAATTAAAATTTCTTAAAAATTTATTTAAGATATCAGTGCATGAGTTTTTTTTAATTCTAACTAACTAATTAACATGCGTATAAGAAAGTCCAGTGACAGACACGTCAGCTTTTTTTTAAAATGATATCGCTGTCTCTCTCTACCTCTCCCTCTCTATTTGTGTGCGTGTGTGCAAAGGTCAATTGTTTAGGAGGAAAACAAAACAGACCTAAATTATTTGTGATTTAAAATTTATCGTTACAAATTAATTTAGCGAAAAAGAATTTCAAATGTAAATAAAATTACATTTCCATGTACATATTTGTGTTATTCGCAGTAGTTTGTTCTAAATAAAATCATTTCTTATCACATTAAAACATATTAAACTATTTTAACTCAATTAATGGTTTAGAAGGAATGAATTTCAAAAGACGAAAATTTTATATCTTTTTTGTTATAATTAAGAAATCTATTTGTAACCATTGAGTACCAAAATGATTGTAAATGAGGAAAATTATAGCCAATGATTTTAAAACAAAGTAAATCATATCAAATTATTTGAAACTAGTATGAATAATACTCCAATTATATTTATTTGTAGCCATTTATTTAAAGTCCACAGAAATATAAAATAAATAATTTTTAATCCTTAAATACAATAAAATCATAATAGTATTAATATGTTATTCAAATGTTGCTATTTAAATCGAGTAAATTTATTAAAAAAAATTAATCGTTTTTAATTTAAAGTTTATTGCACACAGTAGGGATTGTTCCTGTAAATAAAAATTTAATTCAATTTACGTGCGATTACTTAGTGAGTGTTAACCAAATTATGAAGCAGGAAATGGCTTTTGGTAATTTAATAAGCGATTTTATGAATACATGCTCTGTATTATAATTACTAGATACGTAGTGACGCCACCCATAATCTGAAATTAATAAACCGAATCACCATTGTATAATAATTAAATTATAACACTTACTATTTGGGCAAACGGTAAATCAACATTAAAAAGTCCTAATGCAGAAATTTGAAAATTTTCATCAACTAGTTGAACCAACCAATTTACCATCTGCAACATTATTAAGCTTATACAAATTCACTCTTATATTCATAGTTTTTTGCCAATTAATAACTACTTCGTTTAAGGATCATATAAAATAAATTAAATTATAAAGCATTTAAGCATGTCCAATAGCTTGATAATTAGTTTTAAGGGCTTGTGTGTATAAGTACATAATTCTATTGTTTTTGGTAACAATTACTTACCTCACGTCTCATTTTTAAATTCTGCAAATCAAATTTGAATCGTATCAAATGCTTTTTGATTTCGTTAGCCTAAAACAAAATATTCTAGTAACTATAAATACATACATAACATCATGCCTATTCCTATCAAATCTTAAACGAGAAAATTCTCGCTTACGCCTTAGATAGCAATTGCTCAATTGTCCACATGGTTATATATCTAGTCAATTACATTATCGATAATATAATTGAAACTTACTTGAAATGTAACTGAATAGCAAGCCCATATGAAGAACGATAATTCGATAACAGAAGAGAACAATTTGTAGAAATTTTCCAGAAACAATTCATTGTCATTTGAAGAAAACCTTATAATGAAATTGAGGATTGTGAGTGTCTCCTTGGTAATCCAAATGAAGTAAATTGCACAGGTAAGCAAAATATGCAAGGCATACGCTTCATTCAATTCTTTCATAGCTTTGCACAATTTCGTGCGACAATTCGAGAACGCTTTCAAATCTTCTGGTTTGAAGAACAATCTTCTAGTGTTATTTCTGAACAAATACGTTATTTTTTTGATATTGTCTATGTTTTCAAACTTGGAGAAGCTTTCAAAGTATATGTTTATTGCTTCGAAACGTTCTTCAAATATGAGACACCATGTGCAGAATTGTAGCCGATATGTTGCATTTACAGCCACAGGGAACAAGGTAGTTATTGTAGTAAAGACATCGTTTATAATGCTTCCAATTGCTATATTTATCAGAATTACCAAAATAGTGCTCATAAACACGATAGTCATTTTAATATTTCGCTTCCTATAATTTATTTGAACTCCGTATTTCTTCCAAGTGGAATCACATTCGTCCAAACAAACAAATCCATTATTGATTGCCTGTGTGTATTTATTTGAATTTACAATTGCGATCACAAAGGCTACACACTGCATTATATACATAACTAAATATGTAACACTGTGCAAAGTGTCTAAAGCATCCATCTTACTTATATAACTAGATATTGAGCCATGTTGTATTATTATGAGAATTATGAAAACAACCCACATTGACAAAGAATAGGCGATTTGATACTTGCTACTTTGTATTATTACATTTTGTACCCCTTGTACAAATTTGTAAGGGGATAAGCCGAGTAGCCGTGACCAGTAATAGACTAGTTGATACTCATATATTGCACCTTCGTGATTCATTTTTTTATCCGATGCATGTCATTTGCTTCAGATACAAATGTGATCTGGAATGAATTAAAGACAGCAGTAATGTTTGCAGCTGTAATATGTGGTATATTCACGCATCCAGAATTTTGTCCTTAAATAAACCTGCGTAAATCAAATTAGGATTATTTTGTTTTCGAAATATTTTATGACATTATATCACCAACTTTATATTTTTATGCCCTTGTTTTTTCATTTTTCATGTGCATCTCGAAGTTAGCGAAATGTACGTGGTATTATATAATATAATTCCTTGTTTCACAAATCATAAACATTTTGAATTTGCATGATATCAGTAAAATATAATAATCTTACTTGTTTCTGAAATGTTTGTAATTTTGTTAAATTATGATAATAAATTTCAATTCATACTGACTTAAGAATTAAGAACTTCTAGCGTATTGTATATAATATCAGATCAATCGAAATCGACTGTAAAGTATGTAATAACGAACATATTTGTTCTTTTTGTTTAATTAATGAGAAATATTCATGAGCGTATTTTAAATCGACAATTCACACTTTAACAAATTAAATTACTTCCATCCAATTAAGGAAAGTGCCTATACTTAACAATACATTTTTTAGAGCGAAATAAATTATTATACGCAATACAGTCATAGTCCGGAAAGCGTTCTGTAAAAACTAGTACGACATATTTTGAAATATGTAGGATAATATGATTAAACCGAACCGATAGGTAGGATTAAAATTTAAAGGCGTATCAGCCTTAAACCGAACCGAAAGTACGTATGAGCAATGATTACAAAGTTACTAATACTGCGTATAAGAAAGTAATAAAAAACTGGCAATATTTTTTTTGATTGATTAAATTGGTTCAGTTATTAGTGTTAGTATTTATTTAATTAGCACCACCACTCATTTATCCACGTAATTAATTTCCTGTTTCTCTTAGATACATCAGAAATACTTCTTAACATTTCAATATCCAGTCACACGCTCCCTATGCTTTGTTTGCCAAATTATACCATTATAAACGCATAATCATGAATTCTTGTGAAAGTAATGAGAAGCAGCATTAACATTTTTTTAATGTATATATTAAATAGTTAAGGGACATCATGCAACACATTCGCACTTACGCACGTATATGTTGTATGTACATATATTGAATAATTTTTATATGGGAATACGAATTATTAAAATACACAATAACTAATAAAAAGTAGTTTTAGTTCATACTTAAAAGAGTAAAAGTTGTTTGTTACCATTTCCTTTCTGTATTAGTAACCATGGAACGTTGGTGCGGTAAAGTAGCAGTTGTTACCGGTGCTAGTGCTGGTATTGGATATTCCGTTGTCGAAAAATTAGTAAGAAGTGGATTACAGGTAATAGATTTTTTTTTCTTATTTCTACTATATTAATAACATATGCTTGTTCTTCAATAAGTATTACTTTTGGAATAAATACTATAATAAACCTCGTAATGAATATGTGTGTGGCACAAGTCTAACATATTTCTACACGCGCTAATATTTCCTAGGTTTATTATTATTTTTACATAGTCAAGATGAGTAAGGTAGGTGATTAAAATTTAAAGGCGTATCAGCCTCTTTCAAGACGAGTAAAAGTTAGATAAAATGTTTAATTGCTGAATCTTTATATCATATAATCTGTAATTAAAAATTGTAAATTTTTTTATATTGGATGTATATTGACACTAATTATTAAATGAAATAGAAATGGGTAACTCTTATAAACCCGTTATCAAAGTGCCAATCTGTGATTCATTTCGCTTGCTAGATTTGTTGCTAAGTAAAATAATAATGAAACATCATTTATTGTGAAATATTAATTTGCGTGTTCCATCAATATAAATATATGTATTTAGATAAATATAATATTGTAAATAATATGTTCTCATGTGACTTAGTAAATTGAGATTATGAATTTAACATTTTAAAGAACCCAATATGCAAATGGATATTCTTGATGTAAAAAATATTTTAAATGCTTTAAAATATTTTACATGTAAAAACGGTCTAATTTACTTAAGTAAACGTTAAAGTAAATAATGAAAGTGAAATTTAGAGTAACACAATTTAAACAAATTATGTTATAAATTTTACTTTCATTATTTGGCCTAGTTATGCAAATAAAAAAAAATTATACTTTTTTTTAAATTTATAATTATAGCGGATCGACTGCCAGGGTCATTACCGCTTTTACATACATATATAGGGGAGTGTATGAGAGAGAGAAAAAAAGGAAAAAATTATACTTATCTTCGTATTACTAATATACTGCAGAATCGATAACATGCTTTCCATGTTTTAAAATTGTACACTTTCACTTAATTATTCGATAATGCTGCAAGGTTCTTCGAACGTAATAAATATTCATTGCCACTTCGTTTACGATTAAATTTAATTATTAAATGCAACAAGAAAACCATTGTACAAGTATATAATGCTAATTTTATTATATGTAATATTTGATAATTATCAAAAAAAAATTGCCAAATTATAATTTAATGTAATTTCAGATACAAACATAAACATAAGTACATATTCAATTAAATAGGTAGTTAATTCATTTATATATGTATATATTTTAGACGCCAGACAGTAAACATTCTTTTAATGTTAATTTATAATTAAATAAACAATAAATCTAATTAATAATCTTAAAAAAACCAAATTACACACGCCACCTTTGAATTAAAATGTTGTCATGAGAACTAAATAAGAATATCTGATTTGGGAAAATCAGGGATTGTACAGTTTTTCACATTTTTATAATAAAGTTAATTGTTTTAAGGTTGCTGGTTTTGCAAGAAGACCTGAATTGATTGAAGAGCATGCCAAAAAGCTCTCCGACTGCAGTGGAAAACTATTCGCAGTGAAATGTGACCTGACAAAAGAAGAAGACATAATTGCTGGATTTGAATGGGTCCGCGAAAACTTGGGCACTATTCATATTCTAGTAAACAATGCAGGAGTACTTAAAGATGGATTTCTACATGGTATGTTTTATTTTAAAAAACAATTTAGCATTCAATATACAATATTTTGTTTATTGGTAGGACCTATTTTACATTATATAAAAGCAATTTTGCTACATTCGTCTTGTAGCGATCGAGAAAATGAGAAAATGGTTGCAGCGTGAAAAATTGCTGTAATCGTTGTATAACCTAAAACAGAAATATTTCGTTGCATTGATAACCAATTCTAAAGTTAAACATAAATACAGAATACAAATTCATTTATTTTAAATGATTATACTTATATATAAATAAATTTCTGTTATCGTATTTTATCTAATTGAACTATTCACTCTCATATCGACTGCTAAGTGGTTTTCAATTGATTATAATTTTACTAATGTACTTTACCTTATTAATCGCATTTTCGTCAATTAGATGACAACAATTCTCAAATATATCTTTATTTTGTATGTAATGGCAATTAAGTTGAATTAGAGTGCTGAGGATCAATCGCTTGCCAATCATCAAAAATGTTATTTCCAATAAATTTTCATGTAAAATTGTAGATATTTTTCATTAGTGTAGGAGTGTCCGTAAATAGTATCATTGAATATTTTTTTGTTGAAAAACAGGCACACTTGACAATTGCATAACTAAAAATTTACATAACTACATTTAAATTTAAAAAATAAATATTTCGTTTCAATAAGATTTTTTATCTTTTTATTAGATGGTAAAACAGAAGAATGGCGCTTGATGTTCGACACAAATGTAATCGGACTGTGTATTTGCACTCGTCAAGCAGTCCAGCAGATGCTGAAAAACAAAATCGATGGACATATTGTACATATTAACAGTATTGCCGGTCATCAAGTAACCCATCATGATCCACCAGCTGCAAGTGCATACCCTGCTTCCAAATATGCAGTTACGGCACTAACCGAAAGTCTTCGCCAAGAAATGGTGTATTTAAAGAACAAAATTAAAGTTACAGTAAGTTATAAAGAGCGAACATAAATGTTTGAAGACCTTAGATACCGATTTTACGTAGAATTTACCAGCTTATTTTATGTCACAATTACTTTCTCAACTATTTTTTTTTTTGTATTTCTTCTATATACTGCTATTAAATTTAATAACTTATATTATTTCAATTACGTTTTTGGTTTCACTGTAGGATTAAAACATATTTGTATTTTTAGAGTATTAGTCCCGGGTTAACTTATACAGATATGTTCCATATTGGGAACTCAGAGAGATTCAGTCCTGAAAAAATGAAAGAAATGCCTTATCTTTTACCAGAAGATGTCGCTAGTGCTGTCGTTTATGTTCTGGGAACTCCGCCTCATGTGCAAGTAATTTACCATTACAAATTATTAAAAATTTAAATATATTACCTTCTACCTTTTGTTTTATAATTTCAGATACATGAGTTAACAATCAAACCTGTAGGAGAAGAAGTTTGAATGATTCAATTATTACACGATTACATGTCTTTTGTTGAAGATAACTGTAGTAAATATAATATAAACTAGGACATTGTATTATTAAATGACATAAATTCTAATACAAAATACTTGTGGGTTTTTATAATGTGTAAAAATGTGTGATGTGTGTAAAATAAGTCTGATCGGGAATAAGATAGACCTGAAATTAAATTTTTATAATTTTCAATAGTTTTGGTATCAAATTACAATTTACCATTTTTGTATTTACACTTCCTGTTTTCTAAAAATTTGTTTCACCATTTTCGCCTTTTAAAATTTCCAGCTAGCTCTATCTATTTGTGATTGCGTAAAACGGAAAAATCACTGTTATATACATTTCATTAGATAAATACCTTATGTATATGAATATTAACCATCAAAAAAAAAAAAACCATACTTACAATTCTAAATGGCATTGAAAATGATTAAAATCATAAGTATTAGAAAAATGTCTACTCATTCTATATAAAAAATACATTCAAATAAATAATAATTTGACGGCTAATAATTATTTCTAAAGTAGCGTAATAAATAATTACATATTCTGCAATTTTGTGTTTTCGTTTTCTAAGCGAAATATACCTACAACGTCTAAGAAAGTTCAGTGCAAGATACATCATAAAATTCTATCGCTATTCAAATCTATTTTTACAGACTTCTTTAGAGTATTATTATGCTAATATATCATTAGGAAACATTTTATTATTCCTAAAATTTAAACATTTATCCTACATTTTTCATACTTATACAAAATTAAATTATTTACCTCGTCATCGGATATTTGATAAAATGAAGGACAGGTAGCATATCGTGATTTTGTTCTTAGTAAAGCCTTAATTTAAAACATCTAAAAAAAAAAACTGTGAGCTGATTTGATTTATTTAAATAATTTTGATTATCTAAAAGGTTTCTTAATATAGTAAAATTATATAAGAAAACATTGTATATATTTAAAATTAAATATTTAAAAGGGCTCACAATCGTTGAATTATTTTTATATTAGTATATTTCTTCTCCTATTTGAAGCATTTGATTGTCGTAAGGAAAATAAAGCACAGAAAACAATGTTGAACAGAATTGTTCATCAGTATGATTTATCTCAACCAAATAATTATTTTGCTTAAGTATTATACGAGCAAGGTTAAAGTAGATTTTCCGCAGATAGGAATGTACTATTCGATAAATTATTTCAATAGTATTATCAGAACATTTAATATTTTGCTCAGTAAGGATATTAAGAAATAGAAATATTAGTGCAAAATGGATCGTTGGCGTGGAAAGGTTGCTGTTGTGACGGGAGCTAGTGCAGGCATTGGGGCTTGTATTTCGGCTAAACTTGTAGAAGAAGGCATTAAGGTTTGTTCTACATATTTCATATTACAATTTAATATCTAGATTATACAAAATTTAATATACATTTTTTGTTATGAAGTACATTGGATAGTTTCTTCCCTATTAATTTTGGAACAAAAGTATTTAATATAAAAAGCAGAATTCTAAAACCGACGAATAAATAATTGTTCCTTAGTCAGATACAATAAATTGTTTTCCTAGATATTTATAAATTAATTAATATAATTTGAAAGCAACATCACCGAGCGTATGCAAAATGATGATATTATGAACAAATTATTTAATTAAAATGAAATTATTACTTTTACAAAACTCTAACTGAAAAGTTAATTATTTTAACAAACATTTGATACTTTTTTTGAAGGTTGTTGGTTTTGCCAGACGAGTTGAGAGGGTAGAAGAATTATCCAAGAAACTCGAAAAACACCCAGGCAAATTGATTGCGGTCAAATGCGATGTCAGCAAAAAAGACGATATTATCAAAGCATTTAAATGGGTCGAGGAAAATGTAGGGCATTTACATATTTTGATTAACAACGCAGGCATTTACAAGGAAGGATCTCTTTTAGGTAATATTTACTTCTATCGTTCTTAATAAGATGCTTGTTAGAAAAAACAATTCAATAGCAAAATCTTTATCGTTTTTGATGTAACAGTAATAAAGTATCTTTCACAAATATTACTATTTTGTTCATTCACTTTACATTATTTTGTTTTCTGATTTCTGCTAGTTTTTAAATTTTGTTTTATACAGATGAAAAATGCGATGAGTGGAAAATGGTCTTTGACACGAATGTGATAGGTCTCACATTGTGCTCTCAGCAAGCAATTAAGCAAATGCGAGAAAATAATATTGATGGGCATATTATTCATATCAACAGTATAGCTGGTCATCATCCTATTGCTAGCATTCCACCTGTTCTGAACGTGTATAGTCCTTCGAAATATGCGGTAACGTGTCTCAGTGACGTTATGCGCCAAGAATTGAGACATGTTAACTCAAACATAAAAGTTACTGTAAGTATCATATTTCAAAAATATATATATCAAAAATAGATACAAGTTTTAAGATTAGAATCCACAAACACATGAAAAAATTGACATTTTATTTTGGTGTAGCTCTTATTTAAGTAGTATTTAACAATTCACCATCAACAGTTTTACCTTCAATAAGACGATGAAATGGTGAACATTAACAAAAAAAAAAAAACATCTGCAGTGTCATGCACCGAACTTTCTTATACGCATATGGGTTAAACCACATCGTAGTTACCTTATTTTTCTAATTCATATTTGTTCTAACCTTTAGATCGCTTTTACAGTAAATATATTTCTTAGAATAAATATAAAATGTCAAACTTCAAATTATTTAAGTCTATTCTGCTTCTTTGATAAACAATTGACAGGCGCAGATGATACGATTTATGTTAAAATATATATAATAGGCAGAAATTTATTTTGAAATATGTAATCTTTTTGGAAAAAAAATTGTGCTAAATATAAATACCTTTAATTTTTGTTCTTAAAAATTTTCTGTAACTGTAACCATTTTTGAGTAATTGCAGAAACTGCAAAAACTGACTAGAGTAAACAGGCACTTCTGCTTTGAATATTTTTTTCAAAAATAGGAGGTGCACACCCTAGGCATATGCAAATCTTAAGTTTAAAGTTTCATAATTTTAGCTTCAACCGTTTAGGCTGTAGAGAACATACACACACACACAGACATCCACACACACACACATACAGACGTCATTCCAAAAATAGTCGGAATCGATTCAGGGAAGGTCAAAACGTATATGTCCGTCAAAATCTCGCGATCGAAATTTTTCATGATTACAATACTTACTTTTCCTGCGTATAAGAAGTAAAAATGTGTGTTAGGATTACAGAGCATTAGTCCTGGAGTAGTGAATACCGATATTTTCACTACAGCCGGTTCCCAACGGAAGATATCAGAATTGGAGCATTTGCAGACAGCGGATATAACTGAGGCAGCTATATATGTTCTAAGTACTGGCCCAAATGTTCAGGTTAGTTGCTCGTTAAAAACAAAAGTAAATATCATTAATTAATTAATATGCAGAATTTACAATTAATTTTTTTATGTCATATATTAATATTCATTCCAGGTGCAAGAATTGACGATTGCTTCAATTCGCGAGAAATATTAACCATCTCAACTTCATAAGTTTGAGCATGTTTACAATGTTATACCTTTAGAAATATTAAAATAAATAATTTTATGAAATACGCACTAAATTCTTGTTAAAATATACCAAATTGCAATGCAATTTTTCCTGGAAAAATGGTGGAACTTCAATATCTACCCCGCAATCCGGATCGATTCTTCTTGTAAGAGTTTCATTCGAAGCATAAAGAGTTACATAACTGATGAGCAAATTCTATACAAATTCGTCTTTCATGTACAAAATTATTATGATAACCAACATTTACCTGCTGCGTATAAGAAAATCCATTGCAGATATTTATTTAGAATGATGAGTATAATTTCCTAATGATACATCAATTAAAATAATTTCAATGCCATTCATTACTGTCAGTGTTGTTCATTTTTAGAAGGTTAATACTTATTTGATATGTTACTAGTTGTATAAATTTATTTACAAATAAATTCATTATCAAATAAAAATATAAAAAAAAATTATTTTGCTATTAATTTGCAAAATATACAATAAGATTCCGCGTTATGTGATATAATATATTGAATTCATTTATATCTCGTATTAATTTTTATTCCAGATACAAGAATTAACGATAGCTCCAATTATCGAGTCTTTAATAATCACAAATGCATAATTTTGAGTACGTTAACAATTTATTACGATTAAAAATATTAAAATATTTAATTTTAACGGATACATGGATATTAAATACAAAATTTACGTGGCTTATTGAGAAGATAATTGAACTTAAAATAGCATTTCACTACAAATTTATTACGCAAACGTCGACTCAACAACAAATTTTGACTATGCTCACTCAATTAGATATATTAAATCAATTAACAAAATAAATTTTGAATGCTTTAATAACTGTAGATATTAAATTTGAAAATTTACCAAATTACAATTAATTAGTACTGCCCATGAAATTAAAACAAAAAACAAATAAATGTGTGCTGTTTGACACATGTCAATTATTTATTAAAATGAATTCAATATAATGTACAAATATGTATAAATACAATCTATAATTATATATTCTTTTTTTTTATTGGCAAACATTTTGAATCACTATTTTTTACATAATATCCAATATCAACAAATGTAAAATAATAATTGGAATCATAAATAGCCAAAATTGAAAAAAAGAGTTTATAATTATAATATAACTCCTTATGTTGTGGTTTTATTATTCGAATTGGTTTGCCGTCAATTGTACCCAAACTATTGAGAATATTTGCGTTCTTTCGAAAGCCATCTGTAATTTCTAACCAACTTTCTTCTGTGGGCTTTGGTTACACTGCTCTTTCCACTTTCCAAAGTTGTTTGCATGTTTCGTGAATTACATTACTTGCAGTTGCTATTCCTACTCTGTAGCTGTAATGTAGATCAGTAAGTGAACAACCACTCGCAAGGTACCTGAAAATAAAACGATAAGCATTTGCTTATCTTTATTTTTCAGCAGAAGATTTACAGAAGAAATTCATTTGCACGTGAACCGTCTAAAAGAAAAAACCTAAAAATTGGATCTGAAACTACTTGGAAAACATCTGTTTTTTGAGCAGATGTCAGGGTGGTTTTTCAGCAAGCCATATACAAATAAATGAGAAAATTTTATAAACTGTATCTACTATATCTGTCAATGTTTTAAAAGGAAAACAAAAGAAACTCAAATAAATAACAATTTGATATCGATTATCTTAGAGATTTACTGAAAAATATTTTATATTTAAGTAAAATATTTGAAAAAAATCTGCAGTGTCATGCACTGAACTTTCTTATTCGCATTTTGGTTGGATCATTTTTAGACTATTTTTCTAATTTATAATATTTTGTTAACCTTTGGCAACCCTTTTTCAATAATTATATTTCTTAGAATAAATATTAAATGTCAAACCTCAAATTATTTAAGTGTTTTTGTTTTTCTGTTATACAACTGACAGGCACAGTTGATACGATTTATGTGAAAATAATTATAATAAGAACAAATTTCCATAGCAATTTTGTTTTTGGTACCTTTATTGAAAAAAATTGGCAAACAAAAGTTATGCGAAATATTAATACCTTTAATTTTAACCTAAACAATTTTTCTGTTGCTTCAACCATTTTTCAGTAATTGCAAAACCCGCAAAAAAATGACTAGAGTAAACATACATTTCCGGTTTGAATATTTTCTTCAAAAATATAAGGTGCACACTAGAGGAATATGCAGACCTCAAGTTTAAAGTTTAATAATTTTACCTTCAGTCGTTTAGGCTGTAGAGCGCATACATATATACATAGATACATACATAGATACATACATAGATACATACATAGATACATACATACATACACACACACACGCGCGCGCGCGCATACACACACGTACACACAGACAAAAATAATCGGAATCGATTAAGGGAAGGTCAAAACGTATATTTCTATCAAAATCTCGGTTGAAATTTTTCATGTTTACACTACTTACTTATAATGCGTATAAGAAAGTAAAAATTATATAAACACATTTTTCTAAATAAAAACACTTAGTAATTTTCACAAATAGTTAATTGGTACGACGCGATTTGACCTTTCGGTAATTCATCATTCAGTGATCACCTGATGATGACTGAGAGGTTGAATTACGTCGTACCAATTAACTATTTGTGAAAATTACCGTGTGTTTTTATTTTGTAAACTATGCTTCAACAAACGATTCATAATATTAAACATATTTTGTTCGTATAATACATTTACAAACGAAACGCCCATCCAAAATTTTATTATTAAATTATTTCTAAAATAGCGCAATGAATAATTATATTTTCTGTAATTTTTTGTTATAATATCCTACGCTCTAAACACTACGTCTAAGAAAAGCAAGACACATCTTGAAAATATTTCGCCATTCAACTCCTTACTGTTTATAATATTATATTAGTGCATCATTCGGAAACAATTTGTTTCGTATAAATTAATCATACATCTCAATTTCTTTCATACTTATAACAATTGAATTAATTGACAAAACCAAATTTATTGATTTATAAGCAAATAATTTATCTCGTTATCGGTTATTTGATAAAATGAAGTGCACGATTCATATCGCGATTACCTTTCAGTTAAACTAGCTTTAATTAAAAGATTGTAGATTATGCTTCTAAAAGTAAATTGTGAGGTCATTTGATTTATTTAAATCATTTTAATCAAACTCAACTTTGAATTCTATTTTTAATACTCATATATTCAAATTTAATAAGAAAACATTGCAGATATTTAAAATTAAATTATCAAAATATACTGCTCGCAATCGTATTCTTTATATACTAGGATATTTTTTCTCCATTTTAGAAAGCATTATTCTTAATTTTATATTATCATTTGGCTATTATAAGGAAAATAAAACTGCAGAATCATTCATCTGTAAAAAAAAACTTTCTTACATAATAATTATTTTGCTATGACCAAGGTTAATGTAGCTACAGATAGGGAATGAAGAACAGAGATAAATGATTTCAATAGTATCACCAGCACCTGTAATATTTTGCTCAGAGAAAATATTAAGCGATAAAAATTTAGTTCAAAATGGATCGTTGGCGTGGAAAGGTTGCTGTAGTGACGGGAGCTAGTGCAGGCATTGGGGCTTGTATTTCCGCTAAACTTGTGGAAGAAGGCATTAAGGTTTGTTCTACATATGCAAACATATTTAATATTACAATTTAATATCTAGATTATACAAAATTATATATACATATTTTGTTATGAAGGACATTGATAAATTTTCATTTTACCATATTTATACTGGAACAAAATTATTTAAAAATTGTATCCAATTCTATCGATTTTTTGTTTGATTGACTATTTTTCCTACAAGATCGACGTAAATTCTAAATTCTATCAATTTTTAAGCAGTTTATAGGGTGCAACAAAAAATTAAATAAATAATTGCAAAGTTTTGTATTGTTTGAGTTTGACATTTTATATTTATTTAATTGTTACTTTCAATACATTTTTATTAATCATAAGGGATAGACTAACTTGGAGGGAAAATATTTAGATTTGGGAATTGTTTGGTAGAAAATGGCGATATAATTTAATTGATATAGTTTGAGTTCTCTTATTTAAGTAATTCTTTGTTTTCTTTATATTACTCTTTCTGCAATATCTTCGAAACAAATGAAAAATATTTAGTACCGTTTTTGTTCAATTTCTTCATAGATTTTAACAATAATAAGCAAAATTATAATTGTCTTATTTATATTGCTATAGTTACGTGAGTATGAGGGATTATATTTAAAAAATCTTGTCACTATTGTCAATTGTTAAATAGGAAAGAAAGTAGCCCCAAATAAGTTCAAATTTGAATATTAACATGTAGTGTCGTAAAAAGATTTAGAAGAAACGTTTTAAAAGTTCGTAAAATATTAAATATTTTTTTAGATTTCAAGTTCATTTGAAAACTATCGTCCGGCCATTATAATTTGTAATATAATGAAGCGTATTTTATGGGAAAGCCGTCTTTATTTAAATTTAAGCAATTACAACACTCGATGTTTCGGCATCGTAATCGTAATTGCTTAAATTTAAATATATTCTGTTTTCCCATAAAATACGCTTCATTACATTACAACTATAACAGTCGATATCCAAAATATAGTTGCTACGTATAAGAAAGTCAAGTGCAGCTATTTATTTAGAATGATGCGTATAATTTCCTAATGATATAAAATTTAAAAGAATGTCCATGCCATATGTTTCTGTAAGTGTTACTAGTTTTTTTTCTAGAAGGTTAACACTCATTTTGTATATTACTAGTTGTCATACAAAATATTTTAAGAAAATATATTTTGGCTATATAGTGATTTACTTTTTATGTAATCAAAAGCATATAAAACAATTTTGAAGTATGTAAGTAAATAAACAAAACACTTACATAATTTAAGCGATAAATATTTGGTTTACCTACGTAATTATACTGCGTACAGCAAAGATTTTTTTATCTTAAACACACTGTACATTCAAAATATATATGATAACTGTATGATAAAAATTGTTTTAGTTACATCAGCATTATTTATAATTACCGAATGTTCACAAGTGTGATTTCTTGATTATTTATCTAAAACTAAATTCTTAACTGTAAACTTATTTTTCATGTATCATATTTATTTAGTCATTATGGAATACCAAAATTTTTAATCAGAGACAACCGGAAGTAAAAAGTGTGTGTCATACAGGATACGCACATGGTCATTGAATTTACGTAATTTTTAGAGTGGCCTAGTAATTTGACATTTGTCGTTGAATAATAAATCAATAAAAAGAAATCATAAAAAGGTGAACTATCTAAACAAATACACTTTCTATACTTGATTATAAAAATCAACCATGAATCTATCATAAATGTAGGCGTTAATTTTTAAAATAAATAATTGTTTATTATTATGGAAATGTAATTCAAATTGCTGCTACAATATCAGGATTATTTTTGTAACTTCTTGTGTAGTTTATGTGCTAAATATTGTCCAGATAGTAATTATCTCTAGTCTCTCGTTCCATAATAAGACTTAATTAATGTGTTTAACAGTCTTAGTTTTTATTTTTAATCAACTACATTTTTAATCTAAAGTAGCGCTCATATATTTTTAGTTATTTATAACTTACTTAATACATTTTGTGTGCAAAATGATGAAATTTTCTTATACGCCTGGCAAGAAAACCTCTTATTTTTGAAAACAATATTCCCACCGAAAGTGCATGTTTACTCTAGTCATTTTTTGCAGTTTTTGCAATTACTCAAAAATGGTTGCAGTTACATATAAATTATTACAATAAAAATTATAAATATCAATATTTTGTACAGCTTTTGTTTGAAACTTTTTTCCCAAACGGTACCGGAAACAAGAAAATGGCTCTTAAAATTTCTTATTATATTTATTTTTACATAAATCGTATCATTTGCGCTTGTCACTTGTTTATCAAAAAAATAAAAACAAAATAGACTTAAATAATTTGAAGTGTGACATTTTATATTTATTATAAGAAATATATTTAGTGTAAAAGTGTTCTAAAGGTTAGAACAAATATTATAAATTAGAAAAGTAAACTAGGATGTGCTCTAACCCAAAAGCGTATAAGAAAGTTCGGTGCATGACACTAAAGATGTTTTTGTAGGTTGTTGGTTTTGCCAGACGAGTTGAGAGAGTAGAAGAATTATCCAAGAAACTGGAAAAACACCCAGGCAAATTGATTGCGGTTAAATGCGATATCAGCAAAAAGGAAGATATTATCAAAGCATTTAAATGGGTACAGGAAAATGTAGGACCTTTGCATATTCTGATAAACAACGCAGGCCTTTATAAGGAAGGATCTCTTTTGGGTAATATTTATTTCTATAGTTCTTATGTAAGAAAAATACGATATTAATAATTAAAGCACAATATTACTAAAACATGCATATCATACTTCTATCGAAAAAATTCACTTGTAGTGAATTTAAGGTAAGTGAATATGAAAAATCCAAATAGTTCTAGAGTAAAATATTGATCGTTTTGGATTTGAGTGATATATAATGTTTACATAAATACTAGGAATTCATCCATTTTAAGTTACTTAATGCTCATTATCTAGTTTTTAAATTTTATGTTTTATACAGATGAAAAATGCGATGATTGGAAAATGGTATTTGATACGAATGTGATAGGTCTCACATTGTGCTCACAACAAGCAATTAAGCAAATGCGAGAAAATAATATTGATGGACATCTTATCCATATTAACAGTGTAGCTGGTCATCATGCTATTGTTGGCACGACACCTATTCTGAACGTGTATAGTCCGTCGAAATTTGCGGTAACGTGTCTCAGTGACGTTATGCGCCAAGAATTGAGACATGTTAAGGCGAACATAAAAGTAACTGTAAGTATCATATTTCAAGAATCTATATCAGTCATAAATTGATCATTTAAACGAATAAAACCACAACAAATATTAAGATTAGAAATGATAAGCACCTCGAACTGTTGATTTATTTTATTAATTTACATCGAATAAAACAATGAAAATTATTTGTTATGTTTACAGAGCATTAGTCCTGGACTAGTTAATACCGAAATTTTCAGTGCAGCCGGTACCGATCTGAATATGACAGAAATGGATCACTTACAGACAAAAGATATAACTGACGCAGCTATATATGTTTTAAGTACTGGTCCAAATGTTCAGGTGAGATACATTTTAGAGGAATAAAACTAAAATTCGTTTACTAATTCGTTGAATTGTTTATATCATGTATTTTTATTCCAGGTACAAGAATTGACGATAGCTCCAATTGGCGAAAGATTTTAACCATCAGAGATTTGAGCACGTCTATAATGTATTACGTTTAGAAATATTGAAATAAAATTTTTTATCAAATATGGTACACAAAATCTACTATATTCTTGTTAAAATTTACAAAATTGCAATGCACCAACTTGAACATAGCAACAGTGGATCTTCATTTCATTTACAAAAAAAAACTACAATATATTTTATATTTAGTATACGTAAAAATTGTACTTAGTATATAAACATATTAGTTATATTATATATTGTTACTCAACGTAAAATAAAAAGTTATAACAGTGAGACATTTAAGAGACTTGTTTCATTTTGTTAAAAGATGGTGAAATAAAAGCATAATTTGAAATACAGTCGTACAAAACTATTAATATTCCAAATTGCAACTTTAGTTACCGCTACATATAGCAACGTTGAAAGACCAATTACAAATTTCCTCGATAGGATCATAGACAGTTCCAACTCCACACTCATGCAATGAAGGAACGCCATTGGCACATTGGCAAATATATGGAGAACAGCCACCCAAACTTTTCAATCCATCAACTCCCAGAACTTCACAGAATTTTTCATCACATTTAAACATCTCCGGACTAACTTCAACTTCCTTTCTCGCTGCGGCTTCCATTATTTCTTTATTCTCTATAGCTGGAGGAGAAATTAAGTTGATAGTCTCCTTGGAATTTTTCTCTAAGTCCATGGTAAGTGGAACTTCGTTCATCTCCAAAAATACATTTTTATTGTCGGTGCTATTAATTGTTGACGATGCATTCATAGGATTATTACTTAATGAATGTTGATTATTGTCGTTTGAAAGCAAATCGAAAATTGCTGAGGTTAAGAGTGCGAGAATTCCTATTGAGACCGGAACGTCTGCCCCGGGAAATGTTTTTGGTTCTCGAGCTTCGATATCTTCTAAATTATTATCCAGATCTCCATTTATTTTGTAAGCTACGATTATGTGAAATTGAAGGTATACAAAGAAGTACACTAATACAAAAACAATATTTTTCATTTTAATTTTGTTTTGCTGGATGGTGGAAATCTTAAATTAGAGAAACAATTTGAGAGTTAATATTTAACTTATGTAAAGAAATTTCACACATTACATATACTATAATAATCAATACAAATTTAGATTAATCATGGTAATTAAGATTTGTATTTGCCTGACCTTCAATTTTAAAAAAAATAGTAAATCTGGAAGTGCATGTTTAGTCATTTTTTGAGGTTTCTACAATAACTCAAACATGGTTACATTTACAATAAAAATAGTTAGAATAAAAATTAGAGATTGAAATTTGTACTTTTTATTTATTTTTGTATAAATCGTATCAACAATGTTTGTCAAAAATAAAAAAGCTCAAAATAATTTGGAATTTGACATTTAATATTTATTGCAAGAAATTTATTTAGTGAAAAAGTGTTTCAAAAAGTAAAATCTTTTAAATAAGTAAAATAATAAAAATATATTTCTTATATGTATAAAAAAGTTGAGGATGTTTTACATATACGCAAAAATAAGGAGTAATTTTCGTGCAATTAGCATATGAATTGTAGAACACAAGTCTTATATTTGAAGGATATTTATAAAAATTGCATACTTACAGCTATATTAAAGAATTTGCCAAAGCTTAAGTATATTTGAAATATATTACTAACATACATGCGTATAGACAGCATTTATATATATACGTTAATTTATCAGGTTAACAAACTATGCTATGATTAAAAGATCATTATTGAAGTAGTGCCATACACAACATTAGCTCAGAGATAATAAAGACATTAAAATAAAATTTTATTCAATAATTAATTTCGATTATCGAGTCAAATAGTTCTTAATGGCAGTGAATTTCGACGACACGCTATGATAATATTATTAACGTAAAATGGCGTGGGGACCGCGGCGGTCGACGCCGTGTATGGCGCGGCGAGCGCCTTAGCGCCAGCATGGCAAATTTAGTGAGTTATCTTTTATTTATATACTTTATGAAAATCTAATTGTTTTTTTTTTAGTTGAAAACTGTAATAGACTTAATAAATCGCATATAAAAATTATCCAAGTGATTTATTCCTAACATTATTCAAATTATGTTTCATCAAGTAAAATCAATTAATTCCTCTGACTGGAGGGCCAATAGTTGTTGCAGCAGAGGAGCTGCGGGTGAATTCTAACCATCACCCGCAAGGGGGGGGGGGGGGGGGAATTGTTTAACAAAAAATAAAATTGTAATGAAATTTGACGTTTAATATCTGCTCCACATGTTGGTATACTGAAACAAAAGGTAATAAACATAAACAAATATTCTAATTGTAAATTTTCTTGCAGTAGTTTTTATTTGAGCAATCAAATATAATTTACTATAGAGAAGCAATTTATATATACGGTAATATATTGTAGACATATTGTAATGATGCTGAATTACAGGTCCAGGCATCGTTGCTCACATATTACGATAAGATTTTAGACTTGGGTATAAATCCATGTTGAATTTTCCATAGAAGAACAAAATAGACTCAAATAAATTGCAATTTGATAATTAATATCTATTGTAGGAAATATATTTAGCGAAAAAGTGTTTCGAAGATTAATCAAAAAAAAAAAGCACCATTATGGATGCATTGTACCAACACATATTTTCAAAAAAGTAGAATTGAAAATTGAAAGAGTTAAAGTGTCTATAATGAAAGTAAGACTCAAATTTTAAGACACAACTACCGACAAAAGATAATTCATACATATACTTAAAGCAGTTAGAAATAAAATAAATAATATGGAAAATGATGGTATATATCGGAGATAAAGCGAAAATAGTGAAATAACAGTTTCAGATCCTCTGATAATGGGAAGAAATAGTTTTAGCAAAAACGCTAATGGAACTGGTTCGTACTTATATTAGACTCATTTATTGTTTGAACAACCCAACTCACACGTATCAGAATATTATTATCATTAATATGGCTTTGGAAAACAAAACACTTTCAATTCAGAAAAATGAACGTTTCAAGAGAACGATTTGAAGAATTTAGAAATTAAATGAAGAAATCTTTCATTCAGCTGCCATACCAACTCATACCAATAGATATATCCCGTCCTCGTTACCAATCAATAAACAGATGCCTCATGCATCCATCAGACCCTAGACTAAAAATTATAACCAAATTTCATTTTAATCCTGTAAATAAATTCAATATTGAATGCGAATATATGTATATAATTTATCTCCTGAGTTTTATTTATTACTTACTGATCTGAAATCACACAACAACACGCAACCAAAACATCTTCAGTGGTCTGTACTGAACTTTCTTATACGCATTTCGATTAGATTCCGTAAGTCAACTGTTTGACAAGAAAATGAAATAGACCCAAAGATTTTGATATTTATTGTCACATATTTATTTAGTTTAAGTTGTGCGATATTATTATCTTCCACTTTAATTGCAATTATTTTAGTAAATACAAATTTTATTACTTTACTAATTTTCACAATTACAATACTTGTTTATTACTTCGTCTAAGAATTATTGCTATGGCAATAAAAAACAAAAGAATAATATTATTTATATTAGCTTTTTTCAAGATGAGTGCTAAGTGAACATGAATTTTGTTCTTCGTAAATTTTTCGTTATTTAAATTGTTTATCTACAGATATGAATACAGAATATCCAGAATTGGAGGCCGAATTGGTCCACCTGAACAATAAAACTAAGAGATATATAACTTTGTTTATTTAAAGATTAAACATATCTAACTCGAACAACCTTTTTGAAGAATTAGCGGCACAAACGCATGAGTCTCCGCTGCAACCTCCAACGGTGCAGTCAGTGCCAGTGGTTCAGCAGGCCGCGGTGCGGACTGCAGAAATGCATCCGCCACTAAAGACGGCAGAGGTGCCGCTACCTGCTGACCTCTACCGCAGGAATCGTTACTTTTACGAGAAGCGAAATGGAGGCCGCGACCTTCGTGGCCGCGGCTATGATTTTCGTAGCTATGATTATGATTCGGGAGACCGCGGCGTTAGAAACGGCCTTGAACAGAATTTGAGACTTTCTATGATAAATGGAGGCTTCAATTTCATGCAAAAATAATGGATTTATTTTCGCTACACCAAATAAATAAATACTGCTTACCGTTTAGTACAATATTTACCTTAAAAGAGATAAGGAAAGGACCGATGGAGGGAAAAGAATCTCAAGCAGTAGATCAGTGCACTAACATATCTTTCCGTGGAATCGCTTGGGTGGTATTGTACCCATCAGGGCCTTTTAGAGAAATAGATGATTTATATTTGTGTGTGACATATTTTTCTGAAACGTGCATGTTGGTCGAACAGACGGGGATAATTGGAACTTATGAATGTTTTCGAAGAACACATCATTAACCATGAGAAGAATGACGAACCACACATTAAGAAAGTAAAATTCTTGATGAACGAACTTAAAGACAGCTAGGTGTGTCCGATGACAACGGCCTTATGCGGCCTAAAACAAGCCGATCGAGTTTGCTACAAACGATTGGACAAGGAACTGCACAACCTTGGGAGTAAAGTCTCAAATTATTCATATTTTGTATTTTAATATCCTTCCGATCGAAATAAAATACGCATAAGAAAATTTAGTGCTAAGCAGATATTTAGATACTAAATTAAAAAATAATTTATAAGAATTAAGGACTAAATAGAAATATATTTGAGATAGAAATTTGAAAGTCATTTTGAGCACTCATTGCTCAAAACCAAAATATTATAATCCACATAAAACCATGTTAATAAATATAACAAACGTATACAAAATATATTAAAAAACACGGTATTTATTAAAAATAAAAATTTTTTAATCATACTTTTTATGATGTGGTAAATTAAAATACTTTTATTTATCTTCACCCCCAAATATTACAACTCTTGTGAGGACAAAAATTATTAACATGAATCATAAAATACTGTATGCTTGAAAAATATATCAGCTATGGTTGCATTCTTATATTTATGAATTAAATCGAATACAAGCTCAAGCATCTTCAGATATGAAACTTAACTGTTTCCTTATTCGTGTTTCTCATAAACACGATAAATTAAAAAATGCATTAAACCAAAATGTAATCAATGTTAATTTAGAAATCTTGAAAATTTATTCCAATGTAATTGGTAGACAAAATTTTAAGATTTTCTCTACTTATTCAAAATCCATATTAAATTCAAATTCATGTTTCTTGTAAACATGATACTTATTAGTTTAAAAATCATTACTTTTATTTAATAGATCATAATTTTAAACATGTATATTGTAGTGAATTTCACAAATAATTCACTAAATACACACAAGCTTAACGAGTGCGCAGCCTCGGGCGCGCATCCCCACGACAAACCAAATTTGCCATCAAGAACCTGGACAACGGAATACAGCCAACTGCCAGTCTGCTACTTCAAAAACCGCAACGGGCCGTTAGAAGATGGAAACCTGTACCTAACCCAGCCAATATCCTACTAGTATTAGCATCAAATGCATTATCTTAGCCAATTTTATACCTGTTGTTGACATCTATATAAACAAATGTGTTATTTTTTTTCGCTTAAATTTTTTTTAATGTTTTGTCGACTTTATTCTTTCTTTTCCTTTTTTTACCTTTAAAATACTCCAATGCTGAAGAGGGTGTAACCCTATAACGGCATATATTATGTATTATCGCTGTATCTCATGTAACAACAAAATATCTATGTGGAAAATAAATAACAATACAAATAAAAAAAAATACCATTCCAATTCGGAATTCTGCACACCCACTCCGAAAGGCCAGAGTATCAGCAACCAAACATACATATCTGCTAGCCGGAAGGCTAGAGAATACTCATCGCAAACACGGCAACATAACATTAGCATCAAAGCACACTAATCTGCAAACTAAAAAGACTCATTAAACACTTTTTCATGAAGAGAGAATTTTTATATGGAAAAATTAGATTCGAGAAAACGAAGTTAGATATCCTGCGAAATCAAAGACCAATATCCATCATTGCCAAGACAATCCCCTCCGCAGAAACCTTCACCGAAGAAGTTCTCAGTTCCTTACCAACTAAAACTTATTGACAGTCCAAGACCCAAATATCAATTGGTAAATAGAAGATCCACTCCACAGATCCCCGATTAATAATTGTACAGACTGCTTGTAGCAAACAATTTACTAAATATAACGTAAATTTTAAATATATACATAACTTATCTTTGATTATTTATCTGCTGATCGAAAAATAACAAGAAACCAGAATATAATAAATGTTTCGTACCGTTTAGTACAAAATTTACCTTAAAAACGCTATGGACAATATCAGATCGAGGGAAAAGAATCCCAGGCAGTAGATTAGTGCATGTATGATAGAATATACTATTCAACTTTCAAAAAGGTAAAATGAAAGACAACATTTTGAAAAATTAGATTTGAGCAAACGAAGAGTTAGATTTCCTGCGAAATCAGAGACCATCATCTCCTCATTCATCATCGTCAAAACAATCCTCTCCGCAGAAATTTTCACCAAAGAAGTAAAACCAATTGACAGTCCAAGACCCAAATATATATTGGTAAATAGAATTAAGATCCAACCCACAGATTCCCGATTAATAATTGTACACACTGCTTATAGCAAATCAATTCACTTAATGTAACGCTAATTTTAAATATGTATATAACTTATGTTTGACTATTTATTTATCTGCTGATCGAAAAATAACACGCAATCAAAATATAATACATATTTCTTACCGTTTAGTACAAAATTTACCTTAAAAACGCTATGGAGAATATCAGATCGAAGGAAAAGAATCCCAGACAGTAGATTAGTGCATTTATGCTTGCATATCTTGGCGAGGAGTCGCTTCGGTGGTGCTGCACTCATTAGGGTATTTTAGAGAAATAGATGATTTATAATTGTGGTATATATTGTTCTGAAACGTGAATGTTGGTCAAACGGACGGATATAATTGCAGCCAGTGACCAAAGCTCCCCTGCATTGATTTAAATACTAACAATTATTACTCATTTATAGAAAGATTTTATTATTATTCAAAGCCATTACGCAATTTAATGTTTCTGAAGTGAGGAGGCTCTAGCAAACAATAAGATTGATATTCCATTAGTTTCATGCACAATTTGAAGTGGAACAATATCCATGGAGCTTCTGAATGTTTTCGAACAAGTCCAGGAACATATCATTAACCATGAGCAGAATGACGCACCATACGTTAGGAAAGTAAAATCTATGTTGAATTTTTAATAGAAAAACAAAATAGACTCAAATAAATTGGAATTTGACAATTAATATCTATTGTAGGAAATATATTTAGTGAAAAAGTGTATCAAAAAAATACACCATTATGGATGCATAAAATATCGATATGACCCCTGCAATTTATGGTATAAGTTTGTCGGTCAATTCAATTGTCAATTATACATTAAATACCGACTTAATCGGTTAACTGCTACAAATTTAAGAGAAGTTATTAAACCATACTTCATGTCATACATTCGACAAGAGTATATAGCAATAATGTCAAAGCAAAACAAAATATAGTCAAATTACGATTTGCTGCAGAACCAAATATAAACGTTGAATATAGCGGTTTATTTATTGATATGAGTAATGGATTATTAACTGCATCTTTTACAGCTTATGATCCAGAAAGATGGACGCCATCATGGCCACGAACCCCTCGAAATAGCGGCAGCTCAGAGATAAGCCCTCGACACGATCAGCTTCGTCCTGCTCATCAACAGAACCTCCAAGGAGACAAAGAGAACAAGACAAGTAGACAATCCATGACAACTCCTCTTATGAAGAAGACGGAAGAAACGAAGAAACCTCTCCAAGAGAAGCCACCCACATGTGAGCCACCACAGCCACAAGAGAAGCTGTAACTTCTTCTAGATGACATAGAAGACAGGTTAGATAGGAGAAAACATACTTCTAGATAAAATCAACCCATCATGGGAGAAAACCGCCCCCAGCGTATTAGTGTAGACAGCGAAACATCTGCAGAAGACTCACGATCGGGGAAATTCAAGAATCCCGAACAGGAGCCTCATAAGCAAGGATGAAAACGACGACGATGAGCCAAAAAACATCCTCATCAGTGACATGGCTCGATCAACACCCGGCATCTTCAAATGGTAGACCTGAAAAGAATGTTGACGGGACGACCCGAAGCAGAAGGATCCCTCGAGAAGTGAGAGTCAATCAATACCATTATATATTTGGAAACATTGTGTAGAACATGTACAAAAATAGAAAATAATAAATACTAATACTAATAAATTCATCAAACCTGGCGCGATTCAACCAATCAAAATATATAAAAATATTTAATCAAATAGAAAAACGATAACGATCTTAATCTAGTCTTGAAAGGTATATTATATCGCACTACTTTAACGGAATTGTCCGTCACCTGCTTCAGCGAGTTATATTCAAAATATGAAGTGGTAAAACATAAATACCTCCAACAGAAAATAAATCTCATAAGGGAATTAACAATCACTATTATTACTAACGAAAAGAATTCAATGTTTTAGATATGGAAAACAACGTCATGTAATGTGCGCAGAAATCAATAAATAAATTAATCAAAAAGATGTAAAACGATTTCAAAAATACCAAATTACACCGAAATGGATTGCGAATAGGATGAAATGATCTTTGTAGTATTTTTATAAATTCTCGTCGTTTAAACACGTATGCATTTAATCCAATCAATTAGAAAAGATTTTACCTCGACTGAAAATATCCGAAGAAACCTACCGACGTTTCATTGGCCTCATATATGAGTTACAATAGGAGTAAACATTGTGAGAGTTTAGAGTTTGTTGCAATAGTGTTTCCACCAAAAATAGAATACAAATTAGAGGTATTAATTTTCGCACAACTATTGCTTGATTTTTTTTTTTCGGAAAGAATACAGATTCGCAATTTATTTATGTTGATATAGTATGCAGGTATGGTAACTATTATTGCATAAATCGCATCCACTATGTCGAAATGTTAATAGAAAAATAAAATTAACTTAAATAAATTAGAATTTGACAATTAATATCTATTGTAAGAAATATATTTAGTGAAAAAGTGTTTCAAATGTTAATCAAGTATCAAAAAAATGCACCATTATGGATGCATATTACTAACTCATATTTTGAAATAAGTAATATTAAAAAATGGAGTTAGTGTCTATAATGAAAGTAGTCAAATCCTACGGAACAACTCCCTCAAAAAAAAATTAATTCATTTATACCTAAAGCAGTTAGAGATAAAATAAATAATGTGGAAAATGAAGGTATATGTATCAGAGACAAAGCGACAAATAAGTATATAATTTCTACAAAACATGTTGTAAATATTAAATCAATAAACTTGAGGCCCTTAAAATACTTGAGTGGAGTTAATAGTGAAATAGGAGTTCAGACTGTAGGGCAATTCAATTGTCAATTATACATTAATTACCGGCATAATCAGTTAACTGCTTCAAATTTTGGAGCGGTGAATTGAAAAAAACCATACTTCATGTCATACACTAGTCAAGAGTATGAGTTTATGGCAATAATGTCTGTATTGTAGTCATGGAAAAGCATAAGGAAATGGTAAAATTACGATTTTCAAAAGAAAAAAGATATAAACGTTGAATATAGCGGTTTATTTATTGATCTGAATAATAAATTTTTAGCTGATATTTAGGATATATATATTCCTTCAAAAAGTACCGGGAATTGATCATTTAAAAAGCCGGCTTAAAGGGATTGTAAACTCTTTGTTGCTAAGTTGGCACACCTGTCCTCTATACTAACGAGGAGTTTGAGCGCGATCGATTATTTAGTTTGCATACAGAGCTCGATTTTGTCAATTCTCTCAAGTGTGTTTTTCGATTTTTACAATGGAGAAAAATATCGAACAAAGAATTTGTCTCATATTTTGCATTGCAAATGGAATTTCTTATGCCGAATCGCTGAAAATGTTACAGAAGGCTAATGGCGAATTGGCATTATCAAAAACACGTGCATATGAGTGGTACAGTGCACTCAAAAGTGGTCGAGATACAAATGAGGTTCCTAGTCCTCTGAGTGGACTCATAAACAAAGTCCCTTTATTTTTTTATCATCTAAGATATCAATAAAGAAATTTATAACCCAGTTAGAGTACAAAGTGGTCTATTAGTGGTGTAGGACACTGAACAGTTCCAAATAAGATTTCAGTAGCGAAAATTTGTATGATTGTTGATTCTCACCCTGATTTGAGAGACGGACGCGGGGATTTTTTTCCGGCACATGTTAATAGAAAGATTTGCATCTTAAGAATCATCAGCGGTAATAGCACGTTCTTATCAAAGATGTATTCAGCGTACTGGTGAAAACATAGATTCATACGTCAATCGACTAGGAGAAGACACTCACATGTGGATCACGAAAGCCTCAAGAGAAGCTGTATCCTATTCTGGATGACATAGAAGATAGACTAGATCTAGGAGAGAACAACCTTCTAGACAAAATCAACCCATCATGGGAGAAAACCACCCGACGTATTAGTGTAGACAGCGACACATCTGCAGAAGAGCAACAGGAGCCTCATGATCAAGAGAAAAAAGCGATGAGGGCGAGCCACTGGACATCCTCATCAGTGACATGGCTTGATTAACACCAGGCATCTCCAAAAATGAAAAGAAAGGCGACGAGACGACCCGCAGTAGAAAGCTCATACGAGAAAAGACACAAGAGAGGAGAAAGGAGTCGCAGTGACTGCGGTGGACCGACAAGCAATGCGAAAGTTGTTGGAGATAATCAGTAGCGATTCGGAAAGCGATCTCAAGATACGAAAGAAAAACGGGAGAGAGAGATTACGTCACTTCGTCCTCTCTTGCATCAGTACCAATAGTAGAATGCTATATACTTGGGAAGATTAGAAAAATCTCATCTACGCTATGAGGGAATTGTAGCACAAGAGCCCCTATTTTGACGGAATTACCAGACAGAGCACCAAAGGACCCAAAGATGGGCTATGACAATAACTGAACGTGCCTTCAATATAATTTATCGTCCAGGTAAGGTAAATGGCAATGCTGATGCTCTATCAAGAATATAGCGGTTTATTTATTGATTAGAATAAAGGATTTTTAACTGCACCGTCTGATGGTTAGTATACAAGTATAAAGTAGATTACGTTAATATTCTAATTGAAATATTGTACTTGTTTAAGGTTTCGTTGGCGATTCAGTAACTGTTGGAATCAAATGTTTATATAAAGTCAAATTAAACATTAAAAACAAAAAAGCACAATGTTTAGAAATACAAGATAAGAAAATTCAATTGAAGAGAAAACATCCATTCTTAGAAACATATATATTATACATACTTATAATATAAAGTATATACATATGTTTATAATACAAGTTTTAGATTTAAGGGCAGCTTCATATTACAAATAGAGAGATTTGTTATTTCATTGTTTATTTGATGGATAGCAATAAATTATTCATTGAAAAAATAAAATATGTGGAATACGGCAATGCTGCCGAAATTAAATTTTTTTTATATAAATTGCATATTACTTGACATTAAAAGGGGAAATGTAAGAAGAGGGCAAAAATGCATTGATCCTCAATCCAAATTATTAATACACTAGCAAAAAAAAACAAAAATAATTAATATTTTGCGACTACTTATTACATATTATGCAAGTACTAGTTGCTTATTTTCACTAATTCATATTGATTATTCGTAGTTAAACTGATATTCACATCAATGCTACTATAACGAATAATAGTGCATCATTTGCTTTTTCTGTTGCATCTACTGCCGGGTTACAAAAACTAAAAGTTTCAAAAATATGAATTCCGATTCTGAATCTTCGTATTTGATTTACAAAATATATGGGAAAACAGGTAAATATATTTCATTATTAAGCTCCATATCTAATAATTATATTATGTATTATGCAAAATTAATACTAAAATAATATTTTTTACTGCATAGCAATAACGCATCATTTGATTCTTCGGCAATTGCTCTTATAAAACCATTGGTAACATCAACGGCAATTTTGTCAAACGATTACACATTTTTTTGTCAAATGAGGAATATAAAAGATTTAACATTGAAACTAAATTTGATGGAAGAACAGTTCAGAAAACGGCTTTTGTAATTATTTTTAATGTTAGTCTCATACTACATAAATTGTGTATTGAGCCGAGTACAGAAGGACAAAACACTCCCAACATTCTTTTTGGCAACAGATTTGTTGATATAAATTATTTGTTGAATTGGGCTGTAAAATTACAATATGAGAACAGCAAAATGTGCACCGAAGAAATGCTCAGCGTAAAAGAAGAAATTTGTTTGCTTAGGTTTAGTTAGTATAATTGTATTTCAATGTTCTATGTGTCCTCAATTTTTACATAAATTGCTTATTATTATTATAAGGGGAAATGTGAGAAGATACAAGATATGTATTGACCATTAATACATTATCGATGAGCAAGTGGAGTGGGAAATTAGAAGAATTAATAGAAATATTTGAAAATAAGTACATTTTTACGATATTTTATTATATTTGGTGCAAACCATAACTATAAACGAAAAAAGGTCGTACTAATGACGTGGGACGTGAAAATGTACACTCAGCGCTGAGAGATATCTTATTCTAATGGCGAGAATCGGCGTCGCATTTATTATGAAATATTACGCCTATATCGAATCCGACTATTTTTCAAAATAATGGCTATCGCAACGTCTTCCTATTGTTTTTATTTTTACAAAAATCGTATCATCTGCGCCTGTCAATTGTTTAACAAGAAAAAACAAAATAGACTGAAGTAATTTAGAATTTAACAATTAATAATTATTGTAAGAATTTAGTAGTTAGGGAACAAGTGTTTCAAAACCACTAAAATATTATAATTAGGAAAATAATAGCAATATGATGCGTATAAGAAAGCTCAGTGTAAGATATTGCTGATATTACTTATTAGCAATACAAAATATACAAAATGCCAAAATACGAGACCAAACAAATGTAGCTTCATTTGTCTCATGCGCAGTTGCAATATCGCTTGATAAGAGTACAATTAAAGCTCTCATACCCAAATTGGGATTGTATTACTTTTTTTTTTTTTTAGAAACAAAAACAAAATAAGCTGCATCGTCAATAATTAGCAGAAAAGATATTTTGAATATTTTTCGAATAAAATTCCACATCCTCTCAAATAATTTAAAAAATTTTTACTTTTTCTGGGCGGAGCCGATCAAACCAAACACAAACTACACAACACACAATGGATACGCAAATGATTCTAGACACTGCTATTTCAGCAAACGCAGTAATATTGGGCTCAGCAGAAGCCTCTACAATTTTCAGACAGAATCTGAACTCTGCTATAAAAATAAACATTAACTTGACACCAGGGCAAAAACAGCTCCTGCAGAAAATAATAACATTTCCAGTAATATTTACTGGGGGAAAAGTTGTAACTAACGATCACCATGTTCTAGTCGCATTGAGAGATATTGTAAGAGACATATACGCAAGAGATTTCAAGATACCTCATACCTCTGAAAGGACTTTAGTTATGGGAGCAGCTGCAAGAGAGATATCAATGTATAACGCAAATCTGAACATCCATTATTATATTTATGGAAAAGAGAACAAGGACTATGACCAAGAGAAAATATAGACCCATCTACTATAAGACCAGTCGTAAAAAGATATTACGACATTGAGAGCATCTTTAAAGACTAAACAAAATACCTGCAACTATTCATACTAAATTCGAAGAATGCAAGACGGTTTTTATAATTTATCGGGAGATGATTGGTTTCAAGCCTTTGATAAAACAGGCGCAAATATAGCCTATGGTTATGGACTGTTGCCCATGGAGCTACTTTTTCCGGACTTACCAGAGAATCCTGTCTATGATATAAGGATTAATAAGGCAACTGATAAAGCTATACTCACTTTTAGACATGGGTATGCAAATAAATGGATATGTCCATAGTTTTAACAACTGGTCAACACTATTGAGGAAACCAGTCATTACTTCAAGTAAATCTACGACAAAATAAGCAGTAGAAATCTGCTCTAGAGCGGAACCGGCAGTGACTTTTAAAGTTTATAAATGCTTACATAATGAGACAATAGCAAGATGTATAGAACTCTCTCCCTCATAACAATATGTGAGAGTACTAGATATTAGGGCCAGCGTTAACAGGAGGACCGGCAAGATAAACAAACCTTTAAATTACTTTTCCATGAGAGAGGACGAATATATGGACCCAAAATCACTCACTTTTCCATAGTTTCATACATATGAAGAAGAATGGGAGGATTGTCTCTTATTACGAAAGAACTGGTAGAGCCGTGGTTTTTGCCAAAAAGAAAAGTTGAAGCAGCTGCTTTGGCTATAATGGTTGAGGTAAAATTACATCATGAAAAAAGAAGAACAATACTTGAAAACTTAGGTGTTGGCAGTACTTGGGAGAAGGTATCAGCATGGTTTCGAACGACGCTTAAGACAGTTTTCCCGCCCATAGTTTTGCTGATAGAATGGTTAATGCCAAGAAATCTTGTGGATCAGATAATCCTACACCCAGACGGCACATCTTTTCAAGTCGCTAATTTAACTAGGGAAAACAAATTTTATGATGCGGGCTTATATACTGATCATCCTTATGAAGAGATATCCCAGATTGGTCTGAAAGTGGTTACTTAAAAATTTAAAACGAATCAAGCAGAGCAAGAGATTTAATAAACCTAAGGTAATTAATTGCATTTGCTACAATTTAATAAGTGACTTATATTACATTATCTATTACTCATAAGTATGTATTTGTTAAAACGTTTTGGTTATTAATTTGGGGTTCACTTAACTTTTTTATTTTCTCGATGGATATTTCTGATGATAGAAAATTTAGCAAGTAAGTAGTAATTTACATGAAACATTTTCACTTTATTTAGAAATTAATTAATTTAATAATTTTAGGAACTCTTTTGCTTGAGGAACTATCTCCAAGTACAAGTAAAGTTGGTAGAATTAGAATTAGAAAATGAAAATCAACATCGAAGAAAACTGGTCCGATGTTAAAATTATGTCGAAGAGACATGTATGACGAGGATGAGTTCCAAAGACATTTTAGAATGTCACGACCTACAACAAATTTTATTAAGAAAAACATAACAGATAAAGCATTTCTTCTGACTATGATATCTGGCAAATCAAGAATCCAATCGCCAAATAGCTGATAGATTTGATGTGTCTAAAAGTACTGCTCACAAATGCAATTATCATAGATTTTTCTAATTGTTAACATCATCCTAGTATTAAAAATAACCTTACACACAATGGTATATAAAATGAATAGACCTTTATGGTGTTTTTTCTCATTCGCACTCACATAAAATACGTATATGTGTCTGTGTTCCACTCACAAATTATATGGGTAACACTATCATATATATTTTTTAATTTTCATATATATTTATTAATATTTAAATAATTAGCAATATTACTATTATATTTGTGTTAGCGAAATAACTTTATTTCGAATGAAAGCAGAATCTGCATCACCACTAGGTTTAATAGAACAAAAAAGACAAAAACGAGTGCGGAAATATTCAAATAGTGAAGTAATTTTTAGTGACAAACAGAGAAGTTTGTTTCGACAAAAGGCGCACGACATTTATTTTAAAAATCTCCCACCTTCATTGCAGTGTTTCGGAATCTTTGCCTGAAATTGAGGACTTACACTACCACCATCAACTTTGTGGCGTTAATTAAAAGACTTGGGTATAATTTACGAAAAACAAAACCGGCATAGTCTTTTAATTGAACGAGAAGATATTATTCGTCGGCGTCATAATTATTTACGAAAGAAGAATATAGACGGGAGAATAAAAATATTATATACCATGGGTGAATAGAAAACAAAGGGTGGAAAGATACAAATATTATTTTATTAATTTTCACACAAACCGTATCAATGATACCAGTAAATTGTTGAACAGAAAAACAAAATACTCAATTAACACACGACGCGATAAATTGAACAAGAAATTTGTTTACTATTCTTTCAAATAACGCGCGCATCAAAGAACATCAAGGTAGGTAATACTGGCAAGGACGAAACAAGAAGAGCCATTAGATTAGATATTATTAGAAGCTGTAGCTATAAATTATTAGAATATATTTTACTAAATCGTTGAGGAATTTCATCGGGCAGATATTATTTTAGGAAATTAAATTTAGAAATTTATTTTACATATGTTGTAGTATATATCGATAATTATACTATATCGCCATAATCGTATATATATATGATAATAAATAATAATTTAAGCAATCTAGTGAGTTTCGAAGAGCAAGTTGGTATTATTGAACATATTAGACTGGCGATACTGAATATATAGGATTATTTTAAAGGTCGTTTTCGTAAATAAAATAAAAGTTTCACATGTGAGAAGTGATCTATACGGCAAATTAACCGATTAAATTAATGCTTACCGAAACAGTTCCATTAAATCCTTGTCCATTATAATGGTCAAGTTAGTATTTTGATAAATAAAACGTATAAAAACCGCTGTACACACATATTCTATCAATGTAGTCGTTATTTTCATCTCAGAAGCGAAGCGACCATTATCGGTTAGGTAAAAGTATGGTTCTAACAAGAACATGTTTCATCTTATTCGTAGAATGTAGTATACACGTGGATCCTAGACCATAGAAACAATAATTAATTTATTATATTTAATAACTTAGATATAGTACCACTAATGTAATATTTAAATAATAAATTACCTTTGTTGTAAGACTAACGAAGCACGAAATGCGCAGTAATGAGACCAGAGATAACAAATACAACTGTTTACATGTCGCCTTCTGTTTTCTGGTTGCTAGCACCACGGTTGCTAGGAAGCGAAATTCGCTTGGTGATGCAAAGTAACTTTACGAGACATCTATTGGCGGTTTCGACAACTAGCACTCGTAATACTGGTTGCATATGTAATAATAACTAAACATCTACCATGTCATGCACCGTACTTTCTTATACGCATTTGTGTAAAACCACATTGTAGTTTCATTATTTTTCTAATTTATAATATTTGTTCTAACCTTTAGAACACATTTACACTAAATATATTTCTTAGATTAAATATAAAATGTCAAACTTCAAATTATTTAAGTCTATTTTGTTAAACAATTGACCGGCGCAGATGATACGATTTATGTAAAAATATATATAATTAGCAGAATTTTATTTTGAAACCAGCAATCTTTTTGGAAAAAAAAAATTAAACAATAGTTGTGCTAAATATAAATACCTTTAATTTTTATTCATGGAATTTTTCTGTAACATGTTACCATTTTTGAGTAATTGCAGAAACTACAAAATATGACTAGAGTAAACAGGCGCTTCCGCTTTGAATATTTTTCCCGAAAGTAAGAGGTGCACACCCCAGGCATATGCAAATCTTAAGTTTAAAGTTTCATAATGTTACCTACAGTCGTTTAGGCTGTATAGAGCATACACACACACACACACACACATAAATATACACAGAGAGAGAGAGAGACACATACGAACGTCATTCCAAAAATAGTTGGAATCGATTCAGGGAAGGTCAAAACGTATATTTCCGTTAAAATCTCGAGATCGAAATTTTTCATGATTACAATACTTAAATATACTACGTATAAGAAAGTAAAAATAAATAATTACTGTTTATAAAATAATATATGGTAATTCAGAAATATGTATTTTATATAATCGTGCATTATTAAACAACAATATAAAATATACGATTATTTTATTTGTAGCATTAAATATTAATTTTATACTATCAATTTAAAAAATTACCCACCATTATCAGTCATTACCGATTATAAATCATTAAGGCTATTTTCATTATCGTACGACTTTTGACACTACGTAAATTTAAAATGAAATTGTTTAAAACTTTATAGAAAGTCTTAATTTAGTCTTCGTACATAGTGTAAAGCACAGCGGTTAAAAAGTTTACATTTACTTTAAATGGCAAATAAAAATATTTATTTCGGTTATCGACATATTTTTTATATGAGTAAAATATTTATGATTGCACCTTATTCTTGTGTTCAGAGAAGTAATTATTGGATATTTGAATTAAACAAAGAATATTTAAAGTTTTATTTACTTTTTTATTATTTTATATACACTTAGCTGTAAAAGTGTTCTCCAGTTATATTTCGTTCTATGATCCAAATGTAGGCAATCTTAGTCATATACTATATATTGTAGTTCATATTTTTGGAGCATGTTTTGCAGTTGTTAAAGTTTTAGAAAGCTTAACCAGCACAAAAAAAATTAATTCTATTTTTAAACTATTACAAGACATTGATATTCTTTTGAAATTACTGGATTCAGTCGTTTGCTACGCAGAAAGCCAAAGTATTACAATATTAATACTTGTTTTAAAATCTTTACTATTAACGCTTGTAATCATTGTAGAGTTTGCTTATTACAATCCATTTAAATATTTGTTATATATGTTTGTGCTCTCGTTTAGTTTATTGCTAGATGAAATAGTTGAGAATCAACTATTATTTTTCTGCATAGCTTATACAAACATTTAAAGATAACGAATGCAATTTTTGTTAAAATTAAATCAAAATACGAGTTTCTTAGATTTTCAATAACATGCGGGAATGATTTGAAAATAATCGCAAATGTATACGATGCTTCTATTAAATGTTCACGTCAAATAATCCACATGTTTAATTTTCTTTTAATTTATAAATATTTTGCCATGTTTCTATATTTTGTGTTTCTTGCCTTTACTGTCACTGACATTAAACTGATTAAACAAGTAGTGCCTACGAATTTATTACTGGGAAATATGTTGATGATAGTTATAAACTTGATGGGACCAGGAATTATTGCATATTATTGTGAATGTATTACTAAACAGGTGAGTGAACGTAATTCTCATGATTATAAACACTTGATTGCCGAAATGGACATAAGTCATTTTTCTGTGTTTGTTATAAGTATATCGAAAACTTATTATAAGAAAGCTTTTTAAAACTAGGGTAAAACGATCAGTAGTGGCACAGTTAAGAAAATTCTCTACTTTTTTGAGGATTAAAAAAAATATGGTTAATATATTTATATAATAATTGAAAATTTTTAAAGTTTAAGTGTTTTATAAAGTTAAAAAAAAATTAAATTGTTTATTGATGTTTCAGGTAATTTTGTTCACAATTTATAATTCGATGTTAAAATGCCAGTTTTGGCACGGTGGCTGCCTTTAAGAGCACAGTCCTTTCTAGTAATAGCACGGCAAATTATATTTTTTGTTAAATGAACTAGGTAAATCAATAAATAAATAAGTTCTATTATAAATTTAATTTTGATTAAATATGGTTTATAAATTTACATATTTTAGCTAGTCTTTACTAAAATTTAGGTACATAATATATTATAAAAGAACACTTACAATAGCTTTGTTTTCTAAAGTTTTAAATTACATAGGTAGTATATCTATCTAAAGCTAAATTATTATGAAATTATAATTAATATAAACAATGAAAACTTTAATTCCTTCTTTTTATATGTTTAGAAAAGAATTTTATTTCAGCTTGTAATTTTTTTTGCCGTTCAGATAAAAGTTTTTTTTGCACTTTAATATCAGCTAGTTTTTAATCTGCTTCTTCTTTTACTTTTTGAATTTCTAACCTTTTTCTTTTATTTTCTACTTTGGCTAATTCTGCTTGTTTTTTTTTTTCAATTTCATCTTTCAATATCCGTTTACCTTCTTCAGATAGTTCTTAATTTTTTATATTTCTTTTTGCCCTTTTTAATATCGGTGTTATTTTTTTCGCCAGTTTTCACTAAAATAAAAATAATTTATTCAAATTAAAGGGGTTATGTTTTCGATTTTTACTTTTTATGAAATAAACAATAAAGTTTCAGTACACGTATAATGTAAATAATATATGTAAACTGATACATACTTTTTAAAGAATTATATATGTGCAGATAAAATTCGTTTTGATATAAAATATGCATAAACATTAATAATCTCGCTTGCTTAGGTACCGTTCTATTTAGATAATTCAGCAGCGGCTGCCAATAGAAAAGCGCTGTAAGCATAAAGTGTTTCTTTAATTGGCGCGCTCTTCAAATTTCATACCAATTCAAGAACACGTGTTTTTAATATTAAAAAAAAAAGTCAATATTCAACATTTGAAATGTTTCGATGAAATATTCATTTAGTTTATTTAACCAGGTACATATTAAAAAAATACGTTTTTCTAGTAAATATGATTGTAATTGCTTAAGCTATGGTAACCGTAAACTAACTAAAAATGGCTGTGAAAAGTACAATTTTGATATCGCTAAACAATATTCGTTTTTTTTTAATTAATAATTTTAAAAAGGACGTTCTAAAGGGTTTTTCTTGTTTAAAACTATATATAAATATATAAATCGTTGTTATACCTACGCATTTGCACAATTTTAAACGTATAAAACCAAGTTTTTGATACCTGTGCCATTACTGGCGATGTGCCACTACTGGTCGTTTTACCCTATCATTAATAATTTCGATTTCTTTTAATTTGAAGTGGATGTTGAGAATCATATCTGTAAGATTTTGATGTCTAAGGTTGAGCCACTATAAAAAGTTGTAAATGAGAGTGAATTTGAACTCGCACTGCGCATGCTTGAGCTGTCCCGTTGCCAATTGGTGTATCAGCGGTTCAATGCTATTATTACAATTACAATTATATTCTATTGGGATTATTGCAATCAGTAGGGCTATTCTGAGTCTGTCGCTTCAATATATGGAGTTGAGATGTAAAATATCAATATTGTCACACAAACTTAAGGGAATTTCGTGTCTTAAAATTCTCATTATAACGTATGGCTGCTTTGATTTAATTTTCGAATTAAAATTGAGATTTTTGGTATACTTATTTATTTATATATAGTAGTTTATACCTAGTTTGCGTATAACAGTCATTGAAAGTGAACAACATTAGCGTTTTTACAAAAATAAATAAATTCGAATATCATGCAGTTATTAGATTCTTGTTTTCGAAATGATGAGATCAACAGATAGGGACATTTTAGGTATTTTAGATTATATGTGACGCCAGCACATCTTAGAGTTGAGTTATAGATTAAAGTTGTGATTCTGCGGAGCGCGCATTATCAACTGGTTGTCCTGACCGCAAATTTGTAGTTTTTAAATTTTTTATAACATAATACTAAAAGTTCACTTATAATAAATATGTGTACCAAAAATCGTGTCCCTATCTTTATTCCTTTTCATCTAGTATCGATTTTAAAAAAGATCTCATTTTACGGTTTTAACACTAGGAAAAACATATAAATTAATTGATAAATTAAATATTATAGTTGAATATTTGTAATTATTAAATAAACCAATAGTGATAATACATTTAAATAGTATTGTATCTGTTAAATCTCATATACCTATTCGTAGCGTTTACTGAATCATGCGAAATATAGATATATTTTGGAGATGTCATATTATATATTACAATATCTGCAGTGGCTTTCAATGAACGTATTTTATTTAGATGGGGACATTTTAGGCATTTTAGAATATATGTGACGCTAGTACAGCTTAGAGTTGAGTTATACACGCAATTTTCAAGCCTTGTTGGTAATTAATCATAAAATCGATTTTCTTAAGGATATAATTAAATTCCTCAACGATGTAAATCTATTTTCGCTAATGTATTACTTTGAATAATTACTTATATTATTAAAATAGAATTGCTTCGAATATTTTATAAATACTTAATCTTGTCATAGTACATAGTGTAACACGCAGTGGGTAAATAGCCTATTTGTAGTATAAAATTGCTTTAAATGGCAAACAAAGATATTTATTATGGTTATCGAGATATTTTTTACTTGAGTAAAATATTTATGGTTGCACCTTATTCTTGTGTTAAGAGAAACAATTATTGGGTATTTGAAGAGTTATTTCATAATTTATTTACTAATGACATTCACTTTTTTGTTGTCATTTATATGCCTAACTGTAAAAGTGTTATTCCGTTATATTATATTATATGATCCAAATATAAACAATCTTAGTCATATATTATGTATTGTAGTTCAAGCTTTCGGAGAAAAGTTTTGCAGTTGCAAAAGTTTTACAAAGCTTAATCACCACTAAAAAAATTAATTCTATTTTTAAACTATTACAAGACATTGATATTCTATTGAAATTATTGAATTCATTTGTTTGCTACTCGTAAAGCCAACTTATTACAATATTCATACTTGTTTTTAAAACTCTACTACTAATCGTTATAATCATTGTAGAGTCTTATTACAGTCCATTTAATTATTTATTATATATCTGTGTGCTCTCGTTTAGTTTGTCGCTAGATGCAACAGTTGAGAGTCAATTATTATTCTTTCTTTATAGTTTATATAGAAATATAAAGATAACGAATGCAACATTTATGAAAATAAAATCAAAATACGTGTTTCTTAGATATTCAATAACATTGCGGAATGATTTGAATAGAATCGTAAATGTATATGATGCTTCTATTAAATGTTCACATCAAATAAATCAACTGTTTAATTTGCTTTTAGTTTCTAAATATGTTCAAATGTTTCTTTATTTTGTGACCTGTACCTTTACTGTCACTGACATTTTACTTATTAAGCAAGTGGTGCCTATGAATTTAATAGTGGGAATTATATTGTTGATAGTTATAAATTCGATCGGACCAGGAATTATTGCATATTATTGCGAAACTATTACTATACAGGTAGGTAAATTTTAACTTTACGATCATAAACACTTAATTACCGAAATTGAGATAGATATCTGTGGTTCATAATCGAGAAAATTGCTAACTTACCCAAAAATTTAAAAACTATTAAAACAATCACATGTAATACCATAAGTAGTCAAACTTATGTCGATTATTTTTCATGGTGTATTACGAATGTCTCTTGTGCTTTAGTATGAATATTACGAGTGCGCAGCACGATAGATATTCGAAAGCACAAGAGACATGAGTAATACACCATCAAAAATAATCTACTTAACTTTTACTACGAATCGTATTCGAGGGACTATTCAATGAATCAAATTTATTTTTACTTTCTTATACGCAGTATAAGTAAGTATTGTAATCATGAAAAATTTCGATCTCGAGATTTTAACGGAAATATACGTTTTGACCTTCCCTGAATCGATTCCAACTATTTTTGGAATGACGTCCGTCTGTGTGTGTGTGTGTGTGTGTGTGTGTGTGTGTCTGTGTGTGTGTGAGTGTGTGTCTGTATGTGAGCGCTCTACAGCCCAAACGGATAAAGGGAAAAATAATGAAATTTTAAACTTAAGACTTGTATGTTTCTGGCACGAAAACCTATTTTTGAAAACCATATTCCAACCGGAAATGCATGTTTACTCTAGTCATTTTTTGCAGTTTCTGCAATTACTCAAAAATGGTTACAGTTACAGAAAATTTTCGTGAACAAAAATTAATGGTATTTATATTTAGCACAACTTTTGTTTGAATCTTTTTTCCAAAAAAAGTACTGGTTTCAAAATAAATTTCTGCTTATTATATATATTTTTACATAAATCGTATCATCTGCGCCTGTCAATTGTTTAACAAAATAGACTTAAATAATTTGAAGTTTGACATTTAATATTTATTCTAAGAAATATATTTAGTGTACAAGCGATCTAAAGGTTAGAACAAATATTATAAATTAGAAAAATAATGTAACTACGATGTGGTTTAACCCATATGCGTATAAGAAAGTTCGGTGCATGACACAGCAGATATTTTTATTTAAAAATAGCAATACTATTTAGTTATGTTTTCATAACCATGGCAACCAGAAAAACAGTTACTGTTATTTGCAAATATTCAATGTCAAAAGTGTTTTTTGACGTATATTGTCATTTCATTTGTTTAAAATATTCACTTAAAAGTACTAGTACTGAATTGTCGACACACAACCTTACTAGTATGCACTACAATTCATTTTGATTGGCTGTAAAATTCAGAATCCTGCATTCTTATTGGTCTACTTTTGACAGGTGAGTGGAATAGTCACATGTAATACCATGAGTAGTCAAAGTTATGTCGATTATTTTTCATGGTGTATTACGAATGTCTCTTGTGCTTTCGTATGAATACCACGAGTGCGCAGCACGAGTGATATTCGAAAGCACAAGAGACATGAGTAATACACCATCAAAAATAATCTACTTAACTTTTACTACGAATCGTATTCGAGAGACTATTCAATGAACCAAATCTATTTTTGAATTTAAAAATAGCAATACTATTGTGTTTTGTTTTCATAACCATAGCAACCAGAAAAAACAATTACTGTTATTTGCAAATATTCTACGTCAAAAGTGTTTTTTGTACTAATTTTTCTTAAATAATATCAAAGAATATTTAATCTATAATGGAAAGTGTGTCAAACAGATTTGGAAAAAAATCAGAGGCAGAAATTGAGTCGCGACATTAAAAATAATATGCCTTTAAATACACTAAAATCCCGAAACTTTTACAGGTCTGATTTTTAACCTTCATAGGCGGCGACTATGCTACATTAAGGGGGGCAGTACTTTCCAGATATATTTTTTGAAGAGCATTCTTAATTTTGGTAATTTTATTGGTGAATCACACTTTGCAATTGACACCGCGACTGTGTCCTGTTATTTTGAAAAAACTTACTACCACACCTGATTCTTACCCTAATTGATGAGAAACACTCTAAATTTTCACATTATTGGTAAATCACACTTTGCAATTGACACCTCAACAATTTAAATAAACAGGGAAGGGTTGTATAGGTCACAATTAGGATTTGCTCCCTCACCCCCCGTTATGTAGTATAGTGAACGCCCATGAAATTTTAGTAGTAATTTTTGCCGCTTTAACTAAAATGGTGCGAGAAATCACTCTGACAGTTCATTTTTGGCTGCATATTATGTTGATTTTTGGGTTGAAAAGCACATAAAAAAGGGTTTCTGCGCCCTAAATTATTGTTTTTAAGAAAGGTAAAACATTAATATAACATTTTCAGATTTAATTGATTTTGCAGTGAGTCCTATGATCGGCACTCTACCCATAACAATGTTCATTTGTTTAAAATATTCGCTTAAAAGTACTAGTACTGAATTGTCGACTCACAACCTTACTAGTACTAAATATGCACTACAATTCATTTTGATTGGCTGTAAAATTCAAAATCCTGCATTTTTATTGGTCTACTTTCGACAAATGACAGGTGAATAGAATAGTCATTCATATTTCAATGACTGATTTCATTTAATTTAAAATATATGTTAAGAATCTTTAATGGTAAGTTTATTCATTGCGCACTCAGCTATATCCAATCTAATTGAATTTTCCAATTAAATTAATGCATAAATTCTAGTTAAATGTATGTAATTATTAGATAAACCATAAGTGGTAATAAGCTTAAGTAGTATTTTACCTGTTGATTTTCATATATGTACCTATTCCTATCTCTTAATGAAACATATAACAATATATGCAGCTGAGTTACAATACCATTTTTAAAAATTACCACGTAAATGATTTAAAACTGTTAATCTAGTCTTAATACATAGTGTAAAACAGTGGATTAATAAAATATTTGATAGTATAAATTTCCATTAAATGGCATACAAAAATATTTATTACGGTTACCGACATATTTTTTACTTGAGTAAATTTTTTCTGATTGCACCTTATTCTTGTGTTAAAAGAAGCAATTGTTGGATATTTGAATTACACAAACGACATTTGATCTTTTATATACTAATTACATTCATGGTTACATCATCACATATGTGCTTAGCTGTAATTGTGTATTACAATTATTTTTTATTAAATGATCCAAATATAAACTATATGAGTCGTATCTTATATATGTTTATTAATACTTTTGTAATATGCTTTGCAGTTGCAAGAGTTTTAGAAAGTTTTACAAACACAAAGAAAATTAACTCAATTTTTAAGCTATTACAAAAGATTGATATTCTCTTGAAGTTATTGAATTCAGTTATTTCTTACACGGAAAGCCAAATTATTACCATATTTCTATTTGTTTTTATACTTCTACTCTTTATCGCTCTACTTATTTTTGAGTCTGCCTATTACGGTATATTTCAATATATTTCATTTATGTATTTGCTTTCGTTTAGTATAATGACAGATGCAACAGTTGAGAGTCAACTATTATTTTTTCTTCATAGTTTATGCCGTAAAATTAGGATTATGAATGCAATTATTGTTAAAATTAAATCGCAATACCAGTTTGGTGGTTCTACGAAAGCAATTCAGAATGAGTTGAAACTAATCGTTAACGTATACGATGCATCTATTAAATGTTCACGACAAATAAATGAAATGTATAATTTTTTTATAGTTTATAAATATTTGGAAATGTTTCTATATTTTGTGTCTTATATCTTTACTGTCACCGAAATGCTTTCGCGACAAATTGTGCTTACAAATTATGCAGTGTCAATTTTATGTCTGCTGATTATAAAATCGATTGGACCAGGAATTATTACATATTATTGCGAAGGTATTACGAAACAGGTGAGCGAATTTTTATGATCATAAACACTTGATTGCCGAAATGGACATAATAGTTACTCTAGTTTGTTGAGTAAATAGATAACATATTCTAAACTTTAAAAGCTTTTAAAACAATCATACATCATTTTTAATGTATTTGTTGAGAATCATACCTGTAAGTTTACGATGTGTGACCGCGCAGATGAAGAAATTCTGCGGAGCGCGCATTATCAACTGGCCGTCCTGACCGCAAATTTGTATTTTTTTAAATTTTTATTACATAATACTAAAATTTCACATATAATTAATATGTGTACTAAAAATCGTGACATTTTAGGCATTTTAGAGTATATATGACGCCAGTACAGCTTAGAGTTGAGTTATACACGCAATTTTCAAGCCTTGTTGGTAATTAATCATAAAATCGATTTTCTTAAGGAAATAATGAAATTCCTCAACAATCTAAATCTATTTTCGCTAATGTATTACTTTGAATATCTACTTAAATTATTAAAACGTAATTGTTTCGAATATTTTATAAACGATTAATCTTGTCATAGTACATAGTGTAAAACACAGTGGTTAAAAGCCTATTTGAAGTATAAAATTGCTATAAATGGCAAACATAGATATCTATTATGGCTATCGACATATTTTTTATTTGAGTAAAATATTTATGATTGCACCTTATTCTTGTGTTAAAAGAAACAATTATTGGGTATTTGAATTAAATAAGAGTTATTCTATAATTTATTTACTAATGACATTTACTTTTTTGTTGTCATTTATATGCCTAACTGTAGAAGTGTATCGCAGTTATATTTTATTTTTTGATTCAAATATGAGCAATTTTAGTCAAGTCTTAGATATTTTAATTCATTGTTTTGGAGTATGTTTTGCAGTTACAAACATTTTGAAAAGTTTAACAAGTACAACAGAAATTAATTCTATTTTCAAACTATTACAAGACATTGATGATCTATTGAAATTATTGAAATCAAATGTTTCATATATGGAAAGCCAAATAATTACAATATTGGTATTTGTTTTTAAAACTGTACTATTAACCGGAAGTATTATAATTGAGTCTGCTTATTACGGTCAAACTGAATATTACTTATATATGTGTTTGTTCTCGTTTTGTTTATTGCTAGATGCAGCAATTGAGAATCAAATAATATTCTTTCTGCATTGCTTATGCCAAAAAATAAAAATTATAAATGCAATTTTATTTAAAATTAATGCAAAATATCAGTTTAGTGTAATAATCCGGAATGATTTGAAAAGAATCGTAAATGTATACGAAGTTTCTATTAACTGTTCGCGTAAAATAAATCAGTTGTATCATTTTTTTATAATTTATAAATATTCCGACATGTTTCTATTTTTTGTGTCCTTGATCTTTATTATTGCTGACGTTCTTATGAAACGTGTTATTCCTACAAGTTATGTATTGCCAATTTTATTACTAATAATTATAAAATCGATCGGACCAGGAATAATTGCATATTATTGCGAAACTATTACTATACAGGTGAGTAAATCTTAGTTTAATATAATCACATGATTGTCGAGGTTGACAGTATTTTTCTGTGTTGATAATCACATATACGAAAAACCGTTATGGAATAATTAGTATAAAGTAATATTTAGTAGAATTATTTTTCATTTTATATATGCAATAAAACGAAATCATAATACGTTAATTTCGAATTTTTGTGAATAAGTGCTGAAAATCGTTCTACTATTTTAACTTACGACAGAAAGGTTATTCAATTAGTAATATTGTGAAGAAATAAAAAATTTCTATGAAGGGCGATTTTTTTACACTGAAACGAAAAGAAAAAACTGAAATATATAATATACTAACCGAAAGCGATCTGGAAGAAAAAAAAATTACATCAAAATTTGAATATCAGTATATTGCATTAACTAGTAAATGAAATGGACGTAGTAGTAGCTACGGATTTATCCCAGCAATTGAACTTAAACGAGACATTTGCTTATACTTTCTTATACGCATTTGGGTTAGACCACATCCTGGTTTCATTATTTTTCTAATTTATAATATTTGTTCTAACTTTTGGATCACTTCTACACTAAATATATTTCTTAGAATAAATATTAAATGGCAAACTTCAAATTATTTAAATCTATTTCGTTAAACAATTGACAGGCGCAGATGATAGTCATTATTTTGAAACCAGTAATCTTTTTAAAAAAATTTCAAACAAAGTTATGTGAAAGATAAGAACTTTTAATTTTTGTCCAGACAATTTCTTTGTAACTGTATTTGTATCCATTTTTGAGTAATTGCAGAAACCGCAAAAAAAATAATTTTTGTTGAAATAAATATAATAAGAAGAAATTTCAATAGCCATTATTTTGAAGCAAAACTCTTTTTGAAAAAAATTTCAATTAAAAAAAAAAGCGAAATATTACTGCCTCTAATTTTTGTTCATCCTATTTTTACTTTCTTATACGCAGTATAAGTAAGCATTGTAGTCATGAAAAATTTTTACCTCGAGATTTCAACGGAAATATACGTTTTTACTTTCCCTTTATCGATTCCGACTATTTTTGGAATGACGTCCCTCTGTGTGTGCTTGTGTGTGGGCGTGTGCGTGTGCGTGTGCGTGTGTGTGTGTGTGTGTGTGTGTGTGTGTGTGTGTGTGTGTGTGTGTGTCTGTGTGTATATGTATGTATGCGAGCGCTCTACAGCTGAAGGGAAGATTATTAAATTTTAAACTTAAAATTTGCATGTGCCTGGCAAGAAAACTTCCTATTTTTACTTTCTTATACGCAGTATAAGTATTGTAATCATGAAAAATTTCGATCTCGAGATTTCAACGGAAATATACGTTTTGACCTTCCCTGAATCGATTCCAACTATTTTTGGAATGACGTCTGTCTGTGTGTGTGTGTGTGTGTGTCTGTGTGTGTGTGTGTGTGTGTGTGTGTGTGTGTGTGTGTATGTTCTCTACAGCCTAAACGGTTGAAGCTAAAATTATGAAACTTTAAACTTAAGATTTGCATATGCCTGGGGTATGCACCTCCTATTTTTGAAAAAAATATTCAAACCGGAAGTGCTTGTTTACTCTAGTCATTTTTGGTAGTTTCTGCAATTTCTCAAAAATGGTTAGAGTTACAGAAAAATGGTATGAACAAAAATTAAAGGTATTCATATTTAGCACAACTTTTGTTTGAATTTTTTTTCCAAAAAGTGTACTGGTTTCAAAATAAATTTCTGCCTTTTATATATATTTTTACATAAATCGTATCATCTGCGCCTGTCAATTGTTTAACAAAATAGACGTAAATAATTTGAAGTTTGACATTTAATATATATTCTAAGAAATATAATTAGTGTAAAAGTGATCTAAAGGTTAGAACAAATATTATAAATTAGAAAAATAATGAAACTACGAAGTGGCTTAACCCATATGCGTATAAGAAAGTTCGGTGCATGACACTGCAGATATTTTTAATATTAATACTTCAAATAACTTTTGTTTGAAACATTTTTTCATAAATGGTACCGGAAAATGGCCATTAAAATTTGTTCTTACTATAAATATTTTCACATATGTATCAAATCTGCCTGTCAATTGTTTAATAGAAAAACAAAAAACTAATAATTTGGAGTTTGACATTTAATATTTATTCTAAGAACTAATTTAGGGAAAAGGGGTTCCAAGGGTTAGTAAAATATTATAAATTAGAAAAATAATCTAAATATGATCTAACCGAAATGCGTATAAGAAAGTTTGGTGCTTGACACTGCAGATGTTTTAATTACATCTCATTAGCAGTTATTTATCATTAAGTCTTTTTTCCTAATGTATTTTTTACACTACTCAATATTACAATGAAATTGTTTGGATCATTGTAGAAAGTCCTAATCAAGTTTTACAGCAAGCGTAAAACACAGTGGTTGAATAAAATATGTAACAAAATAGTACGAATTTCTTTTAAATGGCAAACAAAAATATATATACCGGTTATCGACATATTTTTTACTTGAGTAAAATATTTATGATTGCACCTTATTCTTGTGTTAAGAGAAGCAATTATTGGATATTTGAAATTAATAAGAGACATTTTATGTTTTATTTATTAATGGCATTCACTTTTTTAATAACACATATCTACCTTACGGTAACACTGTATCGCGGTTATATTTTATCTTTTGATCCAAATATAAGCAAGCTGAGTCATATCTTAGATGTTTTAAGTCATTTTCTCGGCATATCGTTTACAATTACTGTGATTTTACAAAATTTAACAAATACAAAACAAATAGATTCAATTTTTAAACTTTTACAAGACATTGATATTCTTTTGAAATGTTTGAAAGTAGATGTTTCATATACGGAAAACCAAATTATTACAATATTGATACTTATTTTCAAAACCCTACTATTAGTTGCTTTAATCATTATTCAATCTGCTTATTACCCCACAATTAAATATTTTTTATATGTGTATTTCCTCTCGTTTAGTTTATTGTTAGATACATTAATTGAAAATCAACTATTATTTTTTCTGCATGGCTTGTACCAAAACATAAAGAGTATTAATGCAACTTTATGTAAAATTAAATCAAAATTTCAGTATGTTGTTCATTCAATAAAGTTCCAGTATGATTTGAAAATAATCGCTAATGTATTCGAAGTTTCCATTAAAAGTTCGCGTAAAATAAATCAATTGTATAATTTTTTTATTATATATAAATATTTTGACATGTTTCTATATTTTTTATTCCTTACCTTTACTTTCACTGATCTTTTGATGAAACATGAAATGCCTAGAGATTATTTAGTGCCAATTTTATTACTGATGATTATAAAATCGATTGGACCAGGAATGATTGCATGTTATAGCGAAACTATTACTATACAGGTGAGTAGTTTTTATTTTATCCTAAACACTTGATTATCGAAGTTGACATTGGACACCTTCATACGCAAACGACACCCGCCAGAAATTCTAGCCGTGTAAATTATATTAATTTTTTGAATTGAACTCTATTAAACATGTGGCAATAATTATATTAAGGTTTGAAGGCCCTGTTAGTATTATTTATATTGTTTTTTATAAATAAAGAGGAAAAATCGTGCATCTCCATAAGAGCACATGTTAAATGAAAATGTTCAATCTCCTAAACTACCGCGTAAAATTTTATGAAACTTTGCTGAAATTTTGACAGTAATAACATCAACTTATATACGAAAGATGAATAGCTTTGAAGCATTTTTAATTTGTCTCATACAACTTTAAATTCAACCAGAAAGTGGCATATATTTTGCTTTGTTCTTTTATTTCCCATGATGAGTTACAATTTATAAAACTAACTAAATTAATACAAAAAAAGTAACGTACTTGCAAATTTCAAATTATGACTGAACTATAGTGGTAGGAAGAGCACAATCAATCCGACGCCTGTGTTTACAGTTGCATCCGTGCAGGGTGAAAAGCGAGAGCTATAACCCTTTGGTTCAAGTTGGGAGCAAGAATAATATGCACATTAGAACAACGCGTGCCTATATTGTAGGAGTTTCAACCCTCCCGCCTTTGTATCATAAATTTACGACTTGTAAAGTAAATTCTGTCGAAAAGTATTTTACGACGTAACGATGAAATGAGTTATATCCGTTGTTGAAAGCTTCGAGCGAGCACCTTGCGTTGAATTAGAAACACCTAACCGAGCCAGTAGTCTCCATTAAATTTCTAAGAGAGAGTAGCGCAGACCACCTGACACTAATTTCAGCATGTTCTAAATTAAATCAGTTGGTAGGCAACAAATAACTAAAAATCAACAATTCTTTTAAACCAGTATTTTAGAATACATGAAACGCACTGCCAAGCATAATTAAGTTATACAATCAATTTTCAAAATGACCTGGCCCAATCGGTTTTTTATTGTTAATTTAATGTTCACTAATGTATTTTTTTGGGAAAGTACTTAAATTGGAAATTGTTTGGAACGTAAGGAAATGTGTTATTCTATCAGAATACATAGTGTTAAACACAATCGTTTACTAGAATATCTGAAGTATAAAGCTTAAAATGAATATTTATACCGGTTATCGACATATTTTTTACTTGAGTAAAATATTTATGATTGCACCTTATTCTTGTGTTAAGAGAAACAATTGTTGGATATTTGAATTAAATAAAGGACACATTATATTTTATTTGCTAATGACCTTCACTTTTTTATCGTCATACATATGCTTAGCTGCAAAACTGTACCGCAGTTATATATTATTAAATGATCCAAATATGAGTAATCTGGGCCATACTTTAGATATTTTAATTCATTTATTTGAGGTGTGTTTTTCAGTAACAATAATTTTACAAAGTTTTACAAATACAAAAGAAATAAATTCAGTTTTTCAACTATTACAAGATATGGATATTCTTTTGAAATTTTTGAAATCAAATGTTTCGTATGCGAACAGCCAAATGTTTACAATATTGTTACTTGTTTTTAAAATTCTACTATTAATCGTTGTTATCATTTGTGGATCTGTTTATTACAGAAGTTATGAATATTATGTATATATGTATTTGCTCTCGTTTCGTTTATTGTTGGAAGCAATCATTGAGAATCAACTATTATTTTTTCTACATAGCATATGCCAAAAAATAAACATTATGAATACGATTTTTGTTAACATTAAATCAAAACACCAGTTTATTCGTTGTTCAATTCAATTCCGGAATGATTTGAAAAGAATCGTAAATATATACGATGCTTCTATTACAATTACACGTCAAATAAATCAATTGTATAATTTTGTCATAATTTATAAATATTTTATCATGTTTCTATATTTTGTGTCCTGTACCTTTTCTGTCACTGATATTCTGATGAAACAAGTTGTGCCTAAACATCTTGCAGTGTCAATTGCTTTAATGATAATTATAAATTCAATCGGACCAGAAATTATTGCATATTATTGCGAGACCATTACTATACAGGTGAGTACATTTTATTTTGATGACTGTTAATCCTTAATTGCCGATATTTACAAAATATAATTTTGTGATCTGGTTTGTAATTATTGAGTAATTATGTTGCATTAAAAAAATAAATAAACATCTGCAGTGTCATGCACTGAATATTCTTATACGCATTTCGATTAGATCATATTTAGACTATTTTTCTAATTTGATAATATTTTACCAACTTTTGGAACTCCTTTTCGCTAAATTATTTCTTAGAATAAATAATAAATGTCAAACTCCAAATTATTTAATTTTTTTGTTTTTCTATTAAACAATTGACAGGCACAGTAGATACGATTTATGTGAAAATAATTATAATAAGAACAAATTTCAATAGCCAGTTTCTTGTTTTCGGTACCGTTTTGAAAATAAAAATTCTAACGAAAGTTATGCAAAATAATAATACCTTTAATTTTAATCTGAACAATTTTTCTATATCTTCAACCATTTTTGAGCAATTGCAGAAACCGCATAAAATGACTAGAGTTTGAATATTTTAGTCAAAAATAGAAGGTGTACATGCGAGGAATTTACAAATGTTAAGTGAAAAAGTTTCATAATTTAATCTTTACCATGTAGGCTGTAGAGCGCTCACACACATCGACACACACACACACACACACACACATACACACACACACACAAACATACAAACACACTCACTCACACACAAACATCCACACACACACGCGCACACACACACACACACACACACACACATTCCAAAAATAGCTGGAATCGATTCAGGGAAGGTCAAAACGTATATTTCCATTGAAATCTCGAGATCAAAATGTTTCATGCTTATAATACTTACTTATACTGCGTATAAGAAAGTAAAAACTTACGGGTGAGTGGCAGCATGCCCGATTGAGGATGTGCAAACATGTGTTTGCATGCATGTATACATTTTCGGTGGTGTATATATAACAAATTCGAGTTGGAGAAATTTAGACGATGACGGAAATCATGTATTATTAACAACTAAAATTCTTTGAAAGAGAAAGAGATAGATTCGAATACAATCTTGCGGTAAATACTTTGTCAATTAGTGCGCATGATAATGAAAGCTTATGAAAGCTTAAATTGTGCATTACTTTTACAAAACTTACTCACAAATCTACAAAATATTGCAAAACAAAACATTGGGTTACGCCTAGGTTCAATAACGCCTACATTCCTGATTCATAGTTGAGGTACAGAATCTGCGAAGTAGATTTTCACAATTTTGAAAATTTATACAACAATTAACCGCGGTAAAAACAAAATGTGACAGCAAGAAGTGGGCAGGAATTGTTCTAAATCATTATTAAGAAATATAAAAATCTAGCGAATTTACATTTTTCAATCTGACACCACTCGTTTTACTTGTCGGAAAAGTTATTCTCTTTGGCCAACTTTACCGACATTAGATTGATGGAAAAGCACATACGGCTTGAAGTTACGCCCAGATTAATTCAGCAGTTGTATTACTTTCTTATAATTACAAATTTAATTGTTCAAATGTATATTAATGAATTTAAGCATAATTGGCGTGTAATTTGTTATAATTTAGTTTTCTTGATAAAAATGTATAATGGACCACTCGTAATTAGTGTATATTTATTATTTAACCTAATGTATTACTTTTAAAGATTCTTATATAATTAAAGTGGTATTGTTTGGATCATTAAGGATAGTGTTAATCTAGTCTAAATACATAGTGTAAAACACAGTGGATTCATCGAATATATAATAGTATAAATTTGCTTTAAATGGCAAACAAAAATATTTATTACGGTTACCGATATATTTTTTACTTGAGTAAAATATTTATGATTGCACCTTATTCTTGGGTTAAGAGAAGCAATTGTTGGGTGTTTGAATTAAACCAGGGACATTTTATGATTTATTTACTAATGACTTACACTGTTTTAACGTTATATATATTCCTAACTGTAATAGTGTATCGCAGTTATATTTTATTAAATGATCCAAATTTAAGCAAAATGAGTCATATCTTAGATGTTTTCGTTCATACTCTTGGGGTATGTTTTGTAGTTACAACAATTTTACAAAATTTAAGATATACAAAAAAAATTAATTCGATTTTTAAATTATTACAAGAAATTGATGTACTTTTGAAATTGTTGAAATCAGACGTTTCATACACGGAAAGCCAAATTATTACAATAATGATATTTATTTTTAAAACTCTGCTTTTCACCGTCGTAATCGTTCTTGTGTCTGCTTATTACAGTAAATTGAAATATTATTTGTATATGTTTTTACTCGCGTTTAATTTATTGCTAGAAGCAACAATAGAGAATCAACTATTATTTTTTCTGCATAGCTTATGCCTAAAAATCAAGATTTTGAATGGAACATTTGTTAAAATTAAATCAAAATATCAGTTTGTTGGTTGTTCAATATCGTTCCGGAATGATTTAAAGAGAATCGTGAATGTATACGATGCTTCATATAGAAGTTCACGTCAAATAAATCAATCGTATAATTTTTTAATCATTTATAAATATTTTGATACGTTTCTATATTTTGTGTCCTGTACCTTTACTGTCACTGAAATGCTGATGAGACAAGTAATCCTTATAAATTATGCAGTATCACTTTTGCTAATCATAATTATAAAATCAATCGGACCAGGAATGATAGCTTATTATTGCGAAAGTATTACTATTCAGGTGAGTAAATTTTATTTTTATGATCATAGAGACATGATTCCCGAAGTGGACGTAATATTTTTTTCTGTGTTGGTTTATAATCATTGAATAAATCGCTTAATTATTCAAACTTTTAAAACAATAACCAATCATTTCAATGATCGATCTTTCCAATTTTAAGAGGATATTAAAAAAAGGTGAGCTCTCATCATTTAAAAATTGATAGCAATCACTCATGTTGTTAGAAGAAAATGACATTTCTGATACAAGGTCAATTACAAATGTTAAACTTTAAAAAGAAGACCATAATATACCTATAATTACTATGTTTATATCAAGAGATGTGTCTTTAATTATACTCGTCACAACGCAAACTTCGAGTGACTGCATGGTGCATGAAATTTTACACAGTCGCGAAAATATTACCACATTTACCAAATTGAAACTTCTTAACTGGCAGCGAGGCAAAATATGCAATGCATATGTTAATCAAGCTTAACCAAGAGTCCGAGTTCAACGACGAAGAGTGCTGTATTGAAAGAAAAAAAAATCATTCCAAAAATATCCAGACCCGTTTTTGGGTAGGTAAAAAAAAAATTTCCGTTAAAACTTCGAGATCGAATTTATTCTTTATAACATCTTGAGACATTATAATTGTTTGATAATACTTATTTAGTAAATATAGCTAATGTTTTTTACTTTCTTACACGCATTATAAGTAAGTATTGTAGTCATGAAAAATTTCGATCCCGAGATTTTAACGGAAATATACGTTTTGACCTTCCCTGAATCGATTCCGACTATTTTTGTAATGACATCTGACTGTGTGTGTCTGTGTGTGTGTGTGTGTGTGTGTGTGTGTGTGTTTGTGAGTGCTCTACAGCCTAAACGGTTAGAGGTAAAATTATGAAACTTTAAACTTTAGATTTGTATATGTCTGGCAAGAAAACCTCTTAATTTTGAAATGAATATTCAAACCGAAAGTGCATGTTTACTCTACTCATTTTAAGCGGTTTTTGCAAAAATTTGAAAACGGTTCCACTAATAACGAATATAGTTGCAATAAAAATTATAGATATTAATATTTTGTACATCTTTTATTTGAAATTTTTTCCAAATAAGGTACCGGAAACAAGAAAATGGCTATTAAAGTTGGATCTTATTATAATTATTTTTACATAAATCGTATCAACTGTGCCTGTCAATTGTTTAACAAAAAACTTAAGTAATTTGGAGTTTGACATTTAATATTTATACAAAAAAAATAATAAATTTATTGAAAAAGGGTTCCAAATATTATTAATTAGAAAAATAATATAAATGTGATATGATCTAATTCAAATGCGTATAAGAAAGTGCGGTGCATGACACTGCAGATGTTTTAAATTATGCAATCCATTAATCTATAAAAATAAACCAATAGCACTTCAATTTAATATGTCGCTTGAAATATGCGTTTTATAAAATAGTATATTTAGTTAGAAATATGACGCTTCGCCAACGCAATATTTATTCAGAATACCAAATAGTATATTATACGAGTAAAATATTTTGTGTAGCGCCATATAAACTAAAAAAAACTAATAACGATTGGGGGATCAAATTAAATAGATCAGATTTAATGCCATATTTAATTTTTATTTGTTCATTTATGGCACTTTATTTTTATGTCGCATACAATTTTATAATATTTGACATGAATGAAGGAAGTGCATATTACAGTTCACTAATTAAAAGATTGAGTAAATATATTCATTCTTTTATGGTATTAAGCAGTATAACAATTATAATACAAATATTTTTCTCTGCGGCAAATATATCACATGTATTTGCGAACATAAATCAAATCTATTACGAGTTACAATCAAACGTTTCGTATTCAAAGGCATCCAAGTATTGCTTGATTTACCAAATTATTACATTTACATGTATTATTTCTTTAAGTATTTCTGATTTGTTGGTGGCGTCTTCATTTACCTCCTGCTACGTTGAAATTGCGTTAGTTATTACTAGTTTTATATATTATACCATGGATATTCAATGGATATTCTGGCTGCTCAACCTTGATATGATATTTGATGATATGCAAATAAAGTTGCGAGACATATCTTCAAAAAAAATCGTGGTAGAAAAAGAATTCTTAAAATACGAGTTAAAAACATTGAAAAATGTGTACCACTGTTGTATTGATGTTGGACATCGCTTGAATATTATATATAATACTCATATACTACTCCGTTGTATGAGCGTTCTGCAAGAATTGGTTTTTGTTGCTGCCGTTATAAAGGAATCATTATATGAACCAAAGATTCCTAATTATTTAATTATTTCTCTTGGTTTATTGATTGGTATTACATTGTTTGGAACAGTAACATTTATGGCTTGTTGTAATTTAATTGTGTCAAAGGTACGTATTAATTTTAAGGCGGAAATAATTTGCAATGGATGTATTTAATATTTTCGAAATTAAATTGCATATATTCTTTGTCTTGTGTGCAAATTTGGAATATTATAATTTTGTTGTTGATACTATGAAAGACATGATTGGCGACACAAAAGCAATTTGCTTAGTGGTATAAAATCAAAGCGAAACATACGATCAATTTAATTTATCAAAATATAATTAAAAAAATTTAGTTAACTTTATGTGTGAAGTTAAAGTTTGCAATAAAAGAATAAATAATGAGCCACGTGAATTATGATAATAATGTAGGAGTTAATAATATAAAATTGAACGTAGCACTACTTTAAATTGGCCATCAATATTTGTTTTATATAGTTGCTGCCATCTTACAGTATATTTGATCGAAAACCATACTTTTAATCATAAAAATGATAAATCTACCGTTCTGAATGTAATACTGAATTAAATGTAAGGATTCCGACCCCCAAAATAACAATTAACGTAAATAAGTCAATTTTTTTGCTACTTTGGGAGATTTTTTTCATCTTAGGGAAAAGTTGGCTCATATTGATGATTATACTGAAATAATCCGTGATAAACTATCAGAATTCCAGCCAATTTGAAGTAATCTAAAAATTTTATTGACGAAAATCTAAAAAAAGGTGCAAAAAATGGCGTTTTTGGGAGCTCGGTGCTACCTGGCTATTCAACAGAAACATGTTTCAGGACAGCTGCGGCTCTTTTTAAACTAAAAACTTTCATTGTAGACCCTAGAGAACGAAATCTAATTTTTTCGTATAACAGATTTTATATACAAGGATGTGCTTCTCAAAAATATTCTTCAAAAATTCAGATTATTAATTTTTTGTTGTTGTAGGCGGAGAATACCTTCAACATGATGAATGATATTCGACACATTGACAAGGATATTGCCGATAAAGTACGTGAACATTATTTTTAAGTACTTGCACAAAGTGAGTTTTTTTACAAGTGGTTGTTCGGAACGACGAAAACCTTACCGATTACTAATACCCGTAATTTCTACTTTTAGATTGAAACCTACGTCATGCATATGCATTTTAATAAAATGAACTTCACCGCGTTTGGTTTATTTCCAATTAATTTAAATTACATATATTCTGTAAGTAACATTTTATAGCGTCACATCTCAAAATATTGAAAAACAGGTACTACATATCATTTTATTACAGTTACTTGGTGCTATATCAACGTATTTCGTCGTGCTGCTTCAATTCCAAGAGCCATGAAAATTTAACCTATTCAAGCTTCGCAAACCTAGTTACAAAAGATCAATCGATAATTGACACGATCTGCAGTGGACCGAATTCAAGCTACTAAACAACCTAATAGAAACTTTTGATACCGTAGAAATTAATAATTCAAATAAAATAGTCTTCTATTTAATACATATTGGATGGTTTCCAATCAAATAGATAAAATTCTAGAACGCCAACAATAACAAAATTACATTAAATAAACTTCTTATAATTTCAAATCAGAAATATTATATAGTGAATGCAATTTATGTTTAACTTTCGCATAATATAAGTTGAGTTTCATCGTTGTTGTTGTTTATATTATTATTTACTTAACAACTCGGACCTTCCCTGAGCATGTTCAACAAAAAATGTTGAACGTTTGTTGTAGCGTTACAAATTCTGCAAATACAATAAAATTATGCTCAAACTCATTCAGATCAATTTAATTCAGCTGTGGGAATCCGCTAGCAATTTCAATATTGATATCATATTTCGATTTCCGTTGTTGCTAAAGAAGAAAGCTTGATTGATCTCTTATGTGAAGTTTCCTAACTCACACCAAATTTGACTGTCCCGGACGACTGTTCCCAAATATAAAATAATTGCTGGCGGAATAAAGATCTTACTCAAAATAAGATGTAATAAGTATTAACAATTACCAAAAACATCATATTAGAGCGAAAGTGGATGGAGAGCATGTAAACTATAAATAAATCAACAAATATAAACTTTAGCATGTTCTATAAATAAAATACTGTAGAATCATATCCTTTTGATAGAGATATTTTTATACAAAAAAATTTATATAAACTAAAGGAGCAAAAGTGTTCAAAAATATTTCCAATTACCCTACCTGGCCCTGCTTAAAAGCTTGTATATAGCAGCTTCAATATAACTACAAATTGAAATTTGTAGAATCTTCATTAATACCATTCACCTGTACTTACTGAATTAAACTTCTTCAATGTAAGACCCTAATATATAATAAATTTTATGAAAATAATATTTTATACGATTGCATTATACAATATTGTAAAAATACTGCTTGCATTGTGGTTATAATTGCAAGACTTATCAATATTTCTATATTTGAAATCTTGTCAATAGTAAATTTAATTAATACCAATTGCGGTTATAGATGAAACGATTAAATAAAGTAACTCATTAATAATTTGCAGCAGAACGATAAAAATAATTAAAATTCTATATTTTACTTTCTTATACGAAGTTATATTTAAGTTTTGAAATAATTGATAAAAATCGTATGAGCATTATATGTGCGCTATGCAACCAATTCCTTTGTGGAATAATTTATTAATAAAGTTTATACTTATATGTTTGGAAAGTTATTGCAAAATTTATACCGACAGCTAGTGAAATTTTCGAAATAGATTGAGAAAGAAGATTGTTTAACAGGTTTGTGTCTATATTAAAAATATTATAGTATTATAGGATTGTAGGATTTTAATTAATTTGAAATTGAAAATATTCTTATCATAATATTAATTTTTAAATATTACTAATGCATATTTACACATTCTTGTCAAATCTACTACGTATAAGGAAATCCAGTGCTGAGCACTATTAATGTTTTAATTTAGTAATTTCGATAAAAAGGAAATATGTAGGCGCATGTTCCGTTCTCCAATATTTTCGTTATATTGTGTTCAAAGTGGTTAGATACAAATAATAGAAGAGCATTAAAATATAGTTTAGATTTATATAATAAGTTCTAAATATGCAGAATAATGATATATTCAGTGGATTTAAGTATATTTATTTTGCAAGTAAACTAAGTTTACTAGCACCATATTCGGCAATAAAAACTAACAGTTGTTGGAAATTAGAAACGAAAAAAATGTATTTGAGATTTCATTTAATAATAACAGTTATTTTTATTTTAATTTTCGCAGTTTTATGTTATCACGAAATTTGTAATCTATTTTATGTTATGAATCAAGATGTTTCATTTATGAGGCAAGTGATTGTTAGCACAATCACTTGTTATGTGCAATGCGGAATAATTTTCTTCATTGTCTTAAATTTATTTCAAACACAAAATCTGAATTCGATTTTTGTCCTTTTGCAAGACATTGATATAGATTTAAAACAATTTAATTTTAATGTTTCGTATACAAAAACGAGAAACATCACTTCAGTAGTCTTTATTATAAAATTTATCACTATGTTGTATATAATAGGGCAAGATATATATTATTTTGGTATAAGTAAAGTCTATGTTGAAAATTTTATGACTATATTTACTATGATACTTGATGCAGCAATTGAAAATCAATTGTTATTTTTTCTGCATAACTTGAATTATAAATTAATAATACTAAATAATTGTCATATAGAAGTAACATCAAAATACAAACAAAACGGTTCTAAAAAACAATTTTTAAACGATATCATTTTATTATTTAAGTTATATAATACTTGTGCTACTATAGGAAAGCATGTTAATAAGACTTTTAATTCGTTTATTGTTTTTAAAAGTCTTCATACATTTCTCTACATGGTATTTTTCTTATTTTATGGAATTGAAGGAAACTTGAATTTTAAGGAGTTCGTCACGTTTATAATAACATTATCAACTATATTTACATATATTTGTGTGGGATATATTTTTACTATTTATCTCTCTGGATCAGTGTCCAATCAGGTTAGTAAAGTTATGCTAAATAAATATATAACAGAAAAGCTGGCCTAGCTATTCCTCTTACCATACTAAACCCTCTCTTTTAGTATTTATTTATTGTGGTGTGCGAGATAGAGTAAAAGTGAGTGAAAATTTTAAATTGAACGAGAGTAAAATTCGCATCTTGGAATGTTTGAGGCATACATGGAAAGGAAAATGAGCTTTTGCGTGTAATGCGTAGATTTGTGTTGAATGTTTTGACTGAGCTTGAAACTAAGAAAAGATGATGTAGTTCCAAGGATGAAAATAGTGTGTATGAGAATTGGCATGCTAGACAAGGTGTTGGAGTAATAAACAGTGAGCGTATGACGAGCGTTTGCGGAGTATGATTGTAGATACAAGAGTGAGACGTGTGGTTGAGCTTAGTGAGAAAGATCATTATTTAGTTGTTTCACGTATGGATTTAGCGCAAGGTTGGTGCAAAAGAATTAAATAGGCCGAGGGTATGGTTCATGTAAAACCGTCTCGTTTGCAGTGCAAATCAGTAAGTGAAGAATATGTTTGTAAGTTGAATGTTGCTTTGTCTTCATTTGAGCCAAAATGTGTTTTGAAGTGCGTCGAGCATGTAATGATTATCTTATGGTTTTCTTAGCTCAGAGCTAAACCCAAATACTCTTTTTTGTATTTAAAGGACGTACTTACAAATATTAAGCTTTCAACATTTAAGATCCTCAAATACAACTTAAGATCGCAATATTTATTTCTTCGTTATATCTATCTTAAAAACTTGGTTCATATCGTTGATTATCAGTGTTTACACATCGATCCTTATAGAATTATAACTATTGAAGAATGTCTTGCATTAAAGGATTTCAAGGATATTCGCTACTTTCATGGTGTTGCATCATGAAACCAGCAATTTTTCCATTAGGTTTTGCGTAAATTAGCCACACTTACTCAGCTTAAGTGCAACAATACAATAGTAATATGGATCTCGAACACCGATAGCACTTTTAAAGTCTTGAAAAATTGTTTCGCTTCGCTCCTAGTAAATATTTATCCAGATGTTTCATACAGATAATATATTTCGTTATAAATAAAGTTTAAGTGTCTTCTGTTGCGACTGATCACCAAGCTTACGAAGAACTACGAAGAAATTTCTTTGGTAGGGTATTATTACTATACCTCCATGATTACGAAATAATTCACCGAAAAGTAAACGAGCAGGTCTCTTCACGACTTATCAGGAGGTGTTGTCAGTCATTTTATATTCAAATAAAGCCAAATATGCAAATTATCTGAAGCAATATGACATTATTAAGGATAATTCAGATAGGCATTGGAGTTAGAAATTTAATTAATTGGAGTGAAGTATTTCTTCAACGCAAGACTAATATATAATAAATTTAAAAAAATAATAAAATTTTATACTTTTGTATTTTACTATAGAAAACTTGTAAAATGACTGTTTGCATTCTGGTTATAATTTCAAGACTTATCAATATTTCTATATTTGATGTCCTGTCAATAGTAACATTAAGTAATAACAATTGCGCTTATAGATGAAACGATTAAATAAAGTAACTCATAAATAAATTGCTGCAGAACGATAAAAATAATGAAAATTCTATATTTTACTTTCTTATACGAAGTTATATTTAAGTTTTGAAATAATTGATGAAAATCGTATGCGCATGGGCACCTGCGTGTGCGTGTGTGTGTGTGTGTGCACACCATGCAATCAGTGCTTTTGTGGAATACTTTATTCACAAAGTTTATGCTTAAATTTTGTTTGAAAAGTTATTGCAATATTAATACCAACAATTAGTGAAAAATTTGAAATAGATTGAGAAAATAAAATTGTCTGCCAAGTTTGTTATATTAAAAATATTATAGTATTAAAGAATATATTTTGTAGGATTTTCATTTATTTAAAATTGTTACTTTCTTATCATAATTACAATTTTGAATTATTACTAATGCATATTTATACATTCTTTGAAAATCTACTACGTATAAGAAAATCTAGTGCAGAGCACTATAAATGTATGTATATAATAACTAAAAACCTAGTAATTTTCTCAAAATTATTCATTATAGAATATATTTTGTAGGATTTTAATTTATTTGAAATTTAAATTATTCTTATCATAATATTAATTTTTAAATATTACTAATGCATATTTACATATTCTTGTCAAATCTACTACGTATAAGAAAATCCAGTGCTGAGCACTATTAATGTTTTAATTTAGTAATTTCGATAAAAAGGAAATATGTTGGTGCATGTTCCGTTTCTCCAATATTTTCGTTATATTGTGTTTAAAGTGGTTAGATGCAAATAATAGAAGAGCATTAAAATATAGTTTAGATTTATATAATAAGTTCTAAATATGCAGAATAATGATATATTCAGTGGATTTAAGTATATTTATTTTGCAAGTAAACTAAGTTTACTAGCACCATATTCGGCAATAAAAACTAACAGTTGTTGGAAATTAGAAACGAAAAAAATGTATTTGAGATTTCATTTAATAATAACAGTTATTTTTATTTTGATATTCGCAGTTTTATGTTATCATGAAATTTGTATTCTATTTTATGTTGTGAATCAAGATGTTTCATTTATGAGTCAAGTGATTGTTAGCACAATCACTTGTTATGTGCAATGTGGAATAGTTTTCTTCATTGTCTTAAATTTATTTCAAACACAAAATCTGAATTCGATTTTTGTCCTTTTGCAAGATATTGATATAGATTTAAAACAATTTAATTTTAATGTTTCGTATACAAAAACGAGAAACATCACTTCAGTATGTTTTATTATAAAATGCATCACTATGTTGAATATAATATGGCAAGATATATATTATTTTGGTATAAGTAAAGTCTATGTTGAAAATTTTATGACTATATTTACTATGATACTTGATGCAGCAATTGAAAATCAATTGTTATTCTTTCTGCATAACCTGAATTACAAATTAATAATACTAAATAATTGTCATATAGAAGTAACATCAAAATACAAACAAAACGGTTCTAAACAACAATTCTTAAACGATATCATTTTATTATTTAAGTTATATAATACTTGTGCTACTATAGGAAAGCATGTTAATAAGACTTTTAATTCGTTTATTGTTTTTAAAAGTCTTCATACCTTTCTCTACATGGTATATTTTCTATTTTACGGAACTGAAGGAAACTTGAATTTGAAGAAGTTCGTCACGTTTATAATAACATTATCAACTATATTTATATATATTTGTGTGGGATACATTCTTACTATTTATCTCTCTGAATCAGTGTCCAATCAGGTTAGTAAAATTATGCTAACTAAATATATAGCAAAAAAGCTGCCCTAGCTATTCCTCTTTGTGCGGGATATATTCTTATTGTGTATTTCTCTGAATCAGTGTCCAATCAGGTTAATAAAGTTATGATTTGTATGTATTTCTAGCAAATTATCATGTGTAATTATATGATTCAACTTATTACATAAAAGTTGTTATTAATATACAAAAGAATGTAAAACTGAACGATCTGATATGAGCACCGCATATCTAAAGAACATTATGTATGTGGTGTAGAACAATGAATTGTTCAGTACTACTCCATCTAAGGCGATCATCGGTTATGGCCAAGATATCTTTCGACATTTTGTCTGAATGTTCATCGGTTTTGCAAATATAATTTTCCCGAATATCTAAAGTAATACTGAAAATTAAAGCGCATTAAACATACGATATAATGTCTTTAAATACTACGTTTAGTATGAACCTTCTTTTGAAATTAATTCAAATACTACTAAGAATATCGTAATCCCATTCTTTTGACTACAAACTTTCTTAATTGCTTCTGAGATGAGATATACTTCTATTCCTTCGATTTTGAATCCAAACCACATTTGTAAATTTCACAATAGATGTATTTTGTTGACAAAACACTCGCTCTTCTTTTCTATTTGAGGTGCGGAAAGTAATACGTTAAGTCATCTAATTTTGGAATACCGGTATATTCTGTATGTGATACCGGATACCACAACAAAAAAAAACCATCCACATTCAAAGACACCGATACATTAGAAGAACCTCATCACAGGAAGACATCGTCACTCAAATATACTAATAAGACACTTCCATAATTACAAACTAGCGAAATATTTATGCAAAATACTAACAAAAATAACAAGACTAATTATATATTTAGTACCCTGCTGGAAGTGTAATCTCGATAAAAATTCTCCTCGACAAAGTCTTGTCGTAAATACTACGTTAGTTGTTATCGCCGCGTATCATAATTACTAAATCGCCACTCAATTTGAAAAAATAATTAAACAAAATCCATTAATGTTAAAAATGAAAGAAATATAAGACTCCACATCATAAAAAAACGTTTAAAAAAATTATTAAACAGTAGTTAGGAATATGTCGCGCGGTGAACAAAATATATATTCAGAATATCAACTTGTATATTATACAAGTAAAATACTTGGCTTAGCACCATACACTCTCAAAAAAACCCACATAGATTGGATACTTACATGTAAATGGGCATCTTTAATTCCATATTTTATTTTCATTTGTGTTTTAATGGCATTATATTTTTTCGCAGTAATAAATTTATTAATTTCTGAAGATAAAACAGTGCATATAAATACAATAGTTAGGAATGTTAGTAAATTTGTGCAATGCTATTCGGCTCTAAGTACTTTAACAATCATAATTCAAACGTTTTACAGTACTGCAAATGTATCTCAAATATTAATGAACATAAATCTTATCTGCTGTGATTTAAAACGCTTAAAAACTGACGTATCGTTTTCAAAAACATTCAGATATTGTCTAATATACCAATTTATAACGTTTATAATTGTTTTATGTATAAGTTGCGGACATTTGATTTTAACACCTTCAGTGAGAAACAATTATCAACTGTTTGCGCAAGCCCTAACAGATTTTATTGCACATACCATGGAAATGCAATGGTTATTCTGGATGCATAGTTTAATTACAATTTTTGATATTATACATAAAAGGTTGACAGTAATAGTTTTCAAACAAAATACTGGTGCTTACAATGAAGACTTAAAATACGAACTAAAGACACTGAAAAACATATACCAACGCTGTATTTACGTTGGGAATCGTATAAATTATGTATATAATACATTTATATTTTTGTGTTATTTCAAACTGCTGCCAAGACTAGTTTTTGTTGCTATGGTTATAAAAGACTTAATTAATAAACCAGCCATACCCATATATTTTATATTATCACTTGTGTTTTTGATTATAACTATTTTGTTGGGACCAGTTACCATGATGGCTTGCTGCAGTGTAATTGAAATTAAGGTAAGTGTCATTTTAAACAATTAATTATTTTTAGTGATTGTTTCGATGTAACCTAGATTATTTAGTCCGTGAAAGTAGGTTTCCAAAATATGTTATAAATGATTTTATGTTGGTTGTTGCTTATTGTTAAATCTGGGGAAAATTTTTCATCTTCATTTGCTAAAGTGAACTAGATGCTGTTATTTTGTTTGGTGTGATAATTTGAAGCCGTTCTTGGAATACGGGGATAAGGATGATTGAGAATAAATTGCTTGAAAGAAAAGTGGTGAGCAATTGGAATGCAAGAGCATGTATGAAGATTTTTGAATGAAGCGCTATGTCGTTAGTGTAATCTCGATAAAAGCTCACCTCCATATAGTCTTGACGTAAATGTTTCATCAATTGTTATCGCTGCATATCATAATTACTAAATATCCACTCAATTTAAAAAATTTAATCAAATAAAATCAATTAAACATAAATTAAAGAACAAATCTATAACAGTATAACCGCGTTAGTATAACCACGTCATACAAACACGTTTATAACTTTTATAATACAGTAGTCAGAAATATGTCGCGTAGTGAACGAAATATATATTCAGAATATCAACTTGTTTATTATACAAGTAAAATATTTGGTTTAGCACCATATACTCTCAAGAAAACCAATAATGATTGGGCACTAACATTTAAATTGGCATCTTTTATTCCATATTTTATTTTCATTTGTGTTTTTATGGCATCATATTTTTTCGCACTATTCTATTTTTTAATTTATGATGTTGGATCTGTGCAAAGCAATACAATAGTTAATATTATTAGTAAATTTATTCAATGCTACGCGGCTCTTAGTACTTTAATAATCATAATTCAAACGTTTTACAATACAGCAAATGTATCACAAATTTTACGTAGCATAAATCTTATTTGTTGTGAGTTAAGACGTGTACAAACTAGCGTATCGTTTTCAAAAACATTCAAGTATAGTCTAATTTACCAAATCACAACGTTCACAATCGCTATCTGTCTAAGTATTGGGCATTTGATCTTAACACCTTCAGTGACAAATAATTATGTAGTATTTGTGTTAGCTGTAACGGATTTTGTAACACATACCATGGAAATGCAATGGTTATTCTGGATGTATTGCTTAATAACAATATTTGATGTTATACACAAGAAGTTGGGTGTTATAATGTCCAAAAAAGTGATCATTACTCACAATGAAGGATTAAAATATGAACTTAAAATATTGTTAAATATGAACCATTTTTGTATTTGCGTTGGGAACCGTATAAATGATGTATTTAATATATTTATATTATTGCATTGTTTCCAAGTTCTGGCACAATTAGTTTATGTTGCTGCGGTTATAAAAGAATTAATTAATAAACCAATAATCCCCACATATTTAATACTAATACTGAGTATTTTGATTATAACTACATTAGTGGGGCCAGTTACCATGGTGACTTGCTGCAGTTTACTTGAAGTTAAGGTAAGTACTAACGGAATTTTTTTTTAATTTTTCTGTTATTATTGAATTCGTTAAACACCAACATTTTTTTACTATTTGATACAAATTAATATACAAAAGTTATCATTAATAAATACGATTAATTTAAAACTATACGTTCTGAATTCTACATTGCATATCTTAAGATTAAAGTATCTAAAGCTGATAACATTAGCCAACATATATTTGTATACTAGATGACTTCGTTCGGAAACCGGATCAGAAGCTGTCTGGCATCTGTATGTGCATATTTACTTTCTTATACGCAGTATCAGTAAGTATTGTAATCATGAAAAATTTCGATCTCGAGATTTTAATGGAAATGTATCTTTTGACCTTCCCTGAACAGAGTCTGATTATTTTTGAGATGACGTCTGTCTGTGTGTGTGTGTGTGTGTGTGTGTGTGTGTGTCTGGCTGTCTGTCTGTCTGTGTGTATGTGTGCACTCTACAGCCTAAACGGTAAAAGATACAGTTATGAAACTTCAAACTTAAGATTTATATATGCCTGGCAGAAAAACCTGTTATGAATATTCCAACAGGAAGTGTATGTCTACTCTAGTCATTTTTTGCATTTTCTGCTATAACTCAAAAAACGGTGGTTTTAACAGCAAACATTTTAGAATAAAAATAAATGATATTAATATTTCGCATAACTTTTATTTGAAAATACTTTTCAAAAAAGGTACTGGTTGCAAAAAAAGACTGTTTTTTCAATATTCTGCTTTAAATCAAAAACGGTAGTACTTACAGCAAAATTAGTACGAATAAAAATAAAAGATATTAATACTACGCATAATTTTTATTTGAAAAGTATTTTTCGAAAAGGTACCGGTTACAGCAACAATTAAGTAATTTTCAATATTACATTCCATACTTCTCACGTCTACTAGCGGAGGGTAAGTCTATATACTTGATCTTCACCAGTAGTTGATCTACTCGCCACGGTATATCTGTCGCTGATCCACAGGCAAGTATATTCTGACGTATAATGTAATGCAGCGTTTAATATTGTAGTGCTACCTCCGCACTAAAGATGGCTACTATAAAGATGTCGTGCGCTATGCCACTACGACCTAAAATCATACATGTTCGACAGTTAAGAGACAGTTAAGTTGATAAGAAATTATATTGAATGTTTCATGCATTATTGCTGATCGTTTCATTTGTATATAATTGCGGATATATATAGCGGACGGTAATTTTGTTATGCTTACCAATATTTCAAATTTCTTTAATATTAATATAAGATATCTGTGCATAAGTGTGTTAATATACTTTCGTATACGCTAATATAATTTCGTATACTCATTTCGGATAGATCGTTAGATTTTATAAAATATTTAAATTTTTTAAAATGCTTTTAATTCTAACGAACTAATTAAAATGCGTATAAAGAAGATCAGTGACAGATACGTCAGCTTTTTTTTCATAAAGACAACTTTCTTGCAATATATTCATGCCTATTATGAAGATAAAATTATGAAATTTAAAACTTAAGATTTATATTATATATGTCTTCCTAATTAATAATGAAGGATGTTCTTAATTTATTATTTAGAAATTTGCAACAAATAAGTGTTTGTCCGGTAATTTTGTCTGTAAAAGTTTTAGATTCAAATATGCTAGCTGATTTGGCCAATGTCAATTGCATGGCAAATTTTATTTTACTAATACTGGCTGGTTAAGCTTCCCTTCCACTTTGTTGAAAGCTGTCAATTGTGTCAAGTAATAACAGTTGAACACCAACCCTGTTTTGTAGACTTCGGGAAGCGATTTCTTCCACGTCCCTGGCAAAATGTTTGTTTGGATAAAATTGATCCATTCCACATTTCTATTCAAAAATTAAATTTTATCCACTCTTGTACGATGTAGACACTTAAGCACCTATACCATTCGTTAGGCCAAGTAATATTTTGGTGAAGGATAATCTCAATTAAAGTTCAATAAAAATTTAATGTAAATATTACGGTAGCTGTTATCGCTCTAAATCATAATTACTAAATTGCCACTCTGTTTAGAAAATATAATTAAACATACAGTAAGCTTAAAAAATAGGAAAAAAAATTATATCTTGCCAATATAACCACGTCGCTTAAAACATTCATAAAACAGTAGTTAAGAATATGTCGTGCCGTGAGCGAAATATATATTCAGAATATCAACTTGTTTATTATGCATGTAAAATATTTGGTTTAGCACCATATACTCTCAAGAAAACCATGAATAGTTGGACACTTACATTTAAATTGGCTTCTTCTATTCCATATATTATTTTCATTTGTGTTTTTATGGCATTATATTTTTTCGCATTATTAAACTTGTTAATTTATGATGATGGAACTGTGTATAGCAGTACAATAATTAAGAATATTAATAAATTTCTTCGATGCTTTTCTGCTTTTAGTACTTTAGTAACCATCATTCAAACGTTTTACACTACAGCAAATGTATCACAAATATTAATGAGCATAAATCTTATCTGTTGTGAGTTAAAACGTGTAAAAACTAAAATTTCGTTTTCAAAAACATCCAAGTATTGTCAATTATACCAAATCATTACGTATGCAATTCCTGTCTGTCTAGGTATTGGGCATTTCATCTTAACACCTTCAGTGACAAATAAGATATTAGTGCTAGCGGTTACGGATATTATAACACATACCATGGAAATGCAATGGTTATTCTGGATGCATTGCCTAATTACTATCTTTGAAGTTATACATAAAAAGTTGAGTGATATATTGTCTAGAAAAGTAATCATTGCTAACAATGAAAGTTTAAAATATGAACTAAAAATATTGAAAAACATGAACCATTGCTGTATTGACGTTGGCTACCGTATAAATGATTTATATAACATATTTATACTATTGCATTGTTTCGATGTTCTGACACGATTTGTTTATGCTGCTGCAATTATAAAAGATTTAATTCATAAACCAGTTATTCCTATATATTTGATACTATCACTAGGAATTTTGATTATTACTACAGTGTTGGGGCCTGTTACCATGGTGACTTGCTGCAGTTTACTTGAACTTAAGGTAAGTGCTAACGGAAAAGTTTAATTATTTTCTTCACTTTTCTAATCTTATGGAATTCGTTAAATATCAAATTTACTATACAAAAGTGACACAATTTATTATACAAAAGTTATTATTAATAATTACGAGAATTAAAAACTATACGTTCTGAATTATACATTGCAACACACATTTGAATACCAGATGACTCTTCGGAAACCGGATTTACTTAAGATCGGTAAACCGTTGTTAGTTAATTTTCAAATCCAAACCAGATACATATCTCCCTCATTGGTTTTGAAATGAAATTGTTTCAATTGACTGTTAATAGTACTGTAGTGGCTTCGTTCCCGGCTAAAATATTTTGTGCAAATCCTAAATCCTGTTGATTTGGCCAATGATTGGCATTAGCCAAATCAACAGGATTCTACTGCTCAGGCCAACATATTTCTGTAATAATAATTTTATTATTAATCTAAGATACTAATTGTTATATAAAGTAGTCAAAACAATGTAAAAAACAAAAATAATGTCAAATATGACAGACTTAAGCAACGAAGAAGAATTCCAGTATTTGGAAGATGACTCACACAATGAGATACTCTCTGTACTCTATACAAGTTCTTCCCTTCTTCGAATGTATTTTACGGTTGTACTTGTTTCGAAAACCTTTTCCTGTGTTGTCCCTTAGTACTCTATTTCGGATAACCCTTTTGGAAAATTCAGGAACCAGGGCATTGTCTTTTTATACATGTATCTCTCGGATTTATGGATTACCCAGCGTTCTTTCTGTTTGGGTGGCTGCTTAGAACTCAATAATTAGTTTGAATCTCGATGCTGGAGTTCCTGAAAATATGCCAAAATAGTTCTTCGCTCTACCACAGTTTCGAGGAATGTCAAATTATTAGTTGCTTACTATACCAGAAGGGTTGAATTGAATGTTCAGAAGCTGGAGTTGTTTAAATCTTGTTGGCCGTTAATAATATTTTTCTGAGAAAAATACTTAACACTCAATTTAGTTTGTGATGTATTTGTGTACAATACCTAAAGATGAAATGTTGAAACGCGTCGGTTGATAGTAAAGCAAAATATTGGTGAAAGAATTTCCAAGTATTCTTATTTATTTTAAAACTGACTATCATTTATTTTAGACCTAACATATAAGTAGGACTTCAGTAGCAATTACTAGGGAGGCGGAATAATTTGATTTGTGCAAAATAGAAAATAAAAATTCTTGTAAATATAGACCTGAACATGTGTGCCAATCCTTCGATATTATTTACTAGTTTGCTCGTATTTTTATTACACATGGACGAATAATTGGTTTATGACGATTCATCGACTGCTGATGAAGACTACTTCGGATCTTCAATTACAAACTACTAATTTTCCTATTATGTATTTACCTATCCGCAAATATCGACAGGATAACCCACTGTTATTGAATTTTTGACCTTCTCATTGAATGGAAGCAATCGTCATCCCATCGTCACCTGATTACAACATCTATATATTTTGTTCAGTATCAACAATTTTCCTTTCACTAGATTCATCCCTTACTTTTGTCATAAATAATTAATTTGTAATTCCTATCCCATTTTGTACAACATTTCAGAATTTCATTTGTAATATTAAAGATAATGAACGAAAAATTCGGCGTGTAACACGTAGAAGAAAGATCAATTTATTTGAAAATATAGTTGAATTGAATGACTAACTTATAAAATTAATAGGTTACAAAACGATTAAAATGACTTGCATAATATTTTTCTTTAATTAATTAATTTCTACAAATAACAACAGAGGTAATGTACATTTAATTTTTCTACAATGCTTCTAATATTGTCTCGAATACGGATCTATTGGAATAATAGACAAAGACCAGAAAATATGGTTTTAGTGAATTTAATTAAAAAGTGTAGGCATGCATAATCATGAGATATTTAGTGGATTTAAATATATTTATTTTGCAAGTAAAATAAGTTTGGTAGCACCTTACTCAGTGATCAAAACTAACAATGGTTGGAAATTAGAATTGAAGAAAAATTATTTTAAATTTTACTCACTTCTAACATTTATTTTAATTTTGACATTCATATTTAGTAGTTATCACGTTATTCATATTTTGTATAGTGTTTTAAATAACAGAGTGTCGCTTATGAGCCACGTGATTGATTGTGTTATAAGAATTTACGTTCATTTCGGAATCGCTTTTTCTATTATCATAAATTTATATCAAACTCAAAATTTAAACGTTATTTTTAGCCTTTTACAAGATATCGATGAAAACTTAAAACAATTAAATTATAACGCCTCATATGCACATACGAGAAATATTACGACAGTAGTTTTTATTATAAAATCTGTCACGATGATGAATATAATTATACAAGAAATATACTTTCATGGTATATCTAATTTGTATGCGTTCATCATTGTAAATATATATATTTTGGTGCATGATGCAGCAATAGAAAACCAATTATTATTCTTCTTGCATAACTTATATTATAAAATAAAAATTGTGAATAAAAGTTCTAAAAAAGTAACATCTAAATATGTGCGAAATGGTTCCAAAAAAGAGTTATTAAGTGAAGTAAAAATATTATTCAAGTTATATGGTATTTGTGTTACAATTGGAAAGCATATCAATAAGACATTTAATTCGAATATCATTTTTAAAAGTCTTCATACATTTTTTTTTATGGTTTATTTTATACATCTTGGAACTGAAAGAACCCAGACTGCTGAGGAGCTTGTCACTTATGGTATTACATTTTCAACTACTTCTGCATATATCACCGCAGGATACATTCTTACAGTTTATCATTGTGCATTAGTATCCAATCAGGTTAGTTACAGGTACTACTATATAAAATATAATAGTTATTTGAATAATTTGTCGACGTGAATAATATATCAAAGGATATACAAAACATCTGCAGTGTCATGCACCGAACTTACTTATACGCATTTGGGTTAGATTACATCCTATTTTCATTATTTTTCTAATTTATAATATTTGTTTTAACCTTTGGAACACTTATACACTAAATATATTTCTCAGAATAAATATAAAATGTCAAACTTCAAATTATTTAAGTCGATTTTGTTTTTTTTTTTTGATAAGCAATTGACAGGCGAAGATGAAGAGCCATTTTTTGCTTTTGGTACCGTTTGGAAAGAAAAGTTTCAAATAAAAGTTGTACAAATTGCTGATATCTATAATTTTTATCGTAACAATTTTTCTGTAACTGCAACTATTTTTGAGTAATTGCAGTAACTGCAAAAAATGACTAGAGTAGACATGCACTTCCGGTCGGAATATTGTTTTCAAAAATAGAAGGTTTTCTTGCCAGGCATATACAAACCTTAAGTTTAAAATTTCATAATTTTCCCTTTAGCCGTTTTGGCTGTAAAGCGCTCACATACACACACACACACACACACACATACAAACACACACACATACACACACAGACACACACACAGACGGACGTCATTCCAAAAATAGTTGGAATCAATTCAGGGAAGGTCAAAACGTATATTTCCGTTAAAATCTCGAGATCGAAACATTTCATACAATACTTACTTATACTGCGTATAAGAAATTCAAAATTATGTGACAGTAATTTGACTATATATGTTAAAATTTTGCCTTTACTTTCGTAATCAATATTGAATTATTGATAAATTAATAATTACAATAATATAACTAATAGCCGCTGGGAATATATATTATTAAATATTTTTACTTGCTTCGATTAAAAAACACTTAAGCTTTTATAAAAATTAAATAAGACAATTATGATCAATTATTTTTTGTTACTTCACAAGAAAAAAAAAACGTTCTAATACTTATCCCAATCAATAACAGAACAAGTTGTAGTAAGTTCAAGAGTTGAAGTAGTTATATTTTATATTTCTAAAAGCACTGGAAAAATATATCAGAAAAAAATGGCAAATGACGAAATATATAGTGGCTTTAAATACATTTATTATACAAGCAAAATATCGATGATTGCACCGTATTCAATCAAAAGAATTAACAACTATTGGAAATTGGAATTAAAAAAAAACACGCTTAAATTTCGCGTATCATATAGAATCATTTTTATTTTTATTTACTTAATCTGTTGTTATTTCACGATTTATATTCTAGTTAATGTTGCAGATCAAAATATATCTATTTTGAAACAATTTTTAGATAGCACTGTCAATTTTTATTTGCTTGTAGGTGTAGTCATATTTATAATTCAAAATTTGTATCAACATAAATATCTTGATTCCATCTTTATGCATTTTCAAAATATCGATATAAGTCTAAAACTATTAAATCTAAATATATCTTACACTCAAACAAGAAATATCACTACTACAGTATTCATTATAAAATTATTCACAATTTTGACTATTATTATGCAAGATATATATCATTTAGGAATTACTAATATGTATATTGTTGATGGCACAATTGCTTTTGCTATGACAGTAGATGCAGCACTAGAAAATCAATTGTTATTTTTTCTACAAAATCTCAGTTACAAATTCAAAACAATGAATAACTGCTCAGATGAAATTGTATCGAAATACAAGTTGGGCGGCTCGAAAAACGAACTTTTTAAGGATTTAGAATTGTTGTTTAAATTATATGGCGCATGTGTGAAAGTTGGTACTCGTATCAATAAAACATTTAATTTTTTTATGACTTATAAAAGCTTGCACGCATTTTTATTTATGGTGTTTTCTATATTTGTTACAATTGATATTAACAACACTTTTCCACGCGTTATATTCAATTTATTATCATTATCTGGTGTAGCTGTAAATATTATTGTGGGACATTTGCTTATTGTGTATTACTGCGGATCTTTGACAAATCAGGTTGGTGTAATTCATAACGTCATATACTATATTAACTGTAATAAGTTTTACTTTCTTATACGCAGTATAAGTAAGTATTGTAATCATGAAAAATTTCGATCCCGAGATTTTAACGGAAATATACGTTTTGACCTTCCCTGAATCGATTCCGACTATTTTTGGAATGACGTCCGTCTGTGTGTGTGTGTGTGTGTATGTTCTCTACAGCCTAAACGGTTGAAGCTAAAATTATGAAACTTTAAACTTAAGATTTGCATATGCCTGAGGTGTGCACCTCCTATTTTTGAAAAAATTATTCAAAGCGGAAGTGTCTGTTTACTCTAGTGATTTTTTGCATTTTCTGCAATTACTCAAAAATGGTTACACACACACTCAGACAGACAATCAGACACACACATACACACACACATACACAGAAGGACGTCATTCCAAAAATAGTTGGAATCGATCGACAGACGTCATTCCAAAAATAGTTGGAATCGATTCAGGGAAGGTCAAGATGTATATTTCCGTTAAAATCTCGAGATTGAAATTTTTCATGATTTAATATAAAAGAGTATGCTATTGCTGAAATTTAGTTTGAACAGAATTTTTTTTTTGTGAAATGTATAGAAATACTAGTTGCGTGAAAGTATTTAAAAATTATTATTTCGACTTTATTTGGAATTAAACAGATGTAAGAACGAGAGGATTTAAATATCGTAAAAGTTTATAAGATTGATCAATTGGATCTAGATTCAGACTGTTGATGTATGCGCTCTTAGAGAAGATGTTTAACGTTAGTCAACATAAATAAGTTTAAATTCGTTATATTTGTTATTTCACTGCAAATATTGTACTACATAAGGGATGATGGTTCTTTAAATCATTTATTGTTGAGAACAATACTTGCAATGATCTACGAAGAGTGATGTGATAATAATTTGTCTATATGTATTATTAACACAGCAAATTATGTTAAAATTGTGCATTCATTTCGTTAACCATGCTCTTTTATTTTTGTTTGATTATTTGATATATTGATACTACTAAAACTATCGATAATTGTCGTAGTAACTATTAATGAACATGGCTCAAATATTACTAATAGCCGCTGGTAATGTATGTTTTTTATTTGCTCATAAGTAATTACTTTTATTTTAATTAAATTAGTCAATTTTAATTTAGACCACTTATTTTCTATTACATCGCAATTGAGATAAAATATTCAATTGCTTAATCCAAACAATAACATAATAAGCTGTAATAGAACAAGTTGAAGTAGTTATTAAATGTGTATTTTATATTTCTAAAATTAGTTGGAATCAAAAATACATTTATTATATAAGCAAAATAACGGTGATAGCTCCTTATTCAATCATGAAAAATAACAACTATTGGCATTTGGAATTGAAAAAAGACACTTTTAAATTTCACTTAGCATATTCCATCGTTTTTATTTTTATTTACGTGTTCTGTGTTTATTTCTCGTTACATAATTTATTTAACGTTGCTGATCAACACATGTCATATTTAAAGCAAGTTTTAGATTGTATTATTAACAGTTATTCGCTTGCAGGTGCAGTTATCTTTATAATTCAAAATTTATATGACGATAAAAATCTTAATTCTATCTTTATGCAATTTCAAAATATCGATGTAAGTTTTAAATTATTAAATATTAATATATCGTATACACAAACAAGAAATATCACAACTGCAGTATTTATTATAAAATTACTTACTATTTTGCATATGATTGTGCAAGATACGTATCTAAGTGGATTTTCTAATATGTATATTGTTGATGGCACAATTTCTTTTGCAATGGTATTAGATGCAGCACTAGAAAATCAATTGTTATTCTTTCTACAAAATCTCAATTATAAATTCAAAACATTGAATAACTGCTCAGATGAAATTGTTTTTAAATATAAGCTAGGCGGCTCAAAAAACAAACTTTTAAAGGATTTAAAATTATTATTTAAATTATATAGCGCTTGTGTTAAAATCGGTGATAGTGTGAATAATGCATTTAATTTTTTTATGATTTATAAAAGTTTACACGCATTTTTGCTTCTGGTGTTTTTGACATTCCTTGGATCTGGAAATAGTATGACTGCTAAAAGCATTATGTTATTTTTATTATCATTTTCTGCTATGGTTATAAATATAATTGTGGGACATTTGCTTATTGTGTATTATTGTGAATCGTTGACAAATCAGGTTTGTACAATTAAATATTATATTATAACGCGCAGTAATGTACTATATTAGCTGCAGTAATTTATATAACAAACATTTGCAGTGTCGTGCACTGAACTTATACTTGGGTGTTAATAATCGTTCGTAAGACTAAATTTGTCACTCCTCCTCAGAAAAACATCTGCAGTGAATTGCACTGAACTTTCTTATACGCATTTCAGTTAGATCATATTTAGCCTTTTTTTCTAATTTGATAATATTTTACAAAACTTTGAAACTCCTTTTCACTAAATTATTTCTTAAAATAAATATTAAATTCCTTTAATTTTAACCCATATAATTTTTCTATTACTTCAATCATTTTTGAGTAATTGCAGAAACCGCAAAAAATGACTCGAGTAAACAGGCACTTCCGATTTGAATATTTTATAAAAAATTACAGGTATACATGCGAGGCATATACAAATCTTAAGTTTAAAGTTTCATAATTTTACCTGTAGCCGTTCAGGCTGTAGGGCGCATACACACACACACACACACGCGCGCACACACTCATACACACACACACACACACACACACACAAAGACACGCATACACACACAGACGTTAAACCAAAAAAAGGAAGGTCAAAAGGTATATTTACGTTGAAATCTCGAGATCGATATTTTTCATGATAACAATACTTACTTATACCGCGTATAAGAAAGTAAAAAATGAAAATAAAATTTTTAACCATAAAAAAAAAAGCTAGTTATTAGTGGGTTATTGATCAAACTCATTCTACCGCTAATCGGTATAGTGACTGGTAATGATAATTACTATAATTTCACTTATAGCCGTTAGTAATATATTTTTTATTACAATGTTATGTTATATAAATAATTACTTATACTTTTATAGAAATTAAAACATCTACAGTGTCATCCACCGAACTTTCTTATACGCATTTGGGTTAAATCACATCGTAGTTTCAATATTTTTCTAATTTATAATATTTGTTCTAACCTTCAGATCGGTTTTTCACTAAATATATTTCTTAGAATAAATATAAAATGTCAAACTTCGAATTATTTAAGTCTATTTTGTTAAACAATTGACAGGCGAAGATGATACGATTTATGTATAAATAAATATAATAAGATGAAATTTAAATTATTTTGAAACCAGTATTCTTTTTGGACAAAAATTGTGCTAAGTATAAATATTAAAATATAATATTTTTGCGTACAATTTTTCTGTAACTGTAAACATTTTAGAGTAATTGCAGAAACTGAAAAAATTCACACATACACACACCCAGACGGACGTCATTGCAATAATAGTCGGAATCGATTAAGGGAAGGTCAAAACGTATGTTTCCGTTAAAATCTGGAGATCGAAAATTTTCATGATTACAATACTTACTAATACAGCGTATAAGAAATAAAAAAGCAATTTAGATTAATTGTTTACTATTATCGTACAAGTAAAAAACACTATCAAATACTTATTCAAAATAATAATAGAAGAAGTTGTATTAAGTTATAAAATATAAGTAGTTATTAACGTTAATCTAAAACAAAGTCAATGATGACTAAGAAATAATTTAGTGAAAAGTGGTTCCAAAGGTTAGAAAAATATTATAACTTAGAAAAATAGTCTATTTATGATTTAACCGAAATGCGCATAAGAAAGCTCTGTGCATGACACTACAGATGTTTTATTAAAATGCTTTGCTTAAATAAATAATAATAAAGTGTCACTTTTATAGTAATTAAAAAAGCAATTTAGATGAGTTGTTTTCTATTACTGTGCAAGTAAAACACACTATCAAATACTTATTCAAAACAATAATAGAACAAGTTGTATTACGTTACGAGTTTAAAATAAAAGTAGTTATTAACGTTAATCTAAAAACAAAGTCATGATATCTCAGTAAAAATGGCAAACGATGAAATATATAGTGGTTTTAAATACATTTATTATACAAGCAAAATAACGATGATAGCTCCTTATTCAATCGTAAAAAGGAACAAATATTGGCATATAGAATTTAAAAAGAACACGTTTAAATTTTATTTAGCATATACAGTCATTTTTATTTTTATTTACATATTTTGTTGCTATTTTGCAGTTCAAATGTTACATAACGTTGCAGATCATGATATAACTACTTTAAAACAAAATTTAGATATTATTGTCAATTCTTATATGCATGTAGGCGTAGTTATATTTATAATTCAAAATTTGTTTAACGATAAATTTCTTAATTCCATCTTTATGAGTTTTCAAAATATCGATATAAATTTAAAACTATTAAATAGAAATATATCTTACACTCAAACAAGAAATATCACTACTATAGTGTTCATTATAAAATTTCTCACTATTATGATTATTGTTGTGCAAGATACATATGAATTTGGATTTTTTTTTACGTATATTGCTGATGGCACAGTTGCTTTTGCTATGATATTAGATGCAGCACTAGAAAATCAATTGTTATTCTTTCTACAAAATCTCAATTATAAATTCAAAACATTGAATCAGATGAAATTGTATCGATACATAAGTTAAGTGGCTCGAAGAGCAAACTTCTCAAAGACTTAGAATTATTATTTCAAATATATAGCGCTTGTGTTAAAATCGGTAATCGTGTCAATAAAACTTTTAATTGTTTTGTGATTTATAAATGTTTTCACGCATTTATGTTCATGGTGTTTTTAATATTTCTTGGAACTGACAATAGTATGACTACTTTACACATTATAGAGCATTTACCATTAGTTTCTGCTATGCTTTTAAATATTACTGTGGGACATTTACTTATTGTGTATTATTGTGGATCTTTGACTAATCAGGTTTGTAGAAGTAATTCATGATTTAAGCATATTATGTCAGATATTTGCACATGGGAGAATGAAGTTGTGGAAATCAAATATGCGGTGTCTCAAGAGAGGATGTATAAGTCTAGAGTGGTTGGTGGCTTACATAGTTTAATGTGGTTATCCATGTAAGGAATGATGTGTACTGATGATTGTTTTGATGAGGAATGAATGAAAGATGAAGATGAAGGAGATATTTAATGAAAAAGTGAGAATAAGAAATTGTTTTCGTCGAAGCAACAATTCCATGTGCATGGAAGTAGTAAGTAATGGATTTTGTGATTTAGTTTGGAATTCTGCAGATGTAAGTGTTTATTAGGTGGATCAAGTAGATCCTGAAGCACGTCTGATGTCATTGACACGATAGCTTTATTAGTGAAGAAGATATAAATGAACCACTATTCAGAATTATATTTAGTAAACTTGATATAAATTGCATAACTGTGGAAATGTTTAGATGCGGTAGTGTAAGAGTAATCGATTGGTTAGTAAAACAGTTTTACCATATCTGAAGAGTAACGTAGTTCCTAAAACTTGGAAGTGTACTGTGATTGTCCCGCGTAATAAAGGTAATGGTAATTCAATATACAGAACTGAGTAGAATGATACAGGATATAAGTGTAGATTAAAGAGAAATTAATCTTGTAATGCATATGGGTATAGCAAAATTTATTTGTTCAAAAAGAATGAATTCAGGACAAACTGTAATATTATGATATATGGACATCGGCTATAGCAACATAATCAATTTATTTATGTAGATTGTCTGAGTTCTCCAATAATAGAATGTATTATTTGTTAGTTTTACATTTTTAAAAATACAAGAATTTACTTGTATAGTAGGATTCACGGAACTTGAACATTCTTTACATTCCTTAGTCAAATATAAGTAACGACATAAAATTAATGCAGAAGTCTTTCATAATATGTGCGATAGTGTCGTTTAAAGCTTATAGACGTACATCTTTACTTAACGCAGACGCCGTATTAATAACAACAAACGCAACCACGTTTATATTCTATCATATTTCGTGTATTATTGTTTTCATGTCACATTATTGTTTCACATTGTTAAAACGGGCCAAAAGCATGATTTTGAGTAGTTTGGCGTTATTTGAAAAAGAGAAAAACAAAATTGAACTGTTATTTTCCTTGTTTTTATTTAAATCTGCTCCGTTTAAAAGTGTTGTATAAACGAAAAAATGTTCAAGTTCCGTGAATCCGACTATATTATGATCTACTTATGTCATGCATCTACGGAAAGTTGTGTTTCACAAACCTGTTTTTGTGTATGATATTAGCAAAAGGTACCAATATAGATATTAATGCTAGCAATGATTAACATACACATGCATAGTTTGATCAGAAAGAAATTCAAATTATATTTCAATTGCATGCAAATATGGATTAAGTACTTAGTACCTCTCACTCCTACAGGGAAATTGTACATGTGCTTATAGTACTTACTTATTTTTAATAAATAGAATGAGTAATCCATTATGATTCTCTGAAAAAACAAAACCTCATTAGTGTTCTAATTTAATATGCTTCACTTAAATTGACCGACTTGATTATAAAATGTTATGGCTACTTAGAGAAATGTCGCACTACGAGCATAATGTATATTCAGAATATCAATTTATATATTACACAAGTAAAATATTTTGCATAGCCCCATATATTCTAAGAAAAACTAATGATGGTTGGAAAATCACATATAAAAAAACTGATTTAATACCATATATTATTTTTGTTTGTATTTTTATGATAATTCATATTTTGGTAACGTACAATTTATTTCTCGTTCAGTTATATCAAAAAAACGCGATTATCAGTATACTAATTCAAAAAATAAGGCTATTTAATTATACCTCGATAGCGATTTGTGGCATAGCAAATGTATTGCAAACTTTTTTCCAGTCGAAAAAATTATCACAAATATTTGAAGGTCTAAATCAAAATTATTATGAGTTAAGACAGATTCAAACAGATATTTCACTTTCAAAGGCATCGAAGTATAGTTTGATATACCAAATTATAATGTTTACGTATGTTCTTACTCAAAATATTTATACTTTGTCAGTAGATCATTCATTTGGAATTAAACAGATGTAAGAACGAGAGGATTTAAATATCGTAAAAGTTTATAAGATTGATCAATTGGATCTAGATTCAGACTGTTGATGTATGCGCTCTTAGAGAAGATGTTTAACGTTAGTCAACATAAATAAGTTTAAATTCGTTATATTTGTTATTTCACTGCAAATATTGTACTACATAAGGGATGATGGTTCTTTAAATCATTTATTGTTGAGAACAATACTTGCAATGATCTACGAAGAGTGATGTGATAATAATTTGTCTATATGTATTATTAACACAGCAAATTATGTTAAAATTGTGCATTCATTTCGTTAACCATGCTCTTTTATTTTTGTTTGATTATTTGATATATTGATACTACTAAAACTATCGATAATTGTCGTAGTAACTATTAATGAACATGGCTCAAATATTACTAATAGCCGCTGGTAATGTATGTTTTTTATTTGCTCATAAGTAATTACTTTTATTTTAATTAAATTAGTCAATTTTAATTTAGACCACTTATTTTCTATTACATCGCAATTGAGATAAAATATTCAATTGCTTAATCCAAACAATAACATAATAAGCTGTAATAGAACAAGTTGAAGTAGTTATTAAATGTGTATTTTATATTTCTAAAATTAGTTGGAATCAAAAATACATTTATTATATAAGCAAAATAACGGTGATAGCTCCTTATTCAATCATGAAAAATAACAACTATTGGCATTTGGAATTGAAAAAAGACACTTTTAAATTTCACTTAGCATATTCCATCGTTTTTATTTTTATTTACGTGTTCTGTGTTTATTTCTCGTTACATAATTTATTTAACGTTGCTGATCAACACATGTCATATTTAAAGCAAGTTTTAGATTGTATTATTAACAGTTATTCGCTTGCAGGTGCAGTTATCTTTATAATTCAAAATTTATATGACGATAAAAATCTTAATTCTATCTTTATGCAATTTCAAAATATCGATGTAAGTTTTAAATTATTAAATATTAATATATCGTATACACAAACAAGAAATATCACAACTGCAGTATTTATTATAAAATTACTTACTATTTTGCATATGATTGTGCAAGATACGTATCTAAGTGGATTTTCTAATATGTATATTGTTGATGGCACAATTTCTTTTGCAATGGTATTAGATGCAGCACTAGAAAATCAATTGTTATTCTTTCTACAAAATCTCAATTATAAATTCAAAACATTGAATAACTGCTCAGATGAAATTGTTTTTAAATATAAGCTAGGCGGCTCAAAAAACAAACTTTTAAAGGATTTAAAATTATTATTTAAATTATATAGCGCTTGTGTTAAAATCGGTGATAGTGTGAATAATGCATTTAATTTTTTTATGATTTATAAAAGTTTACACGCATTTTTGCTTCTGGTGTTTTTGACATTCCTTGGATCTGGAAATAGTATGACTGCTAAAAGCATTATGTTATTTTTATTATCATTTTCTGCTATGGTTATAAATATAATTGTGGGACATTTGCTTATTGTGTATTATTGTGAATCGTTGACAAATCAGGTTTGTACAATTAAATATTATATTATAACGCGCAGTAATGTACTATATTAGCTGCAGTAATTTATATAACAAACATTTGCAGTGTCGTGCACTGAACTTATACTTGGGTGTTAATAATCGTTCGTAAGACTAAATTTGTCACTCCTCCTCAGAAAAACATCTGCAGTGAATTGCACTGAACTTTCTTATACGCATTTCAGTTAGATCATATTTAGCCTTTTTTTCTAATTTGATAATATTTTACAAAACTTTGAAACTCCTTTTCACTAAATTATTTCTTAAAATAAATATTAAATTCCTTTAATTTTAACCCATATAATTTTTCTATTACTTCAATCATTTTTGAGTAATTGCAGAAACCGCAAAAAATGACTCGAGTAAACAGGCACTTCCGATTTGAATATTTTATAAAAAATTACAGGTATACATGCGAGGCATATACAAATCTTAAGTTTAAAGTTTCATAATTTTACCTGTAGCCGTTCAGGCTGTAGGGCGCATACACACACACACACACACGCGCGCACACACTCATACACACACACACACACACACACACACAAAGACACGCATACACACACAGACGTTAAACCAAAAAAAGGAAGGTCAAAAGGTATATTTACGTTGAAATCTCGAGATCGATATTTTTCATGATAACAATACTTACTTATACCGCGTATAAGAAAGTAAAAAATGAAAATAAAATTTTTAACCATAAAAAAAAAAGCTAGTTATTAGTGGGTTATTGATCAAACTCATTCTACCGCTAATCGGTATAGTGACTGGTAATGATAATTACTATAATTTCACTTATAGCCGTTAGTAATATATTTTTTATTACAATGTTATGTTATATAAATAATTACTTATACTTTTATAGAAATTAAAACATCTACAGTGTCATCCACCGAACTTTCTTATACGCATTTGGGTTAAATCACATCGTAGTTTCAATATTTTTCTAATTTATAATATTTGTTCTAACCTTCAGATCGGTTTTTCACTAAATATATTTCTTAGAATAAATATAAAATGTCAAACTTCGAATTATTTAAGTCTATTTTGTTAAACAATTGACAGGCGAAGATGATACGATTTATGTATAAATAAATATAATAAGATGAAATTTAAATTATTTTGAAACCAGTATTCTTTTTGGACAAAAATTGTGCTAAGTATAAATATTAAAATATAATATTTTTGCGTACAATTTTTCTGTAACTGTAAACATTTTAGAGTAATTGCAGAAACTGAAAAAATTCACACATACACACACCCAGACGGACGTCATTGCAATAATAGTCGGAATCGATTAAGGGAAGGTCAAAACGTATGTTTCCGTTAAAATCTGGAGATCGAAAATTTTCATGATTACAATACTTACTAATACAGCGTATAAGAAATAAAAAAGCAATTTAGATTAATTGTTTACTATTATCGTACAAGTAAAAAACACTATCAAATACTTATTCAAAATAATAATAGAAGAAGTTGTATTAAGTTATAAAATATAAGTAGTTATTAACGTTAATCTAAAACAAAGTCAATGATGACTAAGAAATAATTTAGTGAAAAGTGGTTCCAAAGGTTAGAAAAATATTATAACTTAGAAAAATAGTCTATTTATGATTTAACCGAAATGCGCATAAGAAAGCTCTGTGCATGACACTACAGATGTTTTATTAAAATGCTTTGCTTAAATAAATAATAATAAAGTGTCACTTTTATAGTAATTAAAAAAGCAATTTAGATGAGTTGTTTTCTATTACTGTGCAAGTAAAACACACTATCAAATACTTATTCAAAACAATAATAGAACAAGTTGTATTACGTTACGAGTTTAAAATAAAAGTAGTTATTAACGTTAATCTAAAAACAAAGTCATGATATCTCAGTAAAAATGGCAAACGATGAAATATATAGTGGTTTTAAATACATTTATTATACAAGCAAAATAACGATGATAGCTCCTTATTCAATCGTAAAAAGGAACAAATATTGGCATATAGAATTTAAAAAGAACACGTTTAAATTTTATTTAGCATATACAGTCATTTTTATTTTTATTTACATATTTTGTTGCTATTTTGCAGTTCAAATGTTACATAACGTTGCAGATCATGATATAACTACTTTAAAACAAAATTTAGATATTATTGTCAATTCTTATATGCATGTAGGCGTAGTTATATTTATAATTCAAAATTTGTTTAACGATAAATTTCTTAATTCCATCTTTATGAGTTTTCAAAATATCGATATAAATTTAAAACTATTAAATAGAAATATATCTTACACTCAAACAAGAAATATCACTACTATAGTGTTCATTATAAAATTTCTCACTATTATGATTATTGTTGTGCAAGATACATATGAATTTGGATTTTTTTTTACGTATATTGCTGATGGCACAGTTGCTTTTGCTATGATATTAGATGCAGCACTAGAAAATCAATTGTTATTCTTTCTACAAAATCTCAATTATAAATTCAAAACATTGAATCAGATGAAATTGTATCGATACATAAGTTAAGTGGCTCGAAGAGCAAACTTCTCAAAGACTTAGAATTATTATTTCAAATATATAGCGCTTGTGTTAAAATCGGTAATCGTGTCAATAAAACTTTTAATTGTTTTGTGATTTATAAATGTTTTCACGCATTTATGTTCATGGTGTTTTTAATATTTCTTGGAACTGACAATAGTATGACTACTTTACACATTATAGAGCATTTACCATTAGTTTCTGCTATGCTTTTAAATATTACTGTGGGACATTTACTTATTGTGTATTATTGTGGATCTTTGACTAATCAGGTTTGTAGAAGTAATTCATGATTTAAGCATATTATGTCAGATATTTGCACATGGGAGAATGAAGTTGTGGAAATCAAATATGCGGTGTCTCAAGAGAGGATGTATAAGTCTAGAGTGGTTGGTGGCTTACATAGTTTAATGTGGTTATCCATGTAAGGAATGATGTGTACTGATGATTGTTTTGATGAGGAATGAATGAAAGATGAAGATGAAGGAGATATTTAATGAAAAAGTGAGAATAAGAAATTGTTTTCGTCGAAGCAACAATTCCATGTGCATGGAAGTAGTAAGTAATGGATTTTGTGATTTAGTTTGGAATTCTGCAGATGTAAGTGTTTATTAGGTGGATCAAGTAGATCCTGAAGCACGTCTGATGTCATTGACACGATAGCTTTATTAGTGAAGAAGATATAAATGAACCACTATTCAGAATTATATTTAGTAAACTTGATATAAATTGCATAACTGTGGAAATGTTTAGATGCGGTAGTGTAAGAGTAATCGATTGGTTAGTAAAACAGTTTTACCATATCTGAAGAGTAACGTAGTTCCTAAAACTTGGAAGTGTACTGTGATTGTCCCGCGTAATAAAGGTAATGGTAATTCAATATACAGAACTGAGTAGAATGATACAGGATATAAGTGTAGATTAAAGAGAAATTAATCTTGTAATGCATATGGGTATAGCAAAATTTATTTGTTCAAAAAGAATGAATTCAGGACAAACTGTAATATTATGATATATGGACATCGGCTATAGCAACATAATCAATTTATTTATGTAGATTGTCTGAGTTCTCCAATAATAGAATGTATTATTTGTTAGTTTTACATTTTTAAAAATACAAGAATTTACTTGTATAGTAGGATTCACGGAACTTGAACATTCTTTACATTCCTTAGTCAAATATAAGTAACGACATAAAATTAATGCAGAAGTCTTTCATAATATGTGCGATAGTGTCGTTTAAAGCTTATAGACGTACATCTTTACTTAACGCAGACGCCGTATTAATAACAACAAACGCAACCACGTTTATATTCTATCATATTTCGTGTATTATTGTTTTCATGTCACATTATTGTTTCACATTGTTAAAACGGGCCAAAAGCATGATTTTGAGTAGTTTGGCGTTATTTGAAAAAGAGAAAAACAAAATTGAACTGTTATTTTCCTTGTTTTTATTTAAATCTGCTCCGTTTAAAAGTGTTGTATAAACGAAAAAATGTTCAAGTTCCGTGAATCCGACTATATTATGATCTACTTATGTCATGCATCTACGGAAAGTTGTGTTTCACAAACCTGTTTTTGTGTATGATATTAGCAAAAGGTACCAATATAGATATTAATGCTAGCAATGATTAACATACACATGCATAGTTTGATCAGAAAGAAATTCAAATTATATTTCAATTGCATGCAAATATGGATTAAGTACTTAGTACCTCTCACTCCTACAGGGAAATTGTACATGTGCTTATAGTACTTACTTATTTTTAATAAATAGAATGAGTAATCCATTATGATTCTCTGAAAAAACAAAACCTCATTAGTGTTCTAATTTAATATGCTTCACTTAAATTGACCGACTTGATTATAAAATGTTATGGCTACTTAGAGAAATGTCGCACTACGAGCATAATGTATATTCAGAATATCAATTTATATATTACACAAGTAAAATATTTTGCATAGCCCCATATATTCTAAGAAAAACTAATGATGGTTGGAAAATCACATATAAAAAAACTGATTTAATACCATATATTATTTTTGTTTGTATTTTTATGATAATTCATATTTTGGTAACGTACAATTTATTTCTCGTTCAGTTATATCAAAAAAACGCGATTATCAGTATACTAATTCAAAAAATAAGGCTATTTAATTATACCTCGATAGCGATTTGTGGCATAGCAAATGTATTGCAAACTTTTTTCCAGTCGAAAAAATTATCACAAATATTTGAAGGTCTAAATCAAAATTATTATGAGTTAAGACAGATTCAAACAGATATTTCACTTTCAAAGGCATCGAAGTATAGTTTGATATACCAAATTATAATGTTTACGTATGTTCTTACTCAAAATATTTATACTTTGTCAGTAGATCATTCATTTCGTTCACTTTGTGCATCATTTATGTTATCTGTAACCGGTTTTATAAATCTTACCATGGATATTCAATGGATATTCTTGCAGTGTAGCCTTTTTATTTTGTTTAATGGTATACATGAAAATTTAAAACAAATATCTTCAAAAAATATTAATGAAGTGAACAAAAGGGATTTAAATTATCAGTTAAAAACTTTGAAAAATATACACCATAGTTGTATTTGTGTTGGATACCGTATAAATAGTATATTTAAAATATGTGTGCTAATGCGTTGTTTCATTGCGTTTGAAGAATTAGTTTTTATTGTTGCTGTTATAAGAGAAACATTTTATGCATCTTATATAAATATACGCGTCATAATAGCACATTCTGCTCTGATTGTTATTATTATGTTGGACCTAATTACGCCCATGGCTTGTTGTAATATCATCATCTCCAAGGTAAGTAACAGTCTCATACTAAACAGGAGGATAAATGTAAGATTATAAGGGCCATAAGAATGTTTGTAAAAAATGTTAACATTTTTTACAAGCATTCTATCTCAGGGCGATAGAATGAAAAATATGCGAGTATGGAATAAGCAAGTGGAATAGAAGAGCGTGTATGAAAGTTTTAAATTGAATAAGGGGTTATACTGCCCAAACGCACTGAAAAGTGAACCTATATTTGTGAAAATTTTTCTCGATTGCTAATCAATGCATTATAATGAAATTTTGAGGCTTTATTACACATGTATTAAGAAATACAAAAATATTTTTTATTTAAATTTACGATACAAAATGGCGTCGTGCCACTAGGTAACTTGAACAAATGTTTTTTCCGAGGAGGAAATCGGCGTGCAACGTAGCAGTCACCGTACACCACCTAGGGCAAAATAATTATTCTTTAATCTACAGTAAACAAGATTATAAATTTATTTTTAAAATTCACAAATTGGGATCATTCTTCATTTTTTGGCAAAAAATCGACCTTATATTGTTTATTGCAAATATAATTATTTATCAATCTTAAGAATCATATGTACTTCGATAGATAATCTATCTAAGAAGCTACAATTGAGATTTTAAGTAAATCCGATAAAATTTGAACGAGCTACGCCAATTTAAAAAACAGTTTTTAGAAAACCGCGTTTTAAGATGAACACGTAATTGCCTGTTTATCGTCATTTTAACGGTAAATGTATATATTTCGAAAAAGTATAACTGATTTGTACCGGAAAAAACTACGAAGAGATTTGTAATATACTTAAAATGCTGGGCGCAGCCGAGTGGTCTTTTCAAACGTTTCAGAGTGTCTCGGAAAATAAGCTATAAAAATTGTTTTTCATAGCTTGTCTCCCAAAATAGTTTTTGAATATAATTTTTCAATAGTTTATGCATGAATTAAGCCATTAAAAAAACATCTGCAGTGTCATGCACCGAACTTTCTTATACGCATATGGGTTAAACCATATCGTAGTTACATTATTTTTCTAATTTATAATATTTGTGCAAACCTTTAGATCGCTTTTACACTAAATATATTTCTTAGAATAAATATTCAATGTCAAACTTCAAATTATTTAAGTCTATTTTGTTAAACAATTGAATTTATTTTGAAACCAGTACTTTTTTTGGAAAAAACATTCAAACAAAAGTTGTGCTAAATATAAATATCATTAATTTTTGTTCATAAAAATTTTCTATAACTGAATCCATTTTTGAGTAATTGCTGAAACTGCAAAAAATGACTAGAGTAAACATGCACTTCCGGTCGGAATATTCTTTTCAAAAATAGGAGGTTTTCGTGCCAGGCACATACAAATCTTAAGTTTAAAATTTCATAATTTTCCCTTAAGCCGTTTGGGCTGTAGAGCGCTCACATACACACACACACACACACACACACAGACACACACACACACACACACACACACACACACACAGACGGACTTCATTCCAAAAATAGTTAGATTCGATTCAGGGAATGTCAAAACGTATATTTCCGTTAAAATCTAGAGTTCGAAATTTTTCATGATTACAATACTTACTTATACTGCGTATAAGAAAGTAAAAATGGAAAAAAAATTTCTGGGTTGTATAACTCCTTAAGTTATTGATGTAAAGTTGAATGAGTGTTAAAATTTTATGAATATAAGTCGTAGTTTTCTACTCCATTTGATAAGAACAGTCATGGTTATATGTATTTATTAATATTTACATATTTCCAAAAATCGGACACAAAAAAAAAAAACATCTGCAGTGTCATACACTAAACTTGCTTCTACGCATATGGGTTAAATCATATCACATTTTTATTATTTTCTTAATTAATAATATTTTACTAACCTTTAGCACCCTTTTTCACATATTATATTACTTAGAATAAATATTAAATGTCAAACTTCAAATTATGTAAGTTTTTTGTTTCCCTGTTGAACTATTGACAGGCACAGTTGATACGATTTATGTGAAAATAATTAAAATGAGAATCAATTTAAAAGCTATTTTCTTGCTTCCAGTACCTTATTTGAAAAAAAATAAAGATTATTCAAAATGGTAATATCTATAATTTTTCTGTAGATGCAACCATTTTTGAGTTATCGCAAAAACCGCAAAAGATACTAGAGTAAATATGCACTTACGGTTTGAATACTATTCCAAAAATATAAGGTTTTCTGCATATAAAAATCTTAAGTTTGAAGTTTCATTATTTCACCATCAACCGTTTAGGCTGTAGAGTGCTCACATACAAACACAGACACACACACACATACACACATACACACACACACACACACACACACACACACAGACGTACGTCATTCCAAAAATTGTGGGAATCGATTTGGGGAAGGTCAAGTGCCGTTTAAAAAAAACGTTTGAAATAAAAGTTGTACAAAATGCTGATATCTAGAATTTTTAATGTGAAAATTTTCTGTAACTGCAACTATGTTTGAGTAATTGCAGAAACTGCAAAAAATGACTAGAGTAAACATGTACTTCCGGTCGGAATATTATTTTCAAAAATAAAAGATTTTCTCTCGTCAGGCACATACAAATCTTACGTTTAAAATTTAATAATTATACCTTTAGCCGTTTGGGCTGTAGAGCGCTCGCATATATACACACACAAACACACACCCAGACACACACACACACATACACGATTCAGGGAAGGTCAAAACGTATATTTCCGTTAAAATCTCGAGATCGAAATTTTTCATGATTATAATACTTATACTGCGTATAATAAAGTAAAAAGTTAGTAAACATTATAAATTAGATAAATAGTGTAAATATGATATGATCTAACCAAAATGCGGATAAGAATGTTCAGTGCAAGCCACTGCAGATGTTTAATATAATATAATGTAATCCATCAAAATTCTCCAAATTAAATAAAAACCTAATTGGTACTCTAATTTAATATTTTATAATAAAATTGAACAAATTGATTACATAAGAGTATGTCTACTTAGAAAAATGTCGTACAGCGAGCATAATATATACTCTGAATCGCAATGTATGTATTACACAAGTAAAATATTTTGCTTGGCTCCATATACTCTAAGAAAGACTAACGATGATTGGAAAATCACACCTAAAAAAATTGATTTAGTTCGATATATTGTTTATGTTTGTATATTTATAATAATTCAAATTTGGGCAACGTACAATTTATTTCTTCATGAATTATTTGAAGAAAATATGTTTATCAGTGCACTAGTTCAGAAAATAAGGCTATTTAGTCATACCTCCATAGCGATCTGCAGTATATTAATTATAATCCAAACGTTTTTCCATTCGAAAAAAATATCAAAATTATTTGCAAGTATAAATCAAAACTATTATGAGTTAAGACAGATTCAAACAGATATTTCACTTTCAAAACCATCGAAGTATTGTTTGATATACCAAATAATAACGTTTACGTATGTCCTTACTCTAAACATTTGTAATTTGTTAGTAAAATATTCATTTCGTTCACTTTATTTATCATTTATATTATCTGTAACCGATATTATAAATCATACCATGGAAATTCAATGGATATTTTTTCTGTACAACCTTATTAATATATTTGATGGCATACATGAAAAGTTGCAAGACATAGCTTCAAAAAAAATCAATAAAGTGAGCAATAGTGATTTAAAATATCAGTTGAAAACTTTGAAAAATATACACCATAGTTGTATTGGTGTTGGATACCGTATAAATAGTATATTTAAAATATGTATACTACTTCGGTGTTTCATTGTGTTGGACGAATTCGTTTTTGTTGCTGCTGTTATAAGAGAAGCATTTTATGCGCCAGATGTGAATATATACATAATAATATCACTTGCTGCTCTGATTATTAATGTTTTGTTGGGACTAACTACGCTCATGGCTTGTTGTAATATCATCGTTTCCAAGGTAAGTAGCATTGTCAGAGTAAACAGGAATATATAAGTGCCTTATGAATGTTTGTAAAAAATAATTTCTTACAAACATTCTTATACGCTTTTGGGTTAGATCATATCACAATTTTATTATATTTCTAATTAATAATATTTTACTAACCTTTGGAACCCTTTTTCACTAAATTCTTCTTCTTAGAATAAATATTAAATGTCAATCTCCAAATATTTTAGTTTATATATTTCTCTTAAACAACTAAGAGGCACAGTTGATACGATTTATGTGAAACAAATTACAATAAGAACCAATTTCAATAACCATTTTCTTGTTTTCAGTACCTTTTTTGAAAAAAAGTTTCAAATAATGGTTGTTGAAAATACTAATTTCTGTAATTATTATTCAACAATGTTTCTGTAAGTGCAACCATTTTTGGGTTATTGCAGAAACCGCAAAAAAATTACTAGAGTAAACATGCACTTCCGGTTTGAGTATTGTTTTCAAAAATAGGTGGTTTTCTGTCCAGACATATACAAATCTTAAGTTTGAAGTTACATAATTTTACCGTCAACCGTATAGGCTCTTTAGCGTGCACACGCTCTCTCACACACGCACACATACTCACGCTCACACACACACACACACACACACACACACACACACACACACACACACACACAAACACACACAGTCACACACATACACACACAAACAGGCGGACGTCATTCCAAAAATAGTCGGAATCGTTTCAGGGAAGGTCAAAACGTATATTTCCGTTAAAATCTCTAAATCGAAATTTTTCATGATTACAATACTTATACTGCGTATAAGAAAGTAATAATAATTCGATATCATTTATTTTATTGTTTACAAATTATACATAAGTAATCCATTACGGATCCTCGAAATAAAAAATCAATATTAGCACTCTAATTTAATATATTATACTAACACTCACAGGAATTATTACATAATGGTTTGTCGGCTTAGAGAAATGTCGCACTGCAAACGTAACATATATTCAGAATATCAATTTATATATTACTCTAGTAAAATATTTTGCTTAGCTCCGTATACCTTAAACAAAACTAATGATGATTGGAAAATCACTTATAAAAAAATTCATTTAATTCAGTATATTGTTTTCGTTGGTATTTTTATAACTTTTCATATGTTTGTTACTTGCAAGTTGCTTCTCGATGATATACATTTCCAAAAAGTGTTTATCAGTACATTTGTACATAATATAAGAACATTTAATCATATATCTATATCAATCTGTCCTTTGGTTATTGTAATCCAAACGTTCTTTCATGCGAAAAATATATCACAAATATTTGCAAGTATTAATCAGTGTCATTACGATTTAAGAGAGTTAGTTTCAAATATTCCACTTTCAAAGGCAACGAAATGGTGTTTGATATATCAATTTATTACGTTTGCATATGTTATACTTCTACATATTGGTGATTTGTCATTAGAACCATCACATCGTTCACTTTATATATCATATATCTTTGCTGTAACAGATTTTATAAACCATATCATGGAAGTTCAATGGATATTTTTGCAGTATAATCTAATTATTTTATTTGATAGTATTTATGAAAAGTTGCAAGACCTGACTACGAAAAAAATTGTTGCAGTGCAAAGTGAGGATTTAAAATATGAGCTAAAAACTTTGAAAAATATACACCATAGATGCATTTGTATTGCACTCCGTATAAATAGTATATGTGTATTAAGTGTATTACTGCGTTGCTTTGTTGTGTTGGAAGAATTAGTTTTTATTGTTGCTGCCATAAAAGAAATGTTTTATCAGCCCGACATTGATATTTATTTAATTTCGTCATTTGCTGCTGAGATTATTAATGTCATGTTGGGTCCATTTCTATTCACGGCTAGTTGTAATATCATCGAATCTAAGGTGAGTAGCAGTGTCTGGAATTACATACTTTTCAATATCCTTATCAAATAATATATCAAGTGTTGAGGCATGATTCATCTAGTCAACAAGTTGAGTGAAACCTATTTATAATTTGAGTTCATAACATAAGCGTTGGAAAATACAACAATGAAAAATATTATCAAATTTTTTTTAATTTTTCCGCTAAATTGATTACAAATATTTTAGTAAAACATTTCTATTTTTGACTGAATTTTAGACACAAACAGACATGTTAATAAACATTCTGACTATTCTCATCAACTGGGCTGACTCATTACAATGGTTCCATCTTGACCATTTATCACCATTTAACTATTTTCTTTCACTTCATTAAAAATTACTAAATATTTAATACTTGCTCACGATATTTCGTTTAGGCAATACAATTTAAGTTATAATTATCCACATATATCGAAGTCGACTTTTCATTTACACACAAACCTACACTTCTTCTTAAGTTTGAAGTTTCATAATTTTACCTGCAACCGTCAGGGATGTAAAGCGCTCACACACACACACACACACACACACACACACACACACACACACACATACACGCACACACACATACACACACACACACACACACACATACGCACACACAGACACACACAAACAGGCGGACGTAATTCCAAAAATAGTCGGAATCGTTTCAGGGAAGGTCAAAACGTATATTTCCGTTAAAATCTGGAGAGCGAAATTTTTCATGTTTGCAATACTTATATTGCTTATAAGAAAGTAATAATAATTCGTTAACATTTATTTTATTGTTTCCAAATTATACATAAGTAATCCATTAACGATCCTCGGAATAAAAAATCATTATTAGCACTCTAATTTAATATGTTATACTAACACTCTCAGGAATTATTACATAATGGTTTGTCGGCTTAGAGAAATGTCGCACTGCAAGCGTAACATATATTCAGAATATCAATTTATATATTACTCTAGTAAAATATTTTGTTTAGCTCCGTATACCCTAAACAAAACTAATGATGATTGGAAAATCACATATAAAAAAATTCATTTAATTCAATATATTGTTTTCGTTGGTATTTTTATGACATTTCATATGTTTGTTACCTGCAAGTTAGTTCTCGATGATATACATTTACAAAAAGTGTTTATCAGCACAATTGTACAAAATATAAGAACATTTAATCATATATCTATATCAATTTGTCCTTTGGTTATTGTAATCCAAACGTTCTTTCATGCGAAAAATGTATCACAAATATTTGCAAGTATTAATCAGTGTCATTACGATTTAAGAAATTTAGTTTCAAATATTCCACTTTCAAAGGCAACGAAATGGTGTTTGATATATCAATTTATTACGTTTGCATATGTTATACTTTTACATATTGGTGATTTGTCCTTAAAACCATCACTTCGTTCCCTTTATATATCATATATCTTAGCTGTAACAGATTTTATAAACCATATCATGGAAGTTCAATGGATATTTTTCCAGTATAACTTAATTATTTTATTTGATAGTATTTATGAAAAGTTGCAAGACTTGTCTACGAAAAAAATGGTTGCAGTGCATAGTGAGGATTTAAAATGTGTGCTAAAAACTTTGAAAAATATACACCATAGATGCATTTGTATTGCACGCCATATAAACAGTATATGTAAATTAAGTGTATTACTGCGTTGCCTTGTTGTGTTTGAAGAATTAGTTTTTATTGTTGCTGCCATAAAAGAAATGTTTTATCAGCCAGACATTGATATTCATTTAATTTTGTCCTTTTCTGCTGAGATTATTAATGTCATGTTGGGTCCATTTCTATTCATGGCTTGTTGTAATATCATCGAATCTAAGGTGAGTGGCAGTGTCTGAAAGTACATACTTTTCAATATCCTTGTCAAATAATATATCAAGTGTTGAGGCATGATTGATTTAGTCAACAAGTTGAGTGATACCAATTTATAATTTGAGTTGATAACATAAGCGTTCGAAAATATAACAATGAAAAATATTATCAAAATTTTGTTAATTTATCCGCTAAATTGATTACAAATATTTTAGTAAAACTAGTTTCATCAACTGGGCTGACACATTGTTTTCATCTTGCCCATTTATCACCATTTAACTCTTTTCTTTCACTTCATTAAAAATTACTAAATATTTAATACTTGCTCACAATTTTTCATTTTGACAATACAATTTAAATAATAATTATCCACATATTTCGGAGTCGACTTTTCATTTAAACACAAACCTACACTTCTTCTTAAGTTTGAAGTTTCATAAATTTACCTTCAACCGTCAAGGCTGTAGGGCTCTCTCACACACACACACACACACACACACACATACACATACACATACACATACACATACACATACACACACATACACAGACACACACACACACACACACACACACACACACACACACACACACACAGACGGACGTCATTCCCAAAATAGTCGTAATAGGCGTATAAGAATGTAATAATAATTCGAAGACATTTATTTTATTGTTTCCAAATTTTACATAGGGTAAGTGACCAGTAATAGAACAGTTAAGAAAATTCCCTACTCTTTTGAGGTTAAAAAAATTATAGTTAATATATTTATATAATAATTGAAATTTTTTAAAATTTATGTGTTTTATGAAGTTAAAAAAAAATGAAATTGTTTATTGTTGTTTTAGGTAATTTTGTTCACAATTTATAATTTGATACTAAAATACCAGTAATAGAACGGTGGCTGCCTTTAATAGAACAGTTCTTTCTAGTAATAGAACGGCAAATTATATTATTTGTTAAATGAACTAGGTAAATCAATAAATAAATAAGTTCTATTATAAATTTATTTTTTATTTAATAAAGTTTATAAATTTATATATTTTAGCTTGGCTTTCCTAAAATTTAGGTATATATTTATAAAAGACACTTACAGTAAGCTACTAAAAGTTTTTTTTTTTTAAACTTTTAAATTATATAGGTACTATACCTATCTAAAGCTAAATTTAATATTTATAAATTATATATGTAGACAACAATATTATTCTTTATCTATAATGCAAATGAAGTAATAACTTTTAAATCGAAATATTAAAATTACTTATAAATAGGTATTACATCAAAATTTTTAATACTTTTCTTGCATTAAAATTTTATGAACAATGTAAAATTTAAATCTTTTCTTGTTTTATTTTTTTAGATAAGCATACTTTTCATCTTGTAATTTTTTGTTGTTCAGATAAAAGTATTTTTTCAAGTGTATAAGATGTTTTGGTTCTAATTCTTGGTTTCTCACAATCATTTAATCTTTTTATTAACGGTGTCAATTTTTTACCAGATTTCACTAAAGTAAAAATAATTTATTCAAATTAATACAAAAATAAATTAAAGACGTTATGTTTTCGATTTTATTTTTTATGAGATAAACAATAAAATATCCGTGTACGTATAATGTAAATAATATATAAACTGATACATACTTTTTAAAGAATTATTTATCTGCAGTTAAAATTTGTCCTTGTTATAAAAAATATGTGAAAACATTAATATTATAACCTCGCTTGCTTACTGTTCTATTTATAGCAGCGGGTGCTCAATAGAAGAACGCTGTACGCATAAAGTGTTCTATTATTAGCGCGCTCTTCAAACTTTTAGTGCAATACTAGAACACGTGTTTTAAGAATTAAAAAAAAAGTCTTTATTAAACATTTGAAATGTTTCGATAAAATATTCATTTAGTTTATTCAACCAGGAAAATATAAAAAAATACGTTTTTCTAATAAATATGATTGTAATTGCTTAAGCAATAGTAACCGTAAACTAACTAAAAATGGCTGTGAAAAGTTCAATTTTAATATCGCTAAACAATATTGGTTTTTTTTTTTAATTGATTATTTTAAAAAGGACGTGAAAAACGTTTTTTGTTGTTTAAAAAAAAAATATAAATATTTAAATCTTTGTTATGCCTACGCATTTGCACAATTTTAAACGAATACAACCAAGTTTTTGATACCTGTTATTTTACAAGCGTCGTTCCATTACTGGTCTACTTATCCTAAGTAATCCATTAAGGATTCTCGAGATAAAAAATCATAATTAGCACTCTAATTTAATATGTTATACTAACACTCTCAGGAAATATTACATAATGGTTTGTCGGCTTAGAGAAATGTCGCACTGCAAACGTAACATATATTCAGAATATCAATTTATATATTACTCTAGTAAAATATTTTGCTTAGCTCCGTATACCTTAAACAAAACTAATGATGATTGGCAAATCACTTATAAAAAAATTCATTTAATTCAATATATTGTTTTCGTAGGTATTTTTATGACTTTTCATATATTTGTTACCTGCAAGTTGCTTCTCAAGGATATACATTTGCAAAATATGTTTACCAGTACATTTGTACATAATATAAGAACATTTAATCATGTATCTATATCAATCTGTCCTTTGGTTATTATAATCCAAAAGTTCTTTCATGCGAAAAATATATCACAAATATTTGCAAGTATTAATCAGTGTCATTACGATTTAAGAAAGTTAGATTCAAATCTTCCACTTTCAAAAGCAACGAAATGGTGTTTGATATATCAATTTATTACGGTTGCATATGTTATACTTCTACGTATTGGTGATTTGTCATTAGAACCAGTAAATCGTTCGCTTTATATATCATATATCTTTGCTGTAACAGATTTTATAAACCATATCATAGAAGTTCAATGGATATTTTTGCAGTATAATCTAATTATTTTATTTGACAGTATTTATGAAAAGTTGCAAGACTGGACTACGAAAAAAATGGTTGCAGTGCATAGTGCGGATTTAAAATATGAGCTAAATATTTTGAAAAATATACACCATAGATGCATTTGTATTGCACACGGTATAAATAGTATATGTAAATTAAGTGTATTACTGCGATGCTTTGTTGTGTTTGAAGAATTAGTTTTTATAGTTGCTGCCATAAAAGAAATGTTTTATCAGCCAGACATTGATATTTATTTAATTTCGTCTTTTGCTGCTGAGATTCTTAATGTTATGTTGGGTCTATTTCTATTCATGGCTTGTTGTAATATCATCGAATCTAAGGTGAGTAGTAGTATCTGGAAGAACATACTTTTCAATATTCTTGTCAAATAATACATCAAGTATTGAGGCATGATTGATTTAGTCAACAAGTTGAGTGAAACCTATTTATAATTTGAGTTGATAACATAAGCGTTCGAAAATACAACAATGAAAAATATTATCAAATTTTTTTTAATTTTTCCGCTAAATTGATTACAAATATTTTAGTATTTCTATTTTTGACTGAATTTTAGACACAAACAGACATGCTAATAAACATTCTGTTATACTCATCAACTGGGCTGACTCATTACATTGTTTCCATCTAGACCATTTATCACGATTTAACTCTTTTCTTTCACTTCATTAAAAATTACTAAATATTTAATACTTGCTCACAATTTTTCGTTTAGACAATACAATTTAAATAATAATTATCCACATATGTTTGTGTCAACTTTTCATTTACACACAAACCTACACTTCCTCTTAAGTTTGAAGTTTCATAATTTTACCTTCAACCGTCAAGGCTGTAGAGCGCTCACACACAGACACACACACACATACACACACACACACTCGCACACACACACACACACACACACACACACACACACACACACACACACAGACACAGACGGACGTCATTCCAAAAATAGTCGGAATCGTTTCGATTTTCGTTAAAATCTCGAGATCGAAATTTTTCATGATTACAATACTTACTTATACTGCGTAAGAAAGTAAAAATAGTCAGAATCTATTCAGGGAAGGTCAAAATATATATTTCCGTTCAAATATCGAGATCGATGTTTTTCATGATTACAATACTAACTAATTACTTCGTATAAGAAAGTATTAAATACTTAATAAATTATGTTATTTTCAAATTATATATTAGTAACCATTAATACTCTTTTGAATAAAGAATAATTGTTAGCACTCTAATATATTATCTCATAATTAATTACGTGACAAAACTATACATTGCTTGTCTGCTTAGAAATGTCGCAATGCAATCATAATATATATTCTGAATATAAATTTATATATTACACAAGTAAAATATTTTGTTTAGCGCCGTATACTCTAATCAAAACTAATAATGATTGGAAAATTACGTATAAAATGATTGATATAATTTATTATATAGGGTTCGTTTGTAGTTTTACGATATTACATATTTTCGTTACGTACAATTTATTTCTCAGTGACTTAAATTTTAATACTGTGTTTATTAGTAAAATTGTAGTGCATATAAGGACCTTCAATCATACCTTTTTAGCAATCTGCAGTTTGGTCATTATATTCCAAACGTTCTATCACGCGAAAAATGTATCACAAGTATTTGCAAGTATAAATCAAACACATTACGAACTAAAACAGTTAGATGCGAATATTTCACTTTCAAACGCATCCAAATACTGTTTAATATATCAAATTATTACGTTTGCATATATTGTATTACTAAATATTGGTGATTTGTTATTTAAATCAACACTTCGTTCACGTTATTTAGCATATATGATACCTGTAACTGACTTCATTAATCATACCACCGAAATTCAATGGTTATTTTTGTTGTATAACTTAGTTATTTTATTTGATGGTATACATGATAAGTTGCAAGACATGACAAAAGAAATGGTTCCAGTGCACAGAGATGATTTAAAATATCAGTTAAAAACATTGAAAAATATACACCATAGATGCATTTATATTGGATACCGTATAAATAGTATATTTGAACTATGTTTATTACTGCGTTGCCTCATTATGTTGGAAGAATTAGTTTTTATTGTTGCTGCTATAAAAGAATTTTTTTATAAACCAAGCATGGGAATATATTTAATAATATCTTTTGTTGCTGAGATTATCAATGTCATGTTGGGACCAATAATATTGATAGCATGTTGTAATTTCATCGTGTCTAAGGTGAGTAGCAGTGCTAGGAGGTACATACATTTCTATGCCTTTATCAAATAATATATCAAATGTGAATGTATGATTGAATCCATAAATTGAAGGTAAGCAATTTTTACTCTCTTAAGTAGTCACGAAAACTTTCGAGCTCAAGATTTAAACGGAAATACACGTTTTGACCTTCCCTGAATCTAGTCCGACTAATTTTGGAATGACGTCTTTCTGCCTGTGTGTGTGTGTGTGTGTGTGTGTGTGTGTGTGCGTGTCTGTGTGTGTGTGTCGCTCGACAGCCTTGACGGCTGAAGTGAAACTTATAAAGCTTAAACTTAAGATTTTCATTTTTTGAAGAAAATATACAAAGTGGAAATGCATGTTTACTCTAGTCATATTTTTCGGTCTCTGTAATTACTCAAATATGGTTGAAGTTACAAGAAAATTATTGGAATAAACATTAAAGGTAATATTTTGCATAACTTTTGTTTGAACATTTATTTTCAAAAACGGTACCGGAAACATGAAAATGACTATTGAAATTTGTTCTTATTATAATTATTTTCACATGAATCGTATCAATTGTGCCTGCCAATTGCTTAATAAAATAACAAAAAACTTAAATAATTTTGAGTTTGACATTTAATATTTATTCTAAGAAATAATTTAGTGAAACGGGGTTCCAAAGGTTAGTAAAAGGACGGATTGCGGAATACGGTATGTTCCCAAACTCGTGATACATTTTAAAGATATTGTTAAATTGCCATTAAATACCTCTTAAAAACATAAACTTAGGTGTCGGAAGCTCTTTTTTATGTACTCTAAAGCCTGAAAATCAATATTATTAGCCAAAGAAACGGTACATTTATTGAACTGCAGATGTTATAATTTAATATAAAATATAAATGTTCGATAAAAAATTTCTCAATTTATATTGTATTCCTATTATATGTTAGTAATCCGAATATTAATTGTTTCAAAATTATAGATAAGCAATCCATTAAGATTCTCTGAAAAAAAAAATCATTAGCACTCAATTTTAATTTGTTATACTAACATTGACATAAAAGATTATATAATGTTACGTCTGCTTAGAAAAATGTCGTGCAGTCAACAAAATATATATTCAGAATATCAATTTATATACTACACAAGTAAAATATTTTGTTTAGCGCCATATACTCTAAAAAAGACTTATGATTGTTGGAAAATTACATATAAAATGATAGATTTAATTGAATATATCATTTTCGTTTGTATCTGTACGGCAATTCTTAGTTTCGCAGCCTACAATGTGTTTCTCGATGATTTATATCAGACAGATTTGTTTATCAGTAAACTTGTTCTAAATTTACGAGCGATATGTCATAGTTCTATGGCAATTTGTACATTGTCAATAATAATCCAAACGTTCTTTCATGCAAAAAATGTCTCAGATGTTTTCGCAAATATAAATCAACGATATTACGAGTTAAAACAGTTAAAAACAAATATTTCACTTTCAAAGATATCGAAGTACTGTTTGGTATACCAAATTATAACATTTACATTAGTCATTTGTCGAAATATTGGTGATATGATATACATTCCATCATTTACTACGCGATATTTAGTAATTTTATTTGCTGTAACACATTGTGTAAATCATACCACGGAAAGTCAATGGCTATTTTTGCTGTATAACTTAATTAATTTATTTGATAGTATAAATAAAAAGTTGCACGACATAAATAGGAAAAAAATGGTTGCTGTGGATATTGAGGATTTAAAATATCAATTAGCGACATTAAAGGATATACATCATAGATGTATTTGTATTGGATATCGTATAAATAGTATATTTAAAATATGTTTACTACTGCGCTGTTTCCTTTCATTAGAAGTGTTAGTTTTAATAGTAGCTACTATTGAAGAATCATTATATGAGCCAGATATTGATATATATTTAATAACATCATTGGTTGGTGTGATTATTAATGTCCTGTTGGGACCAATTACGATCATGGTCTGTTGTAATATCACCCTGTCTAAAGTAAGTACATATTTTTCTTAACCTATATAACTGCTGCTAAAATCTTTAAAAACAAGCATTAGCTTTGCCATAACTCAGTGTTTGACCTATGTAAGTTAAATTAGTTAATATAATCACCTCCTTTGGAAATGTTACCTGTTTCTGGAAAACTGCAATGCCGCGAATGCTTACATTTCCAGAGAGAGAAGTCGATGGGAACAGTAGTAAAAGGCAAGTCAGTTTAATAACAACATGTCCATTAATATTCTCTGAAACTAAAAATAATTGACAGCACTCTAAATTAATATGTATTGCTAAAATTTATTGAAATTTTCATATAATTGTAAGTTCGTCTAGAAAAACATCGCACTTGAAGCATAATATATATATATTCGGAATATCGAGTTATATATTATATTAGTAAACTATTGTGCTTAGCTCCGTATAATCTAAGAAAATGCAATATTGATTGGGAAATCACATATAAACATCTGCAGTGTCATGCACTGAACTTTCTTATACGCATTTCGGTTATTCAGACAATTTTTCTAATTTATAATATTTTACTAACCTTTGGAACTCCTTTCCACTAAATTATTTCTTAGAATAAATATTGAATGCCCAATTCCAAATTATTTATTTTTTGGTTTTTCTATTAAACAATTGACTGGCACAGTTGATACGATTAATGTGAAAATAATTATAATAAGAACAAATATCAATAGTCATTTTCTTGTTTCCGGTACCTTTTTTGAAAAAAATGTTCAAACAAAAGTTTCCGGTACCTTTTTTTAAACAAATTTTCCAGCAAAAGTTATGCGAAATATTAATATATTTAATTTTTATCCAACCATGTTTCAGTAATTGCAGAAACCGCAAAAAATGACTAGAGTAAACATGCACTTCCAGTAAGAGCATTGTTTTCAAAACTAGGACGTTTTTTGCCAGGCGTATAAAAATCTTAAGTTTTAAGTTTCATAATTTTACCTTTAGCAGTTTGGGCTGTAGAGCTCTCACAGGCACACACACACACGCACACACAGACGGACGTCATTCCAAAAATAGTCGGAATCAATGCAGGGAAGATCGAAATTTTTCATGATTATAATACTTACTTATACTGTGTATAAGAAAGTAAAAAGATTTAATTCATTATATTACTTACGTTTGTATTTTTATTTCATATTTTCGCAGCATACAATTCATATTTTCGTAACATACAATTTGTTTCACATTGATTTAACTGAAAAAGATGTGCATATAAATTAGTTCTGATAATAAGAACCATAAGTCCGAGCGAAAAACCGTTTTTGCAAGTATAAATAAAACATATTACGAGTTAAGACAGTCAGATATTTCACTTTCAGAGACATCGAAGTATTACGTCATGTACCAAATTATAACATTTACATTAGTCGTTTGTCAAAATATTTATGAATTAATATATGTACCAAAATTTTGTTCGCGTTATTATATTTGCTATAACAGATTTTATAAATTACGCCCCGAAAATTCAGTGGATATTTTTGCTGTATAACTTAATTTTCTTATTTGATGGTAAAAATAAAAAACTACAAGATTTAACTATAAATAAAAATATCTGCAGTGTCATGCACCGAACTTTCTTATACGCATATGGGTTAAACCACATCGTAGTAACATTATTTTTCTAATTTACAATATTTGTTCTAACCTTTAGATCGCTTTAACACTAAATATATATCTTAGAATAAATATTAAATAACAAACTTCAAGTTATTTAAGTCTATTTTGTTAAACAATTGACAGGCGCAGACGATACGATTTATGTAACAATATATATAATAAGTAGAAATTTATTTTGAAACCAGTACTTTTTTTTGGAAAAAAGATTCAAACAAAAGTTGTGCTAAATATAAATATCATTAATTTTTGTTAACAAAACTTTTCTGCAACTGTAACCATTTTTGAGTAATTGCAGAAACTGCAAAAAATGACTAGAGTAAACATGCACTTCCGGTCGGAATATTGTTTTCAAAAATGGGAGGTTTTCGTGCCAGGCACATACAAATCTTAAGTTTAAAATTTCATAATTTTCCCTTAAGCCGTTTGGGCTGTAGAGCGCTCACATACACACACACACACACACAGACACACACACACACACACAGACGGACGTCATTCCAAAAATAGTTGTAATCGATTCAGGGAAGGTCAAAACGTATATTTCCGTTAAAATCTCGAGTTCGAAATTTTTCATGATTACAATACTTACATATACTGCGTATAAGAAAGTAAAAATTAGAGGATTTAAAATATCAGATAACAATATTGCGAAACATACACCATAGATGTATTTGTATTGGTTATTGTATTAATAGTAAATTAAAAATATGTGTACTACCGAGATGCGTCATTGTGTTGGTCGAATTAGTTTTTAGTGTTGCTACTATAAAAGAAACATTTTATGAGCCAGATATTGATATATATATATATATATATATATATATATATATATATATATATATATATATATATATAAATATATATATATATATATATATATATATATATATATATATATATATATATATATTTAATAACTTCACTAGTTGGTGTAACTTTTCATGTCATGGTGGGACCAATTACGATCATGACTTGTGATTTCAACTTATCCAAAAAAAAACATTTCACAATCTGTCGCCATTCAACTTACAAACTTATTTTTGATTCCTACAAATTCGGCAAAATCTTTCCATACGCTGTTTTATTTCTCGTAAATCTTCTTCGTTAATCTTTCAATCGACATTATTTTATCATGACCTTACCATCCCATTTGGCTCTCATAGATTCATCACAAATACAAAATTTAATTTCTACAGAAGAAGAAAGCTAATTATATGAACTGTTACTACTAGAAAGGTGTACTTTTGAAGATTTCTACTGGACCATTTACGTCGCTAACCCTGTAACCGCTGCGTGCGGGAGATAGACGCGTTGTGTCCTACGAAGTTCCTCTTACCGGTATGGAGCCAGAAGTGCCTTGCCAGTTATAGTGTTCAAATTAGGAGGATCCCAACTTCCCTTTGCACCTTCCCGTGTGCTGCTGGAGACTGAGTTTTAACTCTATCTCCTGATAACATGCAGATCACTTGATGCGTGTGTCAAGCTCGCAGATTCACACAGCTAGTTTGTGTGGAGTGAGTTAACAGTCAGATTCACAGATTCATACATGTCTGCGTGGAGCAGAGCCTTATTCTCACAGATCTTTTCTATATTTCTTAGAGTGAAGGTGTTAATTTTACACTTAGTTATTCTACTATCCTTTTGTAACCTTTTCATGATATATGTTGGGTACATTATTGTTTATTCGGCTTCTCACTGAGTGTAAACCACCCATGGTTGTATTTTAAATACAGAGTATCTAGAAAGTCACACAAAGTGGCCCTATGGATCATCCTGTCGACGGGACTACTACAAGATTACTCCATTTATAATAGTTTTAGCCTACTAACCTCCCCTAACTCGGGAACCCCCTAATAATAGTATAAAAGCTTAATTTATTTAATGTCTGCAAAATTGTAATCAATGCTAAAATTTTATCACATAATGACTAGAAAATGAATAAGTGATATATATTCTGCATTGATGGTTTCAATTTTAATGTTGGTTCTCCTAATTACGAAAATTTATGTTATCATTATTATTAACATAATATTGAATTTTAAGTGGAACGAGGATATTATCTGGTTATTCTGTAAATCTTTATCATGAATCAATTTGTTTTTACTAAAAATAATCACACTTCTGCAAGAGTAAACTGTTACATTTTAAAATTAATAATTAATCTCAATTTCTTCAATAACAAAATTCATCGTTACGTTTATGGACACTGCATCCATTATATTATGAGGTAGGGTCGTCACCTACCTTTAGTATTGTGATTCTAAGGTAATCTAGCATCTATAGGATCTTACATCATGTCAATCATATGATATATAATTAATTTATGTCAAGCTTTTTAAATTCACAATTTGAATAACATGAATAATTTTATATGTAAAGACTTGTCATTACAAATAAGTTTATATAATATTCAAGTACATATTTTTCTTTTTTTAGGCAAAGAAAACCTTCAACATGATGAATAATATTCGACATATTGACAAAGATGTAGCCGATAAAGTAAGTGACAAGTTTGAAGTTTACTTTAAATGGAAATTGGTGAAGTTAACTAAATATAGTTATTATCGTTAAAAAGAGTAGCAAATACTAATTAAATAATTTCATGTATTGTTTTTTCGTTTTCCTATTAATACTAACATGCGAAGGCTATTTTTTTCGAGATCCGTTGAGGTGACAAACACAAATAAGAGCAATAAGAAAGATTTTAATATACACACATCTAAATTAATTCTTAACATAGTCACCAACGACATTTGTAGTCACGAAAAATTAGTTTTTGTAAACCCTTCTCATACCATGTGGCCAGAAATCTTAGCCAATCTGGCACATTGGCTTTCCGATCCTCATTATTGCGGAACCGCTTCTTTCCCAATCTCACTTTAAACCTGATGAACAAATGGAAATCTTTTTATGCTACATTTATGTACATTGTAGGGCGAGTAGTCGAATATCTCACATGCGAAATTCTCAAGCAGTTCCATTGATTGTGCTGCAACATTTATCTTCTTTTGTTGTCACAGTATGTCGCTGCAATAATTGTGGTCTCAGGCTCCATGAACTCACCTGCAAAATTCTACGACAGTCCCAAAACAACCATAATCTTACTATTGGACTAGTTGTTTGAATTACTTTGGTTTGTTGGACGAGTTCATGACAACCATTGTTTCGATTGCTCTTTCGTCTCGTTGTTCAACGTACAATATTTATTATTCCATGGTGAAGTCTCAGGGATTGTTTTTTTTTACTTTTTAAAACATTATGTTTGATGTGTTTGATTATGTTTTCAGTTGTTTAATATTTGACTGAATATGCGAGATCTTTTTTAAAATAATTTAAACATAAATGTACTTCCCGAAAAACAACTAAATCTTCCCCATTAATGTAATAAATGTAATTCTTCTATTTTAGATTGAAACCTACGTCCTTCACTTACATTATAATAAATTGACCTTCACAGCATTTGGTTTATTTCCAATAAACTTGGAATTCATATATTCAGTAAGTACATTTTTTATCTCGACACATGTGCAATATTAATAGGATTGATGGACAAGTACTATGTATATTTTATTATGTTACAGCTTCTTGGGGCTATATCAACATACTTCGTAGTACTGCTCCAATTTCAAAAATCATAGACAAAAATCATACTTAAAACCTAAAAATGATTTGTTACATCAGTCAAGAATCGACCTAGGATGAATTTCAAGATATCTAACAATTTGATAACAATTCCCGATATTGTGACAATTAATAACTAAAATAACAGTATTATATGAACAAGAATATATTTCACAGTTTTCAATTAAGCTTATAATGGCTTGCAATTTTTAATGTACGGTTTATATATTTTTAATTATATATAATTCTGTACCTACATTGTCTTCAAAACGCTTTGGTTGTCGATATTAACTATTTTTTAATATTTACCACATTCCGATATTTTTGCATTGTCACAAACTAGTAATCAAAAATAAAATACACTAATTGTACACCAGAATTTTGAAATAAATTTATCCAATATCTTGTAGTTTCAAATCGTTTATTTGTTATAAACTCTTATGTATTCAATATTGCATTTTATAAATAAATATGTACCGTTATTTAAATTGTATTGTCCTGTGTACTAACAAGTTTAAAATACTATCAAAATTATAAATTACACGACGTACAAAAATAATTTATTATGTTTGTACAATCACAAGATAAGGAAATAAGTACTATCAATATTATCTCTACTAAAACTCGACATTCTTAATCAGATGCCATTCGAAGTTTGGCCTTTGTTTTATTTACTCCTGTGTGTTCCGTCAAGTTTTGGAAAAGGTTTGCAAAATAGTTCTTTAGTATAGGAATATTTAATCTTTTAGTAATATAAATAATAGGATAACTGTCAACTATTTTAAACGATTAAATAAACATAATGAAAGTTAAGCCGCTTTTATTTTCGCAATAAATAGTAACAAAAAAAATTATATAGTACAATTATGCTAAACAGGTTTTATTTTATTAAATGTTTAATTTAATTATAAGTTTCAGTAAATCTTGACAAGAAACGACAATTCAGTAACAAAAATTTATATTTAAAAAATGTCAGACAAACTTCTAACCGAATCAGACTACAATAAAATCCTTCAAACACGTTTGAATCACAATGATTTCAAATTCCTCCATGGTGAATTAAAACCAATATCAGAAAATGTTGAAGGTTTTATGGGCGAGCATTACAAACTAAATCTAACCTACGAGCGACCTGATAATTCGAAAGGTGTTGAACATTTCTTTTTGAAAACAAGACCATCAGAAAAAGGAATGCAAGATGAGGCTGCGCAAGAACTGAATGTATTTGGACGTGAAATATTCATGTACAATATTTTACTAAGAGAGTTTTCTAAACTTGGTTACGATGTCAGTTTTGCAGCAAAATGCTATCATAATGTACCTGGTGCGTCGCTGATTTTACAAGATCTCACACTGGATGAATATAAACTGTCCAAAAGATTAGAACCGTTCCCAATGGATCAGATCCAAGCGTTGTTAACTTCATTGGCCATGTATCACGGGGCTGGCTTTGCATATGAACGAACTAAAGCAAAAGAACTGGGACGACCTTTCAAATTAGGTAAGCGAGAATATGACGGTTCTAAAACAAAACATCTGCAGTGTCATGCACTGAACTTTCTTCTTAGATCTTATCACATTTTTATTATTTCTTATTAATAATATATAATTAACCTTTGGAACCCTTTTTCTCTAAATATATTTTTTAGAATAAGTATTAAATGTTTTTTGGTTTTTCTGCTAAGCAATTTCAATAGCCATTTTCTTGTTTCCGGTACCTTATATGAAAAAAGTTTCAAATAAAGGTTGTTCAAAATGCTAATATCTATAATTTTTAATTTTACAATTTTTCTGTACGTGCAACCACTTTTGAGTATTTGCAGAAACCGCCAAAAATGACTAGAGTAAACATGCACTTTCGGTTCGAATATGGACAAGGCATTAGCTTAGTAGTAATGGGAGATAATTAGCTAGGATCAAACCCTTATATATATTAGATTCAAAAATCAGTGGAAGTCTATATCTATAAATAATTTTACTTACGAAAAATTGAAAATTTGCAGGTGAAGAATATAGTGAATTGATGAAAGAATTGTTTTTCGTAACAAATTTAAACCCAATATCATTTTCAATGGAATGGTGGAACACGAGTTTTAAAGCAGTAGATAAAATCATTGACGTACTATCAATTAACGAAGAGAACAAAAGAAAATTTAGACAAATGATTAAAGATGCAGAATTCGCAAAATGTTTCGCAACTGAAACAACCTTACCCAAAACATGTGGGCATGGAGATCTGTGGTCCAATAACATGATGTTCAAACGGTCCGAGAATGGTTCAACAAAATGCTGTCTCTTAGACTTCCAGATAGGACGATATTTCTACCCAGCCTTCGACGTGTTACTTGCAATTTTCTTCAACACCACTGCAGAATTTCGCAAAATTCATTTATCAGAATTGTACCAATTTTATTACGATACTCTGACAAAAATTTTACACAACTATGGATATTCAATCGACGATATAATGACACTCGAAGAGTTTTATTTATCCATGAACATGATTAAGTATGAAGCACTTCTACAAGTAATTTCCGTAAATATCTTCATTTTAATGCCAAAGGAAACTTTGACTGGTTTTGCGAAAGGTGGTAGTGACTCTATGCAAAATGCATTGTTTAATAATAAAGAGGATTTAGCTTTAGATTCGTTCAAAAACAATGAAATTTACAGAAAAATTATTACTGAGAATATGATGGATATATTTGATTTTCTTCTATCAAATTCATAATTATAATTCAATCAATTTTAAAGTTTTTTTTTCCTACATTTGAACTAAAGGCCTAAATTATATTTTTAAAGCAGTGCTAAACTATGTAACCAATTTCTATGGCTAAGAAAATCCCAGAATCATATTTAGAATCATACTAAGCATCATAGAACAAAATTCAGAAACAAATTACCAATACGTACACATCTTTTTTTCATAAATATGTTTAATATTTCAATTGTATAGTAAAATTTATTATTTATATAAAAAGTTTCCAAGAAATAAAACAATTAAAAGTCTTTATTGAAAGACATGGAAAAGATATTAAAGAATCAAATAAATAAGATTTAATAAAATTAAATATACCAATTTATCTAAAAAATTTATATACAAATTGTATTATAAAAATATTTTTATAAATATATTAAATATGATAAACATGGAGCATGTTTATTTTATCTTTAATTAAAGTTATCATAAAACCTCGTACAGATAAAAGATAAAATTTTGATATTTAATGTGTATTAAGTGTTAGATACAGCCACTAGTACATATATCATTTATTTATTTACTTTAATTGAACATCAGTAATTATCTATAATTAGGCCTCGGTCTATCTTAGTTTGAATTTATTTATTTATCCCGTGTGTTGTTTTGAAAAGACAAACAAGGTTGGTACAAGTGTTCAGATCATTGTTATATATTTCTTTAAAACTGTGGCTCAATAAATACCATCTGCAGTGGCATGCACTGAACTTTCTTATACGCATTTCGCATCATCATATTTAGACTTCTTTTCTAATTTATAATATTTTGCTAACCTATGGAACTTCTTTTCACTAAATTATTTCTTAGAATAAATATTAAATGTCCAAATTAATTAACTTTTTGATTTGCAATTGACAGGCACAGTTGATACTATTTATGTGAAAATAATTATAATAAGAACAAATTTCAAATACCATTTTTTTGTTAACAATTATTCTGTAAGTTCAACCCTTTTTGAGTAATTACAGAAACCGCAAAAAATGACAAGAGTAAACATGCACTTCTGGTTTGAATATTGTTTTCAAAAATAAAAGGTTTTCCTTCCAGGCGTATACAAATCTTAAATTTGAAGTAACATAATTTTACCTTTTGCCATTTGTGCTGTATAGTACACACACACACATACACACACACACACACACACACACACAGAGACAGACACACAGACAGACATATGTCATTCCAAAAATAGTCGGAATCGATTCAGGACAGATCAAAACGTATATTTCCGTTAAAATCTCGAGGTCGAACTTTTTCATTATTACAATACTTACATATACTGCGTATAAGAAAGTAATAAACCTGTCAGTAATATCAGTAAACTACATTATTTATAAAACAAACATAATGAGATGCATGATAATAAAAATATATGCAGTTACACACCAGTCGCTCAAGTTCTATGAAACAGCGTTTAAATCATTTTAATAATAATTGTCCGCTATTTTCAGTTTTATATTCTAAATTAAAATGCCAAGCAAACTCTTAACCGAATTCGATTACAACAAAATTCTCCAAGCACGTCTGAATCACAACAATTTCAAATATCTGCATGGGGAATTGAAACCAATATCTGAAGATATTGAAGGATTGCTAGGCGAGCATTACAAACTTCATGTAACATACAAAGGTCCTGACAACACTGAAAGAGTAGAACATTTTTTTCTGAAAACAAGACCATCAACCAATGGATTCCAGAAGGCAGCAACATATGAACTGAATTCATACGCACGTGAAATGTTCACGTATGATGTATTACTGAGAGAATTTGCTAAAATGGACTACGATATTAGTTTTGCAGCAAAATGTTACCATATTGTGTCTGATTCGACGTTGATTCTACAAGATGTAACTCTAGATCAGTATAAATTAACTGAAAGACTAAAACCATTTGCGCTGGATCAGATTCAAGCATTGTTGACTTCATTGGCCATGTATCATGGGGCAGGATTTGCATATGAGCGATCTAAAGCAAAAGAACTTGGACGACCTTTCGAATTAGGTAAACGGAAATATGAACGTTATAAAACCAATATTAAGACTGCTTCATTTTGGGGTCTTTGATTTCGTATTATATGGCGATGGACGAAATATTTATTTTTCCATATTTCAATAAATAATTGATGCGTTTCTAGTTTTGGATTTAATAAACAATTTTATTTTGTTACAGGTGCAGAATATAATGAAACTATGGAAGAAATATTTATTGTGCAGTATTTAAACCATAAAGCATTCTCGATGGATTGGTGGAACAGCTCCTTTCAAGCAATAGAAGTAATTATCGACATGTTATCAATGAACAAAGATGAAAAAGAAAAATTTAAACAAATGATAAAGGATGCGGAGTTCGGGAAAATTTTTGCCACCGAAACAACATTACCGAAGACATGTGGACATGGAGATCTGTGGTCAAATAATATGATGTTCAAATGGTCTGAGAATGGTCCAACCAAATGTTGCCTCTTAGACTTCCAGATAGGACGATATTTCTATCCAGCCTTCGACGTGTTACTTGCAATTTTCTTCAACACTACTGCAGAATTTCGGAAAATTCATTTATCAGAATTGTATCAATTCTATTACGACACACTAACACTAATTTTATGTAACTATGGGCACTCCATTGCCGATATATTAACTTTGGAAGAATTTCACACTTCAATAACACTAGTTAAGTTTGAAGTACTTATACAGGTTACTTCAGGGAATATTTTGTTTTATACTCCAGCAGCAACGCTGACGGATTTCATTAAAGGTGGTTCAATGGAAGATGTTATGTTCCATAAAAAAAATCAATTAGCATTAGAGTCATTCAAAAATAACGAAACATTCAGAAAAACTATTACAGATAATTTGATGGATATGTATGAATTTCTTTTAACAGGATCATAATCAATAGCAAGCTGTTTTATTAATAAATTTTAAATTTTGGTCAGTAAATACGTTTATCTTTAAAATCAACAAAATAAAATTATTACACTTTATGCTTTTTAGTTTCATTATTTAACCAAATTACCCTTGATACATAAAATGTAGTAAGTGCACCTGATCAAAAATAATTTATCTTAAATAGAAAACATTTAAATACTTTCTTTTGATCTACATACAGGCTAAAATACTTTTGGTTATTTAATAAAGTCAATTAACCTAATTATTTTATAATTTAATCAATAATAATTATGTTACATGGTTTAAGTGATAATATCCATTAACGAAACAAGAATTTTATTTGCTCTTAAGTATTGACCAACAGTGATAGTAAGAAGCAGTTATATCTTTAATTTCGTTAACTTTATATAAATATTATATTATAAGCTTATTTAAAAAAATGTTTAAACAAGATATTTTTGGGGGCTTTAGTCATATATATTTTGCAAGTAAACTGTTTTTTATTGCACCTTATACAGCTTACAAAATAAACAATATTTGGAACTTTATATGGATTAAGTCATTTGTGTTAACATATTCAATAATTGTTATAAATTTAATAATTTATATATTTTTTGACATAGCTCAACAGTTTATTTACCTATACGACAATAAACATGATTCTTTTAATTGTTGGATACATATTTATTTAAATATTTGTAGTATATTGTTAATAATATATAGTTATACTTGTTATAAAAAATTATCAACAATTTTTGAGTTATTTCAAAAAATTGGCGAAAATACTAAGGTCGAAGTTGTGTACTGGGTACCAAAAATATTTACGTTTACAATAATATCAATTAAATTTGTAGTTATTTTATGTGCATCTATACCTGATTTAATTACTAAAATAGACTTGAAAACTGTTTTAAGTTCATATATATTTACTTTGAATGCGATGATAGATGTTTTATTTGAAAATCAATTATTATTCTTTCTTTATAATATCAATGCTAATTTTTGCATCTTAAATAACTCTCTTGTGTACAATTTAGATATATTTACTTTGAATTTAGACTATACCAAATTATGCTGTGACTTGCGACATTCATTAAATATGTATGATATTTGTATTGAAGCTGGTTCATTAGTAAATAAAACTTATGAGCTGTATTTAATTTTAAAGTATCTTCAAGCGTTTTTGTATTTAGTATTTTGTATTTTTCTCATCCACGCTGTTGTGTTACATGGCGATGTACTATATACTGTAGCTGTTATAGGTATGATCAGCATTATTATGATTGGCCCAATGCTTATAGCATATTACTGTGAAAATATATCAACACAGGTTAGTAAATATTTTATTTTTCAACGAGATATATTAATTTCTTATACGCAGTAAGTATTGTAAACATGAAAAATTTCGATTTCGAGATTTTAACGGAAATACACGTTTTGACCTTCCCTGAATCGAGCCCGACTATTTTTGAAATGACATCTGTCTGTGAGTTTGTGTGTTTGTGTTTGTGTTTGTGTTTGTGTTTGTGTTTGTGTTTGTGTTTGTGTTTGTGTTTGTGTTTGTGTTTGTGTTTGTGTTTGTGTTTGTGTTTGTGTTTGTGTTTGTGTTTGTGTTTGTGTTTGTGTTTGTGTTTGTGTTTGTGTTTGTGTTTGTGTTTGTGTTTGTGTTTGTGTTTGTGTTTGTGTTTGTGTTTGTGTTTGTGTTTGTGTTTGTGTTTGTGTTTGTGTTTGTGTTTGTGTTTGTGTTTGTGTTTGTGTTTGTGTTTGTGTTTGTGTTTGTGTTTGTGTTTGTGTTTGTGTTTGTGTTTGTGTTTGTGTTTGTGTTTGTGTTTGTGTTTGTGTTTGTGTTTGTGTTTGTGTTTGTGTTTGTGTTTGTGTTTGTGTTTGTGTTTGTGTTTGTGTTTGTGTTTGTGTTTGTGTTTGTGTTTGTGTTTGTGTTTGTGTTTGTGTTTGTGTTTGTGTTTGTGTTTGTGTGGGTGTGTGTGTGAGAGAGAGAGAGCGTGAGAACACGCCACAGCCTATACGGTTAACGGTAAAATTATGAAACTTCCAACTAAAGATTTATATATGCCTGGACAGAAAACCATCTATTTTTGAAAACAATAATCAAACGGGAAGTTCATGTTTACTCTAGTCACTTTTTGCGGTTTCTGCAATAACTCAAAAATGGTTGTACTTACAGAAACATTGTTCAAATAATAATTACATTGTGTGTGTGTGTGTGTGTTCGTATATGAACGCTCTACAGCTTAGACGGTTAAAGGTAAAATTATGAAAATTCCAACTTAAAATTTGTATATGCCTGAGAAGAAAACCTATTTATGTAAACATTATTCCAACTGGAAGTGCATGTTTACTCTAGTCATTCTTTACGGTTGCTGTAATTTCTCAAAAATGGTTGCAGTTACAGAAAAATTATTGCAATTCAAATTATCGATATCAGCATTTTGTACAACTTTTATGTAAAAAATTTTTCCCAAACGGTACCAGAAACAAGAAAATGGCTCTTGAAATTTATTTTCATTATATTTATTTTTATATAAATTGTATAATCTGCGCCTGTCAATTATTTTGAACTTTGATATTTTATATTTATTCTAGGAAATATATGTAGTGTAAAAATAATGAAAATAGGATGTGATCTAACCAAAATGCGTATAAGAAAGTTCAAAGCAAGTTACTGCAGATGTTCATTTTAATCCTCAATACAAAGTTAATTTATTGACAATAAATAATATAATTTTATTTTGTTTGTGATAAAATATTCTTCAATATAATTACAGACTAGAATCTATAAGGTTAAAAACTAATTATCCACATGTGTTTAGATACCTTGGTGACTATTACAAATTCAATTAATTTGCTTAATATACACATGAATAATTGACATAAAATTTCGAGGTATTAATATGATCGATATGAAATAAATTAATCGCATTATGACTAATAAATAATAAAAGATATATATTAAGAAATAACAAATATATGTAATGAAATTTGTTAATGAATGTGTTCCTATCAACCTGAATTACGTTTGGTTAGTTACCAAACCTTGTAAGCAAACGAATAGTAATCTATTTTAGAAATGTCGCTCGTGAAACAAGATATTATGTGGGCTTTTCAACCATTGTATTTTATAAGTAGAATATTATTAATAGCACCATACTCTTTCATTAAAACAAACCACTACTGGAAATTTATCTCGACAAAGTCTTACGTTTTATTAATTGCAATAGTTATAATAATTTATACGGCATGCTACAGTTGGAGTGCAATAAATACTTGCTCTCAGTCTAATGTAAATGTGGATGGCAGTTATTTTATATATATTTTACAGAGTTTGATATTTGTAAATACAGTGGCTAATATTTTAAATAATGCAATACAGATCAAGAAATTTAATATTCTATTTAACCTACAGCAATTTGTTGATAAAGAATTAGTACAGCTTAATATAAAAGTATCTTATAAACGAACGAAGGAATTTACCAAATATTTTTATGTGGTTAAAATTTTGTGCGTCATTTCAATAATTATTTTAAATTTTATATTTTTTTTCACACCACAATCCACGATTTCAATTCATATTATATTTTTTGCGTGGAGTTTCATAAGTGATATCATTGCAGAATGTCAATTAATATTTTTCTTACATGGCTTACATTATAAATTTGATCTTGTAAGCAGACATTTTCCCAACGTTACCTCAACATATGCATTAATAGCTTTTCCTCGCGTGTTAAAACGTTTCATGTGTATCTTTAGTGCTTTTGTAGATATTGGAACATATATTAATGAAATGTATAATGTGCTTTTGATATTGAAGTGCTGCAATGGCTTTATATTTCTGGTGTTTAGTGCGTTTTTGATAAGCCAGTGTGTCTATAAAAGTGGATTGACTCTGGTTTTAGTGGCTTCGCATTGTTTGATGATAGTATATACTTGGAGTGGACCAATGTGCATCGCATATTTTTGTAATATGATTACGATACAAGTTAGTACCTGTTCAACATTTATTCATTTTATATTTATGTGCTGTTTTAAATGTTATTGCAATGGGAATTGCAACGAATTTTTGAAAATAGTTTTAGTTGAACAAAATGTAATTTTGGTGGAAAAAAGTATTTAAAATAAAATAAGTTATATTACATAATAATTTAATGTTAAAGGTTTTATATAAATATTATTTTAAGTGTTTAGAATAAAATATCTGCAATGAACTTGTACTGAACTTTCTTGCGTTTTTTTTTGCGTAGACATAAGGAATATCAAATACATATTTTAAATAGACCAAGAATATATTATTCTTGATGTCCTATTTCTGTTATTTTTCTATTTTTTTAATATTTTACGTACTTTTGAAACACTTTTTCACTAAATATATTTCTTACAATATATTTTAAATGTCAAATGGATATTTGGTTTTTCTGTTAAACTGGCGCAGATGATGATTTATGTAAAATAAATAATATATGAAGAGTCTACAAAAGCCATTTTCTTGTAACCAATACCGTATTTTGAAAAAAAAGTCAAGTTGCTTAAAATATTAATATCTCTTATTTGTATTCTAACTATTTTTGCTTTAAGGGTACCTTATGGAGTCTCGGATTGAAAAAATTTGGCTTTTAGTTTTTTGGAAAGTTTAGGGCATAGAGAACATCCTGTGAAAATGCGAAAGTAAAATGCGAAATACTCTTGGAGTTATAAGAGCCACAAACGCGCGAGTTTTGTGTCCTCGCTGACTAGGTATACGCTTAAATATGAAGAATTTTTTCATTACTAATTTGTATGTACTTGAATCTTCAAACGCGTTTTTCTCGAAACTATGTTTTTAAAGTCTGCATCTACGATTTAAAAAAAAGTATGCGTTTAATCCTCACAAAATTTTAACTACATGTTTCTTACATATCAGTGCTTAGAATCATTTACCATGAACATGATCCGACCATAATTTCATATTATAAAGCCCCTTCTCCGGAGCGAAATATTGAAAAATTACCTTGATCATACTTTGAACTTCTACTAGGGCTACAATTTTCGACGGATCGAGCTCATCTTAGATGTTTCTATACACACCCTTAGTACAAATATGAACACTTTCTTCTTTTTCGGTTTTAGTTCAACAGAGCTCCCTGAATCATGGATGCAGCGGAGACATTTTTTTTTTTAGGAGCAACTGTGGCGCTTTGTTTTCGCAGGGATGTGACACTATATATAAATATAATTTTTTTTCTCGTAGTTCTTTTGTCAATAAACAATTTCCTGCAAACCAATTTTTAATTTATTTTTTGGTTTGGCCACAATAAAATTTAAAAAATAAGGATGATTTTAGAGCCGAGACTCCGTAAGGTATCCTTAAGTGAAACCATTTCCGATTTATTGGAGAAACCGTGAAAAGTGGCACGAGTAAACATGCACTCCCGGCTGGAATATATACCTCAAATATGTAAAAGTATGATTCTTAATTAGATGTTGCAGATGTATTATTTTTATTCGCTACTTAGTTTCAAATGTAATTTTTCGCGCCAATTCTACAGATTATTTATAATAACGATATATGTGGATATTATCGCTCAATTTTGAAAAAACTCTAGAATCGATAAATCATTCTTTATTCCTTCACTCACTTAAGTTTTCTTTTTCACCTTTTACGAATAATAACATTTATACAGTTAATGTTACAAACACATATAGTTGATTAATTTTCAATTTACCAAATTTTCTTTCTTAACGATGTTCATTTATAATTCTCTAATAAATTAATTTTTGTTAAATAACCAGGTCAGATGTTTATTAAAATTCATTACATAAATTTTCTAACATAGTACACAAAAAAAAATAGAAATATTGGTTGGTTGCTTATAATAAAACAATAAATATATATAAAATGTCCAACCAAGAAATATATTACGGTTATAAAGCTATTTACTACGCAAGTAAAATATGCTTAATTGCGCCATATTCCGTTAGAAAAATAAACAATTATTGGGAATTTGAATTGAGGAAAAGAAATTTGTTATTACATTTAATTGCATTAATCATATTTCTTTTTATTTTCTTATTTGGTTGCTACCAGTCAGTGTCCATTGAATTAATAATTTCAGATGTAGAGCTTTCGACAATGAGTAAACAAATTGATATAATTATTCATATTTACGTATTTATAGGTACAATTATGCTTATTGTACAAAATTTATTTCAAACTAATGATTTAAATTCAATCTGGAAGCTTTTACAAACTGTCGATATATGTTTAAAACATTTAAATATCAATATTACTTATGCTCCCACGAAAAAATTTGTAGTTGCATTATTTATCACTAAATGTCTATTTATTTCAAACTATCATATATCAGACTTTATATATTTTAATCGTTATCCTGACATTAAATTCTGTTCAAATCTTGCGCTTTATTCATTTTCCATGGTGTTGGATATAACATTAGAAAATCAGTTGCTTTTCTATTTGCATAACTTGGATTATAAACTAGACGTGATAAATGAAAGTTACGGAAAAAGCATGTCTAATTATAAGCAGAATAGTTCAAAAACGAGACTGCTGAGTGATGTAAAATTTTATTTCCAACTATATGAATTTTGTATCCAAATTGGAAAAAACATCAATCAGACATTTAACGCCTATATCATTTTTAAAAGTTTACAAACATTATTAAGTATAGTGTTCTGTATCTACCTACTAACGGAACCAATTATTTATGCAAATAAACCTCTTTTAATGGCACTATCAGTCTGTTTAATGGTCGGGTATATTTTTGCTGGACCCATGTTAATTGGTAATTATTGTAATTCTTCTAAAGATAAGGTAAGTGAAAAAAAAATTCGAGAACTCAAAGAAATCTCTTTCAACTCTTGAAAATTCATTCCATAACACAGATGACCATTGCCAAAAATTATCATGTTTTCAAAAGCTTAACACAATATCAAAACTAAGTCTTATAATTGTTAGCATTAATTAATTATTATTTGTTGACATTGTATCTGAATTGTTTTATTTTTATGAAGATACATAGTTACATTTTTCTTTTTTCAGGCAAAGAAAACCTTTAATATGATGAACGATATTCGGCACTTGGACCAACAGATTTCTGATAAAGTAAGCGATTTTTATTATTTGATAACATTATGAATAAGCGCTGTGTTGTTTATATCGTATGTAATTTTGTCACGGATGTACAAACACTATTTGTATAATATTGCTTTGCTGGTAATATTTAAATACTTTTGGTAAAAAAATAAAGTTTTATAAAACAATCGAACTTCTGTGCATCTCAAGGTCATTTTATAGTTATTTTGATTAAATTAATAATTTATATTTTTAGATTGAGACTTACCTACTTCACCTGCATTACAATAAATTGACTTTTACGGCATACGGATTATTCCCGATTAATTTAGAATTCATATATTCCGTAAGTAAATGATTTCGTAAAGTTGCATGAATAGTTTTAAAAATCTTGCATATATTTTATTTCAAAATATACAAATGCTTTTAAAAATTTTTATGTGTATTTATTGGAACAATTTTAAATCACTACAATTATGAGACAAAGTAATTTTTTTAATTAAAAATATAATGTTTTTTATATATTTATTCATTGCAGTTACTTGGAGCTATAACCACATACTTCGTTGTCCTTTTACAATTTCAAAAACCTTCATCCGTCAATCGATTACAAACTGAAAACGTTTAATGTTCTAGGATATATTAATAAAAAATATAATAGAACTCAAGATATATGAACTACGAATATCATTGCTAATTAAATTAGCAGTGTCTATTTTACGAGCAAATTTTATCATTTATTATTATTTATTTTCATTATTTTCAATGCAATTAAACTTTTTGAAAGGTATTTTGATATCAAGTACTATATACTGTTCAGAACTTATTTAAAATATATTAATAAATATAGAGTAGTTCAAAATAAAATGTAATTCAATTGTTGTTATAATTCGTTTTATTAACTAAACGGAAAAAAAAATAATATTTTACGAAAATAAATATATTTATTTTATTTTAAATACTTGTTTTCTTAATACATTAAATATTAATCTATAGGTCTAATTTTTACTCAGAATGAGTTTATAATTAAATTTATTCTCATCAACAAACTTTATAAACTCCTCATCTTCAATCGACAAGAACCAATCATAATTACTGTCATATTCTCCTGTCAAACAGTCAATATTCAACAATTTATTGCCACTGTGACCCGTTTTTGGATTCAGTAATACAAGTTCACACGTGTACATATACAATTGACCTCTTTCTATCGGGGTCAAAATAGTAAACTCAAACATAGAAAAAGAATTAAAATACGCAAAACAAATTGTACCAAATTCAGTCTTAATAAACACTTCGTTCAGAGATTTGTTTTTGATATATCCAGTATGGATATTATCCACCATCAATATCGTATTCGAATGCGTTTCAGTAGCATGTTTCAGCGGAGATCCTTTGTATGTGTTATCACAATCGATGCATAATTTTTTGATGTAACTGTATTTACAGAAGTAATTTTCATGAGATGTAGTTTTACGGTGAGTATCGCTGAAGTCACAACCTTCCTCCTTGAATACGCATACTTTTTTCAAAATACAATTTTTGCATCTCCAACCTTGGGCGCTTGGATATGTGTCTTCGTTTATGATCAGTTTTTTACAATAGCAACAAAATAATTTTGTTATGCTTGTTTCTAGTATTATTTTGAATGTTATTTCGTCAAATCCGTCTAGCACGTCCAATAATTTGTTTATTTCCATGTAGACAGAGCGCTCTTCTTCAAATTTCAAATTTTCTTGCGGTGCTACTTGGCCAGTAATCCCCAATTTATTACCAGTTCTGTCGGATATATCCAACCTAAATAGAATTCGTAATTTAAGTGATATAATTTAAAAAAAAATAGATATTAAATGTAATTTAAAAAAAAAATTCAAAACTATATTAAAGTTAGTTTTTTTTATTCATAATTTCACCAAGTGGATTTTAAATCTGGTTGGCATGAGTTTTGAACTGATAGATTATATATAACAAATTTAAAGTTAATTCGTTCAGTATCGTCTGTAGAGAAAGAGCGACATATTTTGATCTTACGAGCGAGCGGGAACTGATTAACATTTAAGTATATTCAATGCAAGATACTTAAAGATTCACGATGAGGAAAAAATTATAATTAAACCATAACTCTCGAAAACGGTATAGGATAGATTGATTTTAGATATCCATAAAAATTATTCCTGAGAAAATACTAACTAAAAACGTTTTTCATCTTGCTTGCTAGAATCACAATAGAATATTATAAATTTCTAGATTTACATTATTGCAAATACTAATGCGCTTCTTAGATAATAAAAATGCATAAGTAAAATGACTAACTCATACGTTACTTTTGGTTAATTTATACATACATATACTTAATATCATTATTTTTATTTCATAATAAAATAACCCGATCGTAGCTCCATATATGTGTTTATTTTAACTGTACTTACGTATAGTTATATTTGATCGCATTTCTAGTATCGTGTAACAACCTTATGCAATGGTATATTTTTCTAGTACTTAAGCACACCTTTACATGTAGTAAAAATAACACATTGAACGCAACTACTAGAAATGATTGAAGATTTGGCATTAATAAATTATGTTCCATGATAACAGGATTTTCAAATATTTTCTGTGAATGTTTCTGTTGACAGTGTTTCAGCAACTGAAGTTTCGTACCACCCCATTTGCATTTACCGAATTCCTTCACAGGACAATTGTACCTACATAAGAAAACACACAATAGAAAATATTTTGAACTCTGGTTGGAGCATAGTGGTAAAGTAATATAAATCGTTCCATTATTAAGTATCGAATTCGTATCGCTCGTAGTTTCGACCATAATCTCCTTGATTTTCGAACCCATCAAAATAAACTATTGAAATAATCAAGAAAATTAGTAGGTAAATATTTATTCTTTACAATTTCGTGGCGTGTAATAATATTACAACAAATACCATGAGACTACATGGTACATTATTAATGATACATAAATAAATGAAAAAGATGAACTAAGCAAATGTAACTTTATTTTTTCCACAAACTGAATTAAAAATATATTTGTTAATATTAATAGACTGATAATAAGGTTTAATTATTTTGCGTATCGTAGATATAATGAATCATGATGAATAAATAAATGAATTTAAATGTTATTGTAGAAAATGGTTCGATAAGAAAGTTTGGTAAACTTGATAATCTCACATCAAGGGTTGTCTTGTTTTTACTATTACTCATAGAGTAGTAAAATCTAGTTTAAGGTCTGAGATAAAATTAGAATCAGATAGTAGAAGGGAAGACTGGATCACAACAAACTGTGCAATTAGGGGATAATGGACAGATTATGAAGCTTAGTTGTACTGAAGAAGAAAAGTGAAGTATAGACTATTGAGTGAGGTGTCACATAGTTTAGTTGTTCTAAGAGCTGATTTAATTATTTGTTTATTATATAAATCATATACAATAAGGAAATATTAATAAATCTATTAATTTTGTGCATAGTTTAATCAGGAAAGTGAGTGAATATAGTGCAATCAAATCGTGGATTAATCCTGTTCAGCTAGAAGGATCTACAATCATCAACGGAAGCTCTGGTTCAAATTACGTAAGTATTTAAATGGCGAAAGTAAAATAATTGATCTTCTAAAGCTAAGACTAAATAAGTATTGTTTAAAAAATACCCCTAAGCTGCAGACTGTTCTAAATAGAATTTGGATCTTCATTGCAAAATTACTGACGCCACTCTCTTAAAACTTATAAATTAAACAATTATACAGGTCAATAGTTTTGAAATTATATCAAAATCTATGCGTTTCTCAAGATTATGGATGAATGATAATTAAAATAAATGGAAAATGGAGCCTAATATAATATAATTATTAATTAGTTCTTGATTTCGAATAAATTTGAATATAATTATTATAATATTGCATACACGAAATGAGTCATAATATATATTTTTTGGAATTTTGTAAAATAATAATATAAATCAGTTACCATCTATAATTACATTCTTCTTCATGCGACTTCAAATCAACAAAACTACGCTCGGTGTTACATCCATGTTTTTGATATTGGCAAGGGAAACGAAATTCTGCAGCAAACTGTTCGTATGGAAGATTTCTAATCGCTGTTTCGTTTTCTGGCGCTTTACACCTGCCACAAATACTTTTTTCATTTATCAAGATCAAGATCGGTCCATGGGACAAATATCCATCGCAGACACTGCATTTTATTTTTTGCAATAACTCAGTTCTAATTTCCATGATAGATTTAGTATGTGGAATAGAATATTTTAACAATTTTAAACGAGATTTTGATATACTGACGTTTGTTGTAAGATATTGTCGCAACTATCAAGATTGATATCGATATAATCAAATGAGATAAGGCGAGTAGATATGGTTTTTATTATATTTATAATATTCTGTGGAATAATTGGTTTTACGTGACATGAAAACTGAATTATACGTACTTTACTGCTCACTTAAAATTCAGCGTTAAATAATTTTGACTGCAAAAAAAATAAATAAATCTTTGATAATTAAAATTTACAATTTAAAACTACATTCCTTTTAATAATATATTCTATAAAACAAAGAAATTTTGCTAGATTAAAATGAATTGCTTCAAATATATTTACATGGCTATTAATGGAAGGTGAAATGGGCTTTTCCATTTAAGTATAAATTTGAAATTTTTTTTAAATTTAGTTTTGGACACATAGACTACTTAGCGCCCAATTGCAATGATGCAATATATTCAATAATTCAGGATCCTGTAATTATATTACAAATTATATCTCTCAGATGTTGCTATATGTATGTTAGTGAAATTTAGCGCATATTTAAGAAATAACCATAAAGACGTGATTTACACAAAAATTAAACGTAATTGTTCGTCTGGCTAAAATATATGACTAGTATTATCTTGATTTACGTAATATTTTATGGCATTGTATTTCATCTCTTTGAATATTTTAGCAAATACTATTTTTAATAGTTTGAGTTTTTGACGATATGAGTAAAATATGAAGGCCATGAATTGTTTATTCATTTAGTTTTTTCTTTCTTTTCGATGAAATTATTCAGACCGGAAATGAATGTTAACCCTAGCCATTTTTTGCGGGTTCTACAATTACCCAAAAATTGTTGAAGTTACAGAAAAATTGTTCGAATTAAAATTAATGGTATTAATATACAATAATATAATATATTTCACATAACTTTTACTTGAAACTTTTCTTCAAAAAAGGTACCGGAAACGAGAAAATAGTTATTGAAATTTGCTCTTATTATAATTATTTTCACATAAATCGTGTCAACTGTGTTTAATAGAAAAACAAAAAATTCCTGAAATAATTTGGAGTTGGCATTTAATATTTAAACTAAGAAATAATTTAGTGAAAAAGGGTTCCAAAGGTTAGTAAAATATTATAAATTAGAGAAATAGTCTAAATATGATCTAACCAAAATGCGAATAAGAAAGTTCAGTGCAAGTCACTGCAGATGTTTTTCTGAAGAGGAGCGACAAATTTAGTCTTACGAACGATTATTAACACCTAAGTATAAAAGTTTTACGAATTGAAATCAAATAAATACTATACATATGGCTAAACTATAATAATTAAAAATTATTTAGCTTAATTCCGACATTTCGCAAAACTGTCTAATTATATAGGATTATATAATCGTTTTCTTAATCTGGGGAATCGGCGAAAGGATGTCTCGTAGCAGAAAATGCTTGCGCAAATAATTTTAAACAGAAATTATAATGAGTTGAACACAAATTAATTTGCGATAGAACTTAAGGAGAATCTACTTAACGTGTTACTAAATATGTCGTTGGTTTGCTTCTCAATAAACTATGTGCTGGTGCTTTAATGTATTATTTTGTTTAATTTGACGCATATTTAAGCATTGCTTTTGGTGATTTATTTAATAATCTGGAAAACTCATAATCACAGCACCTTACATAAATACATAAACAATAATACGGTAAAATTTTATCAGTCAATGAGCTAAACCTAGCGACAATATAATATATATTTACTATAAATGTAAATCAACTAACGTCAAGCAGCCGCGGCTTCGTGTAATAATTAGCGCAGTGCTCTCATATGGAACAAAGCGCTTTGAGTTTCGACTATTTCGGTTGAAACTAGATTATAAATTAATTTAAACTATTTTGTCCTTGATAAAAAACAAATAATTACATAATTCATCTAAACCATTTATTATAACAATATAATATCACCTTGACAACAATCATCTCAACATATATTCAACGGAAATAAGTTTTGATATTTAGATATCCTTTATGATTATTGCATTATTCCATTATTGTTTCTTTATTACATGAAATATCACATCGAATGTACATAAGACTATTATAATTCAAAATAAAAAATACATGATTTTTCCAAAAAAATTTCTTTGTTTTATTATTGTTATTGTATTTGAATCATTACGAGGATAGCATTAAAATTTACTTCCACCAAAAGCTAAAAAACAAGTCATGAATTAGTTTTTATTTATCATGATGATAGTTTCTTTCATTAAATCGTTGTGTGTGCAAGTGACAGGATTTATTAACCAAATAACGTTTGTTTCTTAAGGTATGTACGAGATAATTAAATAATAATAATAATAACCACCGCAATCGGTTACAAAGAAAATATAATTTTCATAATAAAATATCTGCAGTCTTTTGCACCGTACATTCTTATACGCATTTGGGTTACATCATATCATATTTACACTATTTTACCAATTTATATTTATTATTTTTCTAATTAATTATATTTTACTAACCTTTGGAACTTTTTTTCACTAAATATATTTCTTAGAATAAATATTAAATGTCTACCTTCAAATATTTAAGTTTTTTTGGTAAATAATTGAGAGGCACAGTTGATATGATCTATGTGAAAAAAATTATAATAAGAACAAATTTCAATAACCATTTTCTTGTTTCCGGTACCTTATTTTAAAAGAAGTTTCTTATAATGGTTCAAAATGCTAATATTTATCATTTTTATGTTTCTGTAAGTACAACCATTTTTGAGTAATAGCGGAAACCGTAAACATGCACTTCTGGTTTGAATATTGTTTTTAAAAATAGAAAAATTTTTGCCCAGTTTGAAGTTTCATAGTTTTACCTTCAACCGTATAGGCTGTAGAGCGCTCAACACACACACACACACACACACACACACACACACACACACACACACACACACACACACACACACACACACACACACACACACACACACACACACACACACACACACACACACACACACACACACACACACACACACACACACACACACACACACACACACACACACACACACACACACACACACACACACACACACACACACACACACACACACACACACACACACACACACACACACACACACACACACACACACACACACACACACACACACACACACACACACACACACACACACACACACACACACACACACACACACACACACACACACACACACACACACACACACACACACACACACACACACACACACACACACACACACACACACACACACACACACACACACACACACACACACACACACACACACACACACACACACACACACACACACACACACACACACACACACACACACACACACACACACACACACACACACACACACACACACACACACACACACACACACACACACACACACACACACACACACACACACACACACACACACACACACACACACACACACACACACACACACACACACACACACTAGCACAAACTCAGACGGACGTCGTTCCTAATATAGCCGGAATCGATTCAGGGAAGGTCCAATAAAATCTCGAAATCGAAATTTTTTATATTTTACAATACTTATACTGCGTATAAGAAAGTAAAAAGAAAAGAAAGTTAAAAATTCATATTAATTAGATAAAAATTAATTATTAGAAATTGTAGCTAACTAATACTATTATATTTACGATCTTATTAGATCTACCTATTATATAAATTGATCATAATCAGGCAATATATTTCATTACAATTAAATAACTTTATTGCAGGATCTAAAATGACAGACAAAATTCTAAACAAAACAGACTACAACAAAATACTTGAAGTCCGCTTGAAGCACCCAAAGTTCAAATTCCTGCAAGCAGAAATGAAACCAATATCTGAAAACAGTGAAGGTTTCATGGGAGAGCACTATAAATTGAAAATATCGTATCAACGTCCTGATAAATCTGAAGAAGATGAGTATTTTTTCCTTAAAACAAAACCGTTAAATAACGAATTTCAAGAGATGTGCACATTACAACTGGGAGTGTACAACCGAGAAATATTCTTATACGATTTTTTACTGAGAGAACTTGCCAAATGTGGATTCGATGTTAGTTTTGCTGCGAAGTGTTACCATGTCGTGCCTGGTATGACGTTAATTCTTCAAGATATAACTTTGGATCAGTACAAACTCCCAGAAAGAACAAAACCCTACCCGATGGATCAAATCCAAGCGTTGCTGACCTCGCTAGCTATGTTTCATGGAGCTGGGTTTGCATTTGAACTTCGCAAAGCCAAGGAACTTGGACGACCTTTCAAATTAGGTAAAATTAAATGCTTTGTGTAAATAAAAGACAAAAACAATTAAACATTCAAAACGTGAAGCTCGCTTGATTGTAACTTATAAATATCATTAAGTTCATTAAAAAATATTCAATTTTGAATATTATATTTAAGAAATTTCAATGCAGGCATAGAGATATTTTTATACGTATTTTCAAAGAAATGTACCTATTTATTAAATGGGAAGTATAAGTTAAGTAATAAATTTACCAATTATTTGTTATTTCAGGTGAAGAATATAGAGAAACTATGAAAGAACCATTTTTTGTAAATTATTTGAACCAAGAATCAGTGTCAATGGACTGGTGGAATAGTAGCTTCAAAGCAATGGATAAAATCATCAATGTGCTATCAATAAGCGAAGAAAAAAAAGAACAGTTAAAACAAATGATAAAAGAAGGGGAATTCGGGAAAGTTTTCGCGACTGAAACAACTTTGCCGAAAACATGTGGACATGGAGATCTTTGGTCTAATAATATGATGTTCAAACGGCAAGAGAATGGTCCAACCAAATGTTGTCTTTTAGATTTCCAGTTAGTACGATATTTCTATCCAGCTTTCGATATGTTACTAGCAATATTTTTCAACACATCAACCGAATTTCGAAAGGTTCATTTAGCAGAATTGTACCAATTTTATTACGATGAACTGTCTCAAATTTTACAAAACTATGGATATTCTATTGCAAATATTTTGACCTTGGAAGAATTTCATAAATCTATAAAACTGGTTAAATATGAAGCACTCGTACAGGTCTTGTCTGTGAATATTTTTATTTATATACCAGCAGAAACTTTAACCGGTTTTGTTAAAAGTGGTAGTGACACAATGCAAAAAGTAATGTTTGATAGAAAAGATGAAATTGCATTAGAATCTTTTAAAACCGATGAGAAATTTAAGAAAACTATAACTGATAATATAATGGATATATATTATGAACTTTTAACGAAATCATAAACTAGTTCAATATTTGTCTAGGTCAATATTCATATTTTAAGTTGCTAGCGATATTTTGGAATTTAGTTATGTGGGTTTTAGAAATAACGGTATAAATGTTCCAACTATCTTAATTAAGAATCCCAAATACTTCCATAAAGCAAGTCAAATAATAATAAATTTATACTTTACACTTCATATTTTTGGTTCATGTTAATTTGATAATAATATATTAATACATGCAACTAGTGATCTACAATGAGAAAAAAATTACATTATTCTTGTAACTATATTGTATATCTGTTGTTAAAAAATATTTTGTCCTTAAAGCAACTTAATGAACTTTTATCGATTTGAATTTATAATATTTATTCATGTTATTAATAAATTTGTTAATGCGAATTATGGTTTTTACTTTCTTATTCGTAGTGAATGACGCCCGTCTGTGTGTGTGTGTGAGCGTTCTACAGCCTAAACGGCAGAAGGGAAAATTATGAAATTTTAAACTTTTATATGTGCCTGGCAAGAAAACCTCTTATTTTTGAAGAAAATATACAAACCGGAAGAGTCTGTTTACTCTAGTCAATTTTTGCGGTTTCTGCTGTTACTCAAAAATGGTTGGTTACAGAAAGAATTTTTGGATTAAAATTAAAGGTATTAACTTTGGTATTAATTAATACTTCGAATAACTTTTGTTTGAAATTTTTTTTCAAAAATTTCACCGGAAACAAGAAAATGGACATTAAAATTTGTTCTTATTATAATCATTTTCAAATAAATCGTATCAACTGTGCCTGTCAAATGTTTAATAGAGAAACAAAAAATTTAAATAATTTTGACAGTTAATATTTATTCTAAGAAATAATTTAGTGAAAAGGGGTTCCAAAGGTTAGTAAAATATTATAAATTAGAAAAATAGTCTAAATATGATCTAATCGAAATACGTATAAGAAAGATCAGTGCATGGCACTGCAGATGTTTTTTTATGTTAAAATTAGTTAATATTCATTTTAATGAATATTTACCCAAAAATTGGTTCTCATGAACTCTGTCATGCATTAAAGCTGTTATATAACTAATATATAATTTATTACAAATCATGTAATTATTGCGCAATGCAGGTCAACAATTATTCGTTGAATCAAATATTACGTGCATATAAATAATATCTTGCATATTACACAAAGATGATTTGAATTTCTCTTCACTTTGAGTGTTCCTACATTTCAGAGATCTAGTTTGTTTGAAGTTAAGTTATTAGATCACCCTACTCATTACTGAAGATCAACAGCCTTCGGATGGATTTCTGTAAGTATCTCTGTTTTACTGTTGTGTTGTGATTATTTATTCAATCTAGATATGGAAGTGGTTTCTGATCAAGATTTATTTACATATAATTGTTTTAGATGATCATTATTTTGTATATTACTTTATAAGAACTATTTTAATAACTCATACATAAATAGGTATTAGCTCCTGAAAAATTTAAATAAATTTATTTAAAATTTTGCATAAAATGTACATTCGCATATTTGCACCAAGATAAATTAAACAAATATTAATTAGTTAGCGTAATCATCAGATAATAATTACAAAACAAAAGTTGCGAATTCTAGATGTCATTTTAACATTTGTTTGGAGTTTCATTTACTGAGACCATTCAAAAATATTCGGAAATCCGCAAATTTAATGAAAATTATTTCTCAATGAGTACCTACACGCATTTATGTCAATATAAACAATTAGTCTATAGAAACAAATTGCAATTCTTGTGTTCTTGTTTATAATTCTGCAGAAATAAAATACAAATAAGAATCTTCAAACTATAACTATGCTGATAAGATTATTTGTTATCAAACTTAAATGCAACATTTCATATTATTTTATATTTAAATGTTAGCTTGTATCATAAATATGGAGAAACGCTATGTCATTATCATAATGAGAGTGAACTGATAAGTTAATACTATATGAAATAAAGTTATCAAAAGTTATTTCTAAAATGTTTCCAATTTAACACAAAACTACATTTCAACCATTTAAATTACAATGAAGATTGTTCTTTGGCTAATCTTTAAAGTACGATATAAATGACTAGACACAAACTCATATACATATAGTATATATATACATTGCAGGCGTAGTCTTAAAATTTGTGTTATGATAGGGAGTGTTAGTGAATGTTATTTCTTCTAACAGTGCCTGTAAGTACTAGTGTTTAAATGATTATCTATAGAAAATAAAAAGCTTCCGTTATTAATTTATTATTTTTTTAGTAACTAAAAAATTGCAATACTAAATCAAACAATTCGAAATTTGAAACAGTTTTTATTCAAGAAAATGTATAAAACTTATTTTTATCACTGAATATATAAAAATAATCAACATCATGAGTTCAACTTTAAATATAATAACAGTGCTCATAATAGCAATCACTTCTTTCATTTTGTATATGAAATATAAGTTTTCATATTGGTCAAAGCGTGGAGTCACCTTTTTACCACCTACAATACCGTTCGGACACATTACAGCCAATGTATTACAAAGAATATCAATTGCGGAGCTAATTCAAGATAATTACATGAAGATGAAGAAAACTGGTGTCAAATATGCCGGTTTTTATTCATTTGCAAAGCCAAGTTTACTCCCACTAGACCCAGAGCTAATTAAAATAATAATGACAAAAGAATTTCATAATTTTCATGATCGTTCTGGGTTTGTAGATGAGAAAAAAGAACCATTAACTGGACATTTATTTGCTCTTAAAGGAGCAAAATGGCGATATCTGCGAACGAAACTTACACCGACATTTACATCTGCTAAAATGAAAATGATGTTTCAAACGGTGATACTTACTGGTGAACAGTTGGACGAAGCAATTTGTAAAGAAGTTGATAAATCACAGCCAATTGAAATTAAAGACTTTTTGGCTAGATTTACCACAGATGTGATTGGTTCATGTGCGTTTGGATTGGATTGTAATAGTTTGCAGGATCCGAAAGCAGAGTTTCGAGAACATGGTAGAATGTTATTTGAAAGTAGTAGGTGGCTTAGCTTTCGAAGAACGGTAATTTCTTTATGTCCGAAACTTTTAACGTTTTTAAAAGTACCGATAATTAGACCTCACGTTAATGCATTTTTCATGAATGCTGTCCGTGAGATGCTTGATTATAGAGAACAAAATAATATTGAACGTAAAGATTTTTTGAATCTATTGATCAAACTTAAGAATAACGAAAGTATTGCTGATGATGAAGAAAAAACTGATGAAGTCATTGATAAAAATACTGGTGCGGAACCTGGTTTAACATTTAATCAAATTGCTGCTCAATGTTTTGTATTTTTTATTGCTGGGTTTGAAACGTCTTCCAGCACTATGACATTTTGTCTTTATGAGTTATGTGTGAATATTGACATTCAGGAGCGAGTTAGGCAAGAAATTGTACAGGTTTTGACGAAATACAATGGAAATATCACTTACGAAGCCATAATGGAAATGCACTATTTAGATAAAGTTGTAAAAGGTATTATAACATATTTCGACATATTATAACATTAAGCTATAAATCAGTAGATTTTATTATGTATTAAACAATTGAATTCACAATTTTCAGAAACTCTCCGAAAATATCCAATCCTACCATTTTTAAATAGAAAGTGTGTAACAGCATTTAAAGTTCCCGATAGCGAATTGATCATAGAAGAAGGCACAGATATTTTTATTTCATTATTAGGTATGCACAGAGACCCTGCATACTATCCTAATCCAATGAAATTTGATCCTGAAAGATTCAATGAAGAAGAAACTGCGAAACGGCATACATATACTTATTTACCATTCGGGGAAGGACCAAGAAACTGCATCGGTAAGACTTTCATGACAATAACAGTTCGTTATAATTTTTAATCATCGGTTAAATTATATTTTTGAGTACTCTTCCATCAAAATTCTTGAAACAGTATATCTTTTAACTTTTTTATTCTTCTAATCTTCTTATTAACACGAAACACACAGGCAGATGCCATGTCAAAAATAGTAAAACTCGATTCAGGCACGGTCAGAATGTAAATTTTTATTTCTGTAATAATCAACCAACTGCAAGTGGTGTTTCGTATATTTCATTTGTTTTTAGAAAAATAATGGAATATGTCATAAGTATTTAGTAAATATTATTTTCCATAATTTACAACAATTTTTATTACTGTACTGTTTTTAATTTATTTAAATATACTTCGAATTGTGAATTGTATTTTACGTGCAATTTTAAATGTTCGTGTTAAATAATAAAAATCGAAAATATCAAAAAACTTTTACAAATACTGGAATTCTTGTAATAGCATATAATAATATCACATGTGATTTGTTTAATGTGAGAATTTGATGTGTTCTTTGTGTTTAGTTGCAATTGCTTTGTTTTGAGAATTTCATAGAATTGATGTTTCAGGCATGCGTTTTGGACTGATGCAGACAAAAGTGGGTCTAGCATCTATTATTAGAAACTATAGATTTACACTGAATAAAAATACGGTGGTCCCACTGAAAATAAATCCAAGAGGAATTATATTATCATCAAAGGATCAAATTTGGCTCGATGCTGTGAAAGTTTAGAAGTAAAAAATTAAAACTTAGTATATATTTATCTCAATTCACTTACTTAATATTATTTTATAAATTTATGAATTTGCTTAATAAAGATTTAGCAGAAAAGTAATAATAAAATGATTTATAAAATTAAAACTATACCCAACCTACGTAATTTTATTATATAAGAAATTATTCCGTATTTCAAATAATTAAATCTGGTAAATAAACTTAAATTAAGTAAACATTTCTAACAAAGTAGAATTCATTTTAGAGGTGAAGTAGTACGACAGGTTTTCCAAAATTTATGTTTAATTTATATTGTGCTACTATTAACCTGCCTAAACAATAGTAACCTTGACAGTATATACATTCAGGCAATTATATTTAATTATGTAATATTTTTACTAAAATAAAAATATACAATTTGACTATAGAAAATTAAAGTATGTGACAGGAAAAATGATCATCATTTCATCTACCGACTACAGAATGCTATCGGACAGACAGTTCAAGGTTTTCACAAACAATACATTTTTATAGAGTTTATTTATGCTCATACTTCGTTATATCAATATATAAGTATTTGATAAGAGATATAGGAAATCGTATAGTCACGATTATTACGAAGCATGATAATCAATTTTCAAAAGAATTTTATCAGGATTCAGAATTGAATATGATCTTGCATCTCCATTCATGTTAACAAAAACTAAAAAGTTTCAGTTCTAATATATGCCAGATCCTCTTCAATAGATTGCTGAATTATTTTGATATTAGTTATGTATTATTGTAATTAATTAAGTGATATACTTATAATTCCAACTGTAAGTATATACGATAAACTTTTTACAATTTAACATAAATAAATTATGTTAAAACATAATTATGGTCCCACATAACTGAATATTTGGTAACATGTGTGTGTGTGTTTCTGAGTGCGCGTTTGTGTATGAGAGAGAGAGAGAGAGAGAGATAGCAATCTACAAACTATAAACGGTTGAACATAAAATTATTTAACTTTATATTTAAGATTTGTATGTAGGCAGGACTTTGAAAAATAAATATTCCATCTAGATGTTCAAAATTGGTTGCAATTACAGCAATAACAGTTAGAATAAAAATTAGAGATATTGATATTTCAAACAATTATTGTTGAATTTGAATTTTTTAAAAAGTCTGCAGGTGACCAGGCAATCGCGATAGAAAATTTTGTATTGAACAAAATTCGAGTAAGAAAGTTAAGGGGATGAATATTTATTAATATTAAAAAGTTTTTTTTGCGCGTTTGTTTGCATTTTTCTCATAAACATGGAATTAGTAAACGTTGTAGATAAACAAACAACATGTTATATCCAGCCTTGAGTATAAAAAATTGATTATATAAAAATAGACGGCCAAGGTCAAAACTAAATTCAATAATATTCTACCATCTCAAGGTTTTTTTACGTCAGTTTTGCTACCGCATTAGAAGTGTACAGTTGCCCAGTTTTGTATCTAATATTCCAAACATAAACTATTATTTGAGTGCGTTATCAGTAAAACAGATAATAAGTTACGCGATGGTTTTAAAATATAAGCAAAGAATTTGACGGCACAACTTTTAGTCAAGTGACAATTTACTAAGGAATTACAATTTGTAAGTACGTTTTTTTAAGAAACACAGTATTGTTCAATGATTAATATAAATACAGTCATAATATATTATTATAAATAAATTGGTGACCAATATTTTGAAATATCACATTAATTATTATCTATAATAATAAATGTTTGAAATAAAAATTAATCTAACGGGCCGTCCATATATTACGTAAGACGAATTGGGGAATGGAGGGATTAGTCATTTTGTTACGGATATTCTGATATCTTACGTAAGATATATTATAGAGATAAAAGTATTTTGATAGTGTAAATAAAATAATTTAATGATACATTTCCATTCTTGCAGAAGCAACAACTTCACAATGGCCTTCACCTGTAATTGCACAATGCAAGCAGTGGCAGTTTTAACAATAATCATCACTCTTATAGTATTATATTTTAAATATAAATTATCGTACTGGTCCAAACGTGGAGTTGCCAGTTTACCGCACAGAATTCCGTTTGGCCATATCGCCGATCAAGTATTTCAAAAAAGATCACTCGGAGAAATTATTCAAGAATGTTATATGAAGATGAAGCAAGCAGGCATGAAATATGCTGGTTTTTATTCGTTTACAGCACCGAGTTTAGTTATTATAGAACCTGAACTAATAAGAACAATTCTGACAAAAGAATTTCATAAATTTCACGATCGTTCAGTGTTCACTGATGAGAAAGTAGACCCGTTAACTGGTCATTTGTTTTTACTGAAAGGAGCAAAATGGCGATTTTTAAGAACCAAACTAACGCCAACATTTACATCAGGCAAAATGAAAATGATGTTCCAAACTTTAATCATGGCTGGTGAGCAATTGGATAAAACAATTCAAAAACAAGTTGATACAGCTGAACCAATAGAAGTCAAAGATATATTGGCGAGATTTACCACAGATGTGATTGGTTCATGTGCTTTTGGTTTGGATTGTAACAGTTTGCAAGACCCTAATGCAGAATTTCGCAGATATGGTAAAATGATATTTGATCTTAGTGTTTGGGATAGCCTGCGAAGAACAATTATATTTGCAATTCCAAAAGTTAATGTTTTCTTGAAACTACGTATAATTAATGAGAATATACATAACTTTTTCATGAAAGCGGTACATGATATTATTGACTATAGAGAAAATAATAAAATCGAGCGCAAAGACTTTATGGATCTTTTGATAAAATTGAAGAATAATGAAAATATAGATGATGAAGAAACATTTGAGAACGTCAACGATAACAAAACAAATTCAGAACCAGGACTTACATTCAATCAAATTGCTGCTCAATGTTTCGTATTTTTTATCGCTGGGTTCGAAACTTCTTCGAGTACAATGACATTTTGTTTATATGAGTTGAGTGTGAACACCGATATTCAAACAAAGGCTAGGAAAGAAATTGTACAGGTTCTAAAGAAATATAACGGAAATATAACTTACGATGCGATTATGGAAATGCATTATTTAGATAAAATTTTTAAAGGTAATTATCCATTATATATGAATATAATTCAAATGCAAAAAAACAAACAAAAATTTGCTTATGTAATAAAATCACAATTCGAGTGATTCGATACTAATTTGTGTAACTTTTTATGTGTTACAGAAACTCTCAGAAAGCATCCAATCGTACCTTTTCTGAATAGAAACTGTGTAAAAGAATTTAAAGTACCTGGCACAGATTTTGTTATAGAAGAAGGCACAAACATTTTTATACCAGTGTTGGGTATTCATAGAGATCCAGAGTACTATCCCGACCCAATGAAATTTGATCCTGAACGGTTCAGCGAAGAAGAAACTGCAAGAAGGCATAATTATACGTATTTACCATTTGGAGAAGGACCAAGAAACTGCATTGGTAAGTTTATAGCTATAACGAAGCTATCTAGTTGAAAGGCAAGAAACATATTTCGTCGTCGATATATTAACTATCGTCAGATTATCGATATATAATTTATTAGCGATATTTCTTTGATTTCGAATATTTATAACATAATTTTCCCTACTGTTACCCATTTTCTTTATGATAAGTAAATGAATGTCTCACTAATGGAATATTCCTCTGTAGTTTTAATGTTCTTGAATGATTTAATACAGGAATGCGATTTGGACTGATGCAAGCAAAGGTTGGTTTAGCAATTTTGATAAAGAATTACAATTTCACATTACATAAGAAGCTCGAAGAACCACTTCAAATAAATCCAAAAGGATTTGTATTATCGACGAAGGAGACAATATGGCTTGACGCAAAAAGAGTGTAGACTATTATTTATTGCAGATATGTTATTATAGTACAGGTAATTTTTGATAATAATTTTAAATTTACCCATTATTTGTAAACATTTGGTAGTTTTATGTTAATAAATATTTTTCATTCTTTTATTCATGGTTTTACTACTTTGCAAATATGTAAATTTAAGCTTAATCTATCTATCTCATTAAGAATATGTGAAAGATAAATTAGAATATCCGCACTTGCATGTACGGAACTTTCTTATACGTATTTTGTTTTGATAAAGGGGGTATATAAATTGAAAATGGGTATAAGGCAAGAAGCAATTATTAAAAAATGACTAGAGTAAACATGCACTTTCGGTTATATATATTTTTTCAAAAATAGTAGCTTTCTTTCCATTTTTCTTGCGGGCATTTACAAATCCGGTTTAAAGATTCATTATATTACCTTCAACCGTTTATGCTGTTGTACGCGTGCGTGCACACAACACACAAGTACCCGCACACGCGCGCGCGAACACACACACGTGCGTGCAAAGACACACGCACTCTCTGACACACAAAATACACTATGCTATAAATACTCAGACTTGATACCAGGAAATTCAAAAGGTTTATTACCGTTAAAATCTCGAGAACGAAATTTTTCAAAATTACAATATTTAAATATTACTTCGTATAAGAAAATATAAATATATAATTTGATGATAGTAAATTAAAGTATGTGTAGAGAAAAAAGATCAGTATCTCCACTAGTGACTTCGGTAAACAAACGTACAAACAGTAGATTTCATCTACAATATACTTTTAACTATTTACTTACACTCAACCTACTATATATCAAAATATAAATATTTGATAAGAATTATTGAAAATTGTAACGTTATGATTGTTATAAAACGCACTAAACAATTTTTTTAAAATAGATTATCTGTGCAGAATTGAAAAAAAAACTTATTTCCAATCATATATACAACAAAAAGTTACGGTTTTAAAATATTACAGGCTCTCTTAAACTGATTGTGATTATTAATTTAGTGGTTAACATAATTCAGACTGTAAGTATTTACTATAAACTTATTACTATTTGGAAAATGTATTATGGCCCCATATACCATCAAAAGGCATAATTGTACGTAATACCTTTTGGAGAAGGAGCAAGAAACTGCATTGGTAACTTTAGCTATAACGAAGCGTTTCTTATGATAATGTACTGAATATAAAAATATGCTACCAAGTTTAACCCATCTATCTTATTAAAAATATATAAAAGATATATTTTTATATAAACATATGAAGTATGTTGCTCTTTGAAGTAAATATAGAAATTGCTACGCCATATATTTTTATTCAAAGACTCTAAATAGCACACATTTTAGTTCTATATTGGTTGTATAAAATATAAGTGATCCTCGAAGTTTCTGCAGTACTTATTATCTTCTCTTAAACATTAACAATTAAATTTAAGTAATGTGTAAATATTATGTACGTCTATGTACTGATTAATAATCTGTATTTTCTTGTCAACCGACCATTTCGTTCTTGATATCTTTGTAATTCAGGAATTTTAATTATCTAACAATGTTTAAAGGGTAAGGCTACTTTAGAGAATCAAAACATTTAAAAAATATTTCATTTGTCTTAAATGATACTTAAAGTTGTAAAGCATAAGTTACAATTCAAATTATTCTCGAAAAAATGTTCTTTACGATGTATTTTGGGGCAGATATTAGGCGACTATCAGCGCGCTCCTATATGCAAGCATTCAATCAGAAACTACATTATCTTTGAACGCGTTGTTCTCGAAACCGTGTTTTTGAAATTGGTCGAAAACAGTACGCCTATACAAGCCAATCAATAGATATGAATCTTTAACCATAGACAACTTTCTATCGAACATCGTAGGATTTTTTTTATGGTGGCTAGTTTTTTTTTTATTATCAAATTTATATGCAATTTTTAGTTAACAATCATTCTCTTTTTTTGAATCGCGCGTCATTTCTACAAAAATCAATATTTTTAAATTCGGCTACGTTGTCCGAGAGCTTATATATTGCAGATTTATAATCTGTTGCCATTTTTGTCCCTGGTCAATTAGTGGCTGCTCAACTCTTTCGCCCGATTAGTGCTACTTCTAGAAACCTTCATAGGTTGGATGGCACTATCGCTACCCAATTTCATATATTTGGTAATGAAAAAAATTCATAATGTAGTCAAATATATGTTTAATAAAGATATGTAAACGATTGTTATACTAGATGTATACATTCGTCAAAAAGAAAAAACATCTAAAATTAGACCTATTTTTTCTAGCTCCAGAGTGACCCCTTAATAAGTAAACTATTTACAAATTGCATATTCATGCTTGAAATATATTTAAAATATGTTTAATTTTAAATAATATTCATAGTGTCTCGCACTGAATAATCTTATACGTATTTCGAAAAAAAAAATTATTCAATGCTGTGCGAATGATTAATATCATTCAATTTAAGGGTAACACCGTTACACCGTTTCGGTGATATTGCAGTGACTGCAAAAAAAAAAAAAAAACGGCCAAAGAAAACAAGCACTTCAGGTTTAAATATTCTTTTCAAAAACAGATTTTCTTACCAGACATATCCAAATCTTATCTTTAAAGTTTCATAATTTTACCTTCAACTTTTTAGGCTCTCTCTCACACACATACATACACATGAGTGTGTATCTTGTTCAATACAATTCTTTTCATTAGTTATAAGGTAACACATATGCAACATACATCTTCTGTAAATTCAACATATCTCTATAACGTATTAGAAATACACCAAAAATATTTATAAATTTGATCAATGTGTTCATAAACAAAGGTCATATAAATATTAACCCTCACTGATAAGTACTTGCATATTCATATTATTTAATATGTATGATAGATAAAAGTGTTACTTCATTTTCTATTTTTCTTATATAGGTACACTTTTAGAAGAAATAATGAAATGCTACATTTGATGTGCATAGTATTTTATTTTATATTTTAATTTAATTGGAATCTACATTTCAGTTTCATGTTGAGATATTGTATGGGGGAAATATAGTGTGCCCTTGAAGATACTCTAATCTTATATTGTAATTACATATCATTATTTTCGATATTATCGTATATGCTCATAACTAGGAATAACAACACATAAGAGCTGCTACTCGCAGAGTTCGATGTAGTATCATCATAGAACGTAATGGAAAAGTGAAACAGTGTTGCTTAATTTTATTTTGCTGTTCTTTGATTAATACAGTACAAGAATTAAGTTATATTTATGTTTTAATAAATTCGACATTTTACATATTATCAAGTGAATTATTTCTAATTACAATCAAACTACAAACGAATTAAAAAATCAGGTAAATATTTAGTTATACAATAACATAACATTATTTTGTCTATGATATCTAAATATATGATTTCAATAATTAGTAAATTTTATTGAGTTGCTTAATCAATTATTGCCAGTACTTAAAATATACAATTATGAATTTTGATTAACAGTAGGTACTATGATCAAGATTCAATGTCATGTAGTTTATATTTATATACATTTATATTTTAATTGTCGAGAGATAAATAAAATAAAAATACTCTATACATTAACATATCAAAATTATTATATTCACTTTTTAATAGTTTATTTTTTCAATTACCTGAAAAATGGAATGATAATCCTTAAATAGTTATTGCATAATAAAATCTGTGTACTGTAGATAATAACATGGACATTTGTAAAAAAAAATTTCTTAATTGACGCGTTTATAAATTCGGTACTTTCAATAGAATATTCATTTTGGAAAAACTCTAAAGTATAAACTAATGTATAAGATAAGGTATAGACGCAAGTCATAAATTATGTATTATTTGATTTGGATAACAGTCTGAAGATTTTAATATTTAATCGTTTGGTATCTGTGGAAATTGTGATAAAACAGCGACTGTCAAGCCTGGTTATTGGTCAGAATAGCAACAACTAAATGTGTTTACTAAAATTACAAAATACGAATTTAACGTATATAAAATCAATGTTTTAAAGATGTATTTATTATAAAAATACAGTATGTATTTATATATAAATTATGATAAGAGACTGATAATATAGTTTAATTTTATTTTAAATTACTGTATTACTCAGCAATTTTTTATTTATTTAATTTTTTTCAGATTTATGTAACAATCATGCTTTCCATAAATCTATTTTTAACAGATATATCTATATTCTTAACAACATTAATACTTGTAGCGTATGTCTATTACAAATATAAATTTTCGTATTGGAAAAGAAAAGGAGTAATTAGTGTAGAACCGACAATACCATTTGGAAACCTAAAACCTTTAATTCTGCAGAAACAGAATATTGGTGAAGTTGTCTCAAATATTTATTTCGAACTAAAGAAAACAGGTTGTAAATATGGGGGTTTCTACTCATTGACGAAGCCAACATTTGTACCGTTAGATTTGGATCTAATTAAACTAATCCTTACCAAAGAATTTCAAAGTTTTCATGATAGAGACATCTATTGTGATGAAGAAAATGAACCGATGACTGGAAATTTAATATTCTTACCCGGTATAAAATGGCGTAATTTAAGAAATAAACTATCACCGACATTTACATCCGGTAAAATGAAAATGATGTTTCCAACTTTCCTGGCGTGTGGAGAGCAACTATCGGAGATAATGGGTCACGCAACAAATGATACTGATGCCATGGATATGAAAGATATTTTAGCACGATTCACCACTGATGTTATTGGTTCATGTGTATTCGGCATAGAATGTAACAGTTTAAAAGATCCAAATGCGGAGTTTCGAAAATATGGGAAAATGGTATTTGTTAGCACTCTAAGAGATAGTCTCGTAAGAATGTTATCGTTTGCAGGCGATGGTATTATGAGATTATTCAAATTAAAACTTTTCCGTCCGGAATTATCTGAATTTTTTATCAACGCTATCAAAGAGACAATAGACTACCGTGAGAAACATAATATTGATCGGAAAGATTTTATGAGCCTCTTAATTCGATTGAAAAATAATCAGTCAGTTGAAGATGACAAAATGGATTCAAATATTAAAAAGGACGCAACTGAGAACTTTACACTTAACGAATTAACGGCACAAGCGTTCGTTTTTTTCTTTGCTGGATTTGAAACATCTTCTAGCACAATGACTGTAGCGTTATTTGAACTAGCTCAAAATCAACAAATTCAGGATAAATTACGAAATGAAATTGATATGGTTCTGCAAAATCATAATGGAAAGATGACTTATGAAGCATTCATGGACATGAAATATTTAGATCAAGTCATAAAAGGTTTGTAAATAGTCTAATATTAGAAGCGATAGGTAATTATATTAATATCCTGTAATTTATTGAACAAACAAATATGCATGATGAAATTTTCGTCGAACAACCAATTTTTTCATTTAAAACTTTCCACAACTGAGTTAACTTATAATGCTTGTAAAGAGTATGAATAAATATTTTCGTAACTTTTTCGTTCAATAGAACAATATAAAACGTTCGGGTATTGTAATTTCTAATACAGCGTAATGGATAAACTTACTTCGTCTGAACAAAACTGCAAATACTTATATGAATCTATTGTTACAGAAACATTGCGCAAATATCCTACTGCCCCGTTACTAAATCGTAAATGTACTCAAGACTTTAAAGTGCCCAACACAGAACTTACCATTGAGAAGGGAACCGTACTCTTCGTTCCTGTTATGGGTATTCATCGAGACCCGGATTATTATCCAGATCCATTAAAATTTGATCCAGAACGTTTTGATGAAAGTAAAAAACTCAATAGAAATCCATATACTTATATGGCATTTGGTGAAGGACCAAGAAATTGTATTGGTAAATTTAATATTTAACAATAATTCACAAAATATTCTCTACTCTTTAATTATTATTTGTTGAAATTAAAAATACTTCTTTACAGGTATGCGTTTTGGCTTACTGCAAACAAAAGTAGGATTGGTCACACTTCTTCACAAGTATAAATTCTTCCTTAATCCCAAAACGAAGCAGCCATTACGATTTGATCCAGCTAATTTTATATTAATTAATAGAGACACTATTTGGTTTAAAATTGAGAAAGTATAAATATTTAGTAACTAATAAGAATTAAAAAGAAATGAGATAATCACTATTAATTTCTAATGTGAGATAAAAATTTTATTTCTTCAATACATTTTCAAATATATCAAAAAATTAATTTGAAATAAATTAATACATATATGTTTTTAGTTCATTTAAAGACTTTAAAATATACATACATACTTAATCTCATATCATAAAAGATTATGCGTGTACCATCCTTGATGTAGGGAAGTGAATGTTGGGTGTGGCAAACCAAGCATAAAAAGCGTGTGACTGCTGTTGAAAACAAGTTGCGAGCAAGAGAAATTGAAGGACATGTATGAATAATTTAATGGGTTTGAATGAAACGAAAGAAGTGTGTATGGATAGAGTTGAATGGCGTAAGATTTTAAAGTTGTGAAATTATGTATAGATGTGGTGAATGTTAAGGGTTTTCTGCCACCCCATTTGATGGGATTAGACGTGATGTTATGTATGTATGTATAATTAATTATATATGATATAAACATTTTATAAATAATATAAGTAGTTCAGAGGTTTACTCAGTAGTCGACAAGTCGTGGTTTTACATAATGTGTCATTTTTCAGTTATCGCTGGTTATTTGATGATGTTCATTAAATGGTTGAAGTCAGCCGCAATTTTGTTTTTAATTATATGTTTTGTAATCAAGATGTATTTAATCATCAATTTTCCTTCATTTCCTCTCAAACACAATAATAATAATTTAATTGATAACAATGCTGCATTTAAGCGATTTGTTAACTTGTTTGCCAAATAAAACATCTGCAGTGTCATGAACCGAACTTTCTTATGCACTTTTGGGTTAAATCACATCCTATTTTCGTTATTTTTCTAATTTATAATATTTGTTCTAACCTTTGGAACGCTTTTACACTAAATATATTTCTTAGAATAAATATAAAATGACAAACATCAAATTATTTAAGTCTATTTTGTTTTGTTTTTTATAAACAAATGACAGGCGCAGATTACACGATTTATGTAAAAATAAATATAATAAGAAGAAATTTCAAGAGCCATTTTCTTGTTTCCGGTACCGTTTGGGAAAAAAGTTTCAAATAATAGTTGTACAAAATGCTGATATCTATAATTTTAATTGTAATAATTTTTCTGTAACTGCAACCATTTTTGAGTAATTACAGAAACCGCAAAATATGACTAAAGTAAACATGCACTTCTGGTCGGAATATTGTTTTCAAAAATAAGAGGTTTTCTTGCCAGGCACATACAAATATTAAGTTTAAAATTTCATATTTTTCCCTTAACCATTTGGGCTGTAGAGCGCTCACACACACACACACACACACACACACACACACACACACACACACACACACGAAAACACACACACACACATCCATATGGACGTCATTCCTTCCTCTGTTAAGCCATTTTCAGGATTAAAAGTCCTAATATTGTAATTTAATCAAGCCACATTTTTGGTATAACGTTATGAAAATCTAAATATAAAGACAGTGCTATTTATTTAATTTTTATTTTCTTATACTAAATTGAGTCAGATTAATTTTGGCATGACGTTTGTCTATGTATGTGTGTATGTGTGTGTGTGTGTGTGTGTGTGTGTGTGTGTGTGTGTGTGTGTGTGTGTGTGCTTAACAACCTAAACGGTAGCAGATATAATTATAAAACTTTTAATTATGATTTGTATATGCCTGACAACAAAAAATTTCAATTTTTGAATAGAATGTTCACACCAATCATTTTTTATGGTTTCTTCAATAAACAAAAATCGGTTGCACTTCCAGTGAAAAACAGTCATAATAGAAATAAAAGATTTTCATATTTCAAACAATTTTTGTCTGAATTTCGCACATATATAAATAAAATTTGTATCAGAAAGTTCTGTGCAAACCATTGCGGATATATTTTTATTTAGCTTAGCTGTTTACAGAAATGTTGATGACAGACGATCTGTTGCGTTAAGAAATATTTTTCTTGGTACTTAGTAACTATTTTGTTTTGAATTACTAACTAATTGATTATTATTATTTCTCAAATTTAATTAACTCGTCGGATATCAAAAGGTTAAATTTTTTTCTAGTGTATATCACTCGTTCTTATGATTTACATATTTATACAGTCAATATCTTTTTTTATAATATCTAGTTTTCCTTCATCGAATTGGGTATTCCCAGCAAACTACTATATATAAGCAATGTAAACTTAGATTATATGTTATTGATGCTTCTATAAATTAAATAGAATGTGGTCTATTATATTTTTGCTTGGTGCTTGTTCACTTTTGATTCAAACAAATTTAATCTTGGCGGGCCAGACTGATGATAGTAAGTACTATTTTAATTTAGAATTACTTAAAATATTCAACTTTTTATTTATTTATTTACAATTTTATATATCTGCGAATATTGTCTCCATAATGCTGAAATCCCAATTAATATTTATATGATATCAAAATGATCGTAAATACAAAAACACAAAAATAACTAAATTAATGGATAACTATAAGAATCTATAATATTATAGTAATCAAATTATCGCTTTATTTTAATAGTATCTTGATTAATAGTGTATATGTGTCTTCAGAATGTAATGAATATATTCAATATGCAAAAACTGCAAGAAATAAGCGAGACCTAGGAAAAATTGAAGCTTCGCCAAATGAATTCCCACATATGGTAATTATATTTATCACCACTGTTGTTATCTGCAATATTTTGAGATAACGTAACATTTCTGACGGAAAAATATTATGTGCCTGTTTCTTGTGGCCAATGCTTTTTTGAAAAAAATTTCAAACAAATATTTATGAAACAATAATATTTCTCTATTTAGCTTACTAACTATTTTTGCCGTAAGGAGAACCATTTTCTGCTATTGCAAGATTCGCAAGATAAGAGTAAACATGCGTTGCCGGTTAAAATATTTTTATTCAAAAATTTTTCGTATTTTTGCCAGGCATATAAAAATCTTTACACATAGAGAAAAGTACACGTTATTTCAAAAATAGTCAGAATCCTTTTTGGGAAAGTCCGCTGGTTTAGTAATAGAAAAATGATTCGAAAATATTTATATGGCCTAATAAGGTCAGCAGCTAACAAAAATATCAATAGCGTTATATTATAAATAAATTACAATTATTTATATGATTGAATTTATTAATATTTGTACGTTGTAACAAAGATTAATATTGATCTGTTTTCTTTAAGGCTGCTCTATTATACAATGATAATGAAGTAAAGTGTGGCGGATCACTGATAAGTGATCAATTTATTTTGACTTCAGCAGCATGTGTTCTTCCTTTGAGAGATAATAAGTAAGAAACCTCTTTATTATTTTCACATACACACTTTTATTGAATGATACCATGCATGGTTCGTATTCATCATTTTCCTTCATACATAATTTACTCATTTATTTGAGATATATTTAAAAACAATTTAACCTATTCTTTGTCTTACTTAAATAACGTTAATTGAATATATATAGCTTTATTGTAAGCATGTGATATTGCTGGAAGGTTGAAAGTGAAGGAAAGGGAAGGAAACACGAAGATTTATAGGAAGGTGGTATTTTATTGTGAGCAAGTGGAATACAAGAACGTGTATGAACAATTTGATGAATTTGAATGAAGCGAAAGAAGCGTGAAAGAGAGTAAAGGATTATCTGCTTTCCATTTGATGAGAATTGGTACAATGTTATGTTTGTTTGTATGTGTGTATGCATTTTAATGGAACAAAAAATGCATAATTATTAATTAGCAGTAGAAAATATGGATTATTAATAATATTTAATATTCGTTAGTTATCAAGTTAAGAAAGTTCGTCTTGGCATACACGACATAAGCACATCAAGTAACAATGCAAATATTCAAGAAATCTCAGTATCAAAAATATTTAAGCATCCAGACTTCAAAGCACCAACAAAATATAATGATATTGCCCTAATTCAATTGGAACATAAAGTTAATATTACGAAATCAGTTCGTCCAGCGTGTCTGCAAACAGATCCTAATTTAAATGTGAATTCTGTCATTGGAACTGGGTGGGGAACAACCAGTTTTGCTGGAGAAAAAGCTAACCAATTACAAAAAGTTACACAAGACTTATTTACTAATGAAGAATGCCAGAAATCTTACCCCCCATTTCGACATTTATCTAAAGGTATCACTGATAATATGATATGTTCTGGTGGAAAAACAGAATCAAAAGCGACATGCAGTGTAAGTATTTTCCGTTTACAAACACACTCAAGCTGAGCGATATTTTTGTACAAACTATGGAACTTAAAATAAACATACAACATTGCAAAATTGTTATATATGTACCACGGGTGAAAGTGTTTTGCCCGAAACATGAAATTTTATACAATCACACCTAAAGAGTATTCATTTATTTTAAGCAAAGTTATTGTTGAAATTTCGAAAATAAAAACAATTTTAATTATACACCAAAATGTATTTGAAAAGAGCGAAATATTGACAGTTTTCGACCGAAATTTTGGCTCGAAAAGTATGCCATAACGGCCATTTGTGATAATATTATAATATGCTTCTTTCTAGGGTGATGGCGGTGGGCCATTACAAATTCTGCACCAAGATCAAACTGATGTTTATAATATAGTTGGTGTTATTTCCTTTGGAAAATCATGTGGTGTGGTGGGTGTACCTGAAGTTGCAACTAGAGTTTCTTCTTATATTTCATGGATTGAGAGTATCGTATGGCCATAAAATTTATTATGTATTTGTTGTTCAACTGTAAATAGATGTATGTTTTGTATTACAATTAAACATTACTTACTTCCGTTTTTGTTGCGCATATACTATTTAGTTAAAAAAAAAAACAGTGCAATATTAATGAAAAATTTTTTAATTATAAAATACTTACATACATACATATCTAAGAATCACGGAAAGCCCTTCGAAATTATTCTCATTTTGCTACTCCTACGCCATTCAAATTATCACAATTTTCGTACACGCCCTTCTACTCCTTTTACTTATCACATTTTCCCACTTATTTCAAATGCGACTTCGCTTTCTTTTACTATTCATCTACCACTAATACATTTTAAAATTTTCGTTTCACTCCTAATTAAAATTTCAAGTCAATTTAAATACAATACTATTTGTAATCATATATTTTTACATATAGTATATTTTTAAAAATATTATGCTCGAAACATTTTATTTTATAAAACGTATAGTAATCTGCACCGAGGTTAAACGACAACTCTCCAGCCTAAATTGAACAACCTTGATATGTATCTTATTAAATAATTTATCTAAACTTATTTCTAACTAGATACGTTAGTCATATACGTATATTTGTTATTAACAGATGTTTTTGGACAGTATTTCTTTAAATTTGGTTTAATAATTATTGTATTATTATTCAATCACAAACGTATAAGGTAAGAAAGAGAAAACACCATATTTTAGTTTGATAGTAATGTTTTAAGTTACGTAATAGTTATCTTGACATTTAACTGACATTGAATACCATTTATAAATAAATATTTAAATGCCGTCAGATTTATAAATAAATTATCAAAATCTATATTTTTTGTCAGAAATAAATAAAAGATTGTTTTCATTATAATTTTTATCCTATTATGAGTTTTACCGTTAAAAAAAGAAAAATTGTATTACTAACTTGATGTTCCATTCTAATATGTATCTTATGAACTTAATTTTAACAACCAACTTCATTTATCTCTTTTTATAAATAAATTCAAGTTCAAATAATAACTGCCTTTACAAAATTTTCTAATTTTGCTACTAAACAATCTGGGATAATCTTGGTAATACATGTTTTAATAGATGTTACATTATATAACTACACCTGCACAGAATAATAGGGTAATTATTTTTATGGTGTTTCTAAAATTGCAGATTATCGAGTTGTGATGTGGCTGCAAACAGTTTTACTGAACACATTTTATGTGCTTTTGTTTATTTTTTCAACAATATATATTTATTTTAAATATATATACAATCATTGGGCGAAAGAAAATGTTCCATATTTGGAACCAACATTTCCGTTTGGAAATGTAAAATCTCTGATATTAGTGAAAAAATGTTTCGGTGATTGTTTCGCAGATATTTACAACGACATGAAACAAAAATCTAAATATTTTGGTGGCATTTATATGTTTTCCAAGCCTAATTTGATAGTAATTGATCCAGATATTATAAAAACTATACTTACAAAAGAATTTGCTCATTTCTCAGATAGAGCAATGTATAGCGACGAAGCAAGTGATCCGTTAAGCATAAATTTAGTTGCTATTAAAGGATTGAGATGGAAAACATTACGGGCGAAAATGACACCGACATTTACGTCTGGAAAAATGAAGATGATGTTTCATACTATTTTGAATTGCACCAAGGAATTAGCAAGCGTTTTAGATGAGCATATTGAAGCAAAACAACCGATAGATATTCGAGAAATGTTCGCGAGATTGGCTACGGATACAATTGCATCGTGTGCATTTGGTTTGGACTGTAACAGTTTGAGAGATCCAGATAACGATTTCAGGAAATACGGGAAAAGAATTTTCGAATTTACACTAAAGGATTCAATTTTGAATATGATGTCAACTAACTGTCCCGAACTTCTCAGATTTCTTCAGATACCTTTGACAAGTCCTGAAGTAACAACATTTTTCATGAACATTCTAAACCAGACAGTAGAATACCGAGAAAAAAATAATGTGACTAGAAAAGATTTTTTGGACTTGATGATACGTTTAAAAAATAAACAAAGTGTTTTGGATGACGAAGATGCCATAAAGGAATATGAAACTGGTATTTCGTTTAATGAACTGGCAGCGCAGTCATTTGTATTTTTTGCTGCTGGTTTTGAAACTTCATCATCAGCATTGAATTTTTGTTTATACGAGTTGAGTTGTAACACAGATATTCAAGAAAAAACCAGAGCTGAAATAAATAAAATATTAAATCAGCATGGCGGAGAGCCAACATATGAAGCTGTAATGGAATTGAAGTATATGGACAAAGTATTTAATGGTAAGAAAATAGATTATGCCAACAAATTGGGCTCACATAAAATTTAGAATAACGCTATTAACGAAAATACTTCATTTGTTTCATTTAGATACATCAATTTCTTCATGTATGCTCTTCTATGCCGTTTGTTCACAATTTTTGATTCATGCCATACATTCTCAATCATATCACACACACACGCACAAATAGACGCCATGCTAAAAATACTCAGTCTTGATTCAGAGAAGGTCAATAGGTATATTTACGTTAAAATCTCGAAATCAATCTTTTCTTCGTATAAGAAAGTAAAACATCTGCAGTATTTTGCACTGAACTATCTTATACGCATTTTGGTTAGATCACATTCTATTTTTATTATTTTTCTATTTTATTATATTTCGGAACACTTTTACACTAAATATATTTCTTAGATTAAATATAGAATATCACATTTCAAAATATTCAAGTTTATTTTGTTAAACAATTGACAGACGCAGATGATACGATTTATGTAAAAATAAATACAATAAGAAGAAACTTCAATAGCCATTATTTTTAAACCAGTACTTATTTTGGAAAAAGTTTCAAATAAAAGTTGTGCCAAATATAAATACCTGTAATTTTTATCCAAACTATTTTTCTGTAACTGTAACCATATTTTGAGTAAGAGCAGAAGCAGCAAAAAGAGATTAGAGTAAACACGCACTTCCGGTTTGAGTTTTTTTTCAAAAATAGGAAATGCACACCTCCAGGCATATACAAATCCTAAGTGAAAAGTTTAAAATTTTTAAATGCGTGAAACTAATATTTAATTTTGAAATTGCAGAAGTCCTCAGAAAATATCCACCAATTCCAGTACTGGCACGAGAGTGTACAGCTGATTTCAAAATGCCACATAGCAACTACACTTGTAAGAAAGGAACTGAAATTGTTATTTCAACAATGGGAATTCAACGTGATCCACAATATTATCCAGAACCAGACAAATTTGATCCTGAAAGATTTAGCGATAAAGAGAAAGACAAAAGGCATCCATTTACATATTTACCGTTTGGTGAAGGCCCTAGGGGTTGTATTGGTATGATATCTTACTAATAGATTCCTGTAATTATCCATAAAAATATTATAATTAATCAGAATATAATATAGTATTTCGGATACATCATTTATGCTGAAATTGCTTTCGCGTTGTGTAGGACAATATATATATATATATATATATATATATATATATATATATATATATATATATATATATATTTATATATATATATATATATATATATATATATATATATATATATATATATATATATATATATTTAATTAGCATTCTCTACTTTTAATACATTTACAATAAATAGTTTTGTATAGTTTACATTTATAACAATTTTAAAATATAAAAAATGTAGCTTCTCTACAAAATCTGGAGAATGTACACTTCTTATGAGCGTTTTCTGTAACATCCAAGGAATAAAATCAAAAAACTGTTTTTTGAACATTTTATAACATTTGTTAACATAGTATAACACACATATATATCTTCAAGTTTATTTGATAATGAAAAAAAAAGGTTATAATAAAATAATATAATATAATATTGTTCGCGTTGATATGTTACTGATTTTTTTTTTTTTCAGCTAGTCGTTTTGCTCTTCTTCAAGCAAAAATTGTATTGACGTCCCTATTGAAGGATTATCAATTTTCGCTTCATCCAAATACTAAGTCACCAGTCCAGTTTGATCCAAAAAATATATTTCTCTGTCCTGTCGACACAATCTGGTTGTCAACTAAGAAAATTCAAAAATAGTTATTAACTTATAGTGGTAAAAGAATGAGTGCTACTGTAAAAATTCGTGTATATTTAGTAATAAAAAAATTATGGTGTAACAAAATAATGGCTATTGATATTTCTTTTTACTTTCTTATATTATTTCTTATATGCAAACCGGAAGTGCCTGTTTACTTTTTTGCGGTTTCTGCAATTACTCAAAAATGGTTGAAGTTACAGAAATGTTGTTTGGATTAAAATATTAGTTATTAATATTTCGTATAACTTTTGTTTGAAATTTTTTTCAAAAAAGGCACCGCAAACAAGAAAATGGCAATTGAAATTATTTCTTATTATAATTATTTCCACATAAATCGTATCTACTATGCCTGTCAATTGTTTAATAAGAAACCAAAAACTTATATAATTTGGAGTTTGACATTTAATATTTATTCTAAGAAATAATTTAGTCAAATTGGAAAAATACTCTAAATATGATATAACCGAAATGCATGTAAGAAATTTCGCTGCATGACACTGCAGATGTTTAATATATTTATTTTTACATAAATCGTATTATCTCCGCCTGTCATTTGTTTAACAAAAAAACAAAATAGACTTAAATAATTTGGAGTTTGGCATTATAAATTTATTCTAAGTAATATATTTAGCGTAAAAGTGTTCCAACGGATAGCAAAATATTATAAATTAGAAACATAATAAAAATATGTGACCTAACCAAAATGCGTATAAGAAAAGATATTGCAGATATTTTAATTTAAAAAAATGCTTATGCCATGTAAGAAAATTTAAAGTTGGTTTTTACAGATATATACATATTTATACATATATAATAAAAATAATAATTTAGTATCCGGTTCAATGATACAACCATAACATAGAGATTCGGCATTAAATACAATTTTGAATTACTTTTGAATGTCCACATACATTTTCAATTCAGTTCACTTCTAATTTGATCTCTGTATTAAAAATAGTTGTTACAATATGTTTTACCTAATATTTTTGTGATTCCTTAAGATTTACTGACACTATAAATCAGAAAAAGAAATATATTATATTCAAGAAACAAAATAGTTGCCAAATAATAATATGCTAAGATATTGTAATCAGATTTGATGTAAACTTAGACAGGTAGGTACGTAGGTAGTCTTAAAATCAAAGACGTATCAGTTGCTAGCAGAAATAAGCATCAGTTTTTATTTGTTTGGATAAAAGTTCATAAAAAAAAGTAAGTTTCGATAATTTCAGCTTCGGTCGTTTTATTTGTTTTATTGTTCAAATAAAAAACTTTCAACTTTGCTTTCTTTTTAGCAGATACAAAGTTCACTTCCTTGATTAAAATATGACGAAATATCAACTGCATTACACTATAATTTCTAATGGTTTGATGATAATTCATATAGATAGAATACATTTCTTATATACTATTCTTTAAATAAAATGACTCCTTTTACCTATTTATGCCTTTTTAATACCCAATTACAAATATTTATATGATTATATTATATATTCTACCTATATCACACGAATACTTCACATACATCTACGTCGTTTACTTAAGGAAGAATAAGACTTTATTATCTTATGGTATTCACGAAACGTGGCTTATATTCTAAATATAGATTCTCATAAAAATGCACTTACATATATAACCAATAATTACTTTCTTATGCTCAGTATAAGTAAGTATTGTAATCACGAAAAATTTCAATCTGGAGATTTTAACGGAAATATACGTTTTGTGTTGTGTTGAAATATTTTTCCAAAAAGGGTACTGGTTTCAAGATAATGGCTATTTAAATTTCTTATTATATTTATTTATACATAAATCGTATCATCTGCGCCTGTAAATTGCTTAACAAAATAGTCCTAAATAATATGAAGTTTGTCATTTAATATTTATTCTAAGAAATATATTTAGTGTAAAAGCGATCTAAAGGTTAGAACAAAAATTATAAATTAGAAAAATAATGAAACTACGACGTGGTTTAACCCTAATGCGTATAAGAAAGTTCGGTGGATGACACTGCAGATGTTTATTTTTCAGATACATGGTTGCCGTTAGCATTTATTAACCGTGTAGTCTCCAGAACCAATAAGTAGCTATTTCTTACACTCGTTAACCATATGGTTAAATTTCCTGATACGTTTTCGAATCTTATTTTAGTTAATTCGTAATTTCGAGTATTTTGCTGATTGTTATTTACAAGTAACGAATTCTGCTTCATGCCATTTGGATAATTAGATACTTTCGTATGATTTTTTTAATATCACACGAAACCGTGAATTCTTCTACTTTTAATTTTACGCATTGACAAGTAAAAGTTTCGCGTACTTAATTATTACACACTCTACAATTCAGATCGCTGCATTTTGATATTGAGGAGCTCAATAAAATACGCCCATGCATTTGAATGTATATATAATGCATTTAGGTATAGGTATTTATTTGTAATTATTATTTTCACTAGTATGATTATCAGGCTTAATATAACACGGAAGCTGTTACAGCATATGAATGGATTATAAAGATTTCTCATTGCTGAAAAAAAAAAACGGATTATTAATATAAATTTTAAATACTATATTTTAATCACTATATTATATGCACACTGTGACCTTTGTTTCTGTTGATATCGTCTATTTTATAATTAAATATTTATTTTTCCTGTTTTCGAGTTAGTATAAAAGCAGCATCCAGAAAATAAGCGATTAACAGTTTGTATTTACTCATCCAATGCAGTAGTAAATAAACCAATCAATCTTTGATGAAATGAGTAATAGGAAGCTAAATAAATTTCTAACACACGAAAGAATGCTTTTATCCTATTTAATAGCTAAAAACCAATTTTTAATAAAACTTAGCGAGCCATATTATGAAATTAGACTATTAGCTTATAGCTAGCATAGAAATGATTTGCTTGGTTTGAAATAAGATTTCAAAACGCTGCAATTCTTACAAATACTAAATAAATATTAATGATAAGACATATTCCTGAATAATAGTAAAATTACAAAAATTAACCAGATTATGCTAATATAATTACAAAATATGAAAACAACAAATATGGTGGCTGCTCCAATAATATTATAAATCAGAAATGCAATAAATAAAGTAAAATTTTATTTTGAACTAATAGTACTGATATAAAATAAGCGTATTTTGCGGTAAATTCATTGATAACCAATTCAATCTTAGCTTTAGACTGAACGAGCCCGACGACTATGAATCATCTCGACAAAATAAAACAAAAAATGGATGTGTATTTATCGATGCGCGATTTTAAGAGTGCGTTAGTTTTAATTCAGCATTGCTAGTTACATTACACGTAAGTCAATGAGTGTAGAACATGTTTGATGTCAATGCCTATTTAGATATCTTGTGTGATATCATTCGTACGGCCGATGAAGTTCAAAACAAAAATCAAGAGCAACCATGCGAATTAATAGATTCTTCATCGGTTTTAGACGAAATTTTTAATGAAGTGGTAAGGAGTTTATAATCAAATCATTCATTATATGATGTTCGCTGATTATGTATGTTTTTTAAAGTGGTCCTTAATGCGAGTTCGGTGCAAATTCTTAGTGGTAAAAATATTTTATATATTATAGAAGTGTAAAACAAGCGAGCCAAATTGATTGTATCAATTTATAGTGTAAGCAATGGAAAATAAAATCTGAGATCAACTATTTGAATTATACTTTAAAACATCGTAGAAATAGAGATAATTTTTTACGTAAATCCTGATCAGTTATCCGTGAATTGGACAATAAATGGTGAATTTTCAATCCTAATTTCATTAGAGGCTAGAATTTTTCTATAGAAAAAATATATAAAATAAATTAAAGCAAATTTATTTAAATAATTTTGTTGGTACGCTAAATTTTATGGAATAATATGTAGTGCATGTTTATCAGTATCTGCCAATGAACTTTAGAGTTCTTGCTATAAATAAACATTAACTATCACATTTCAACAATATTTTAAGCATTTTTTGTTAGTGTGTCAGTATATCACAACTTGGTTTGTATTTGTAAATTTAAATCACCAGCATTCATATTATAAATCCGTAAAGCCGTAAGGCATCCGTAAATCAATTATATTCTCAAATTATGTCTGTCTTTTATAATGTTATTTTAAAGCAATTTTATCAAAATTAATACATTTTTGGCTACGGCATGAATATTTTTCCGATTAAAATACGAAATGAAAAAAAAAAATTGTATATTCTCTTCCGATTTTGATTGTATCACAGTGCAAAATACTGCATTAAATAAAACAAATATTACATTTAATTATAATTTTTCTTAACGAAATATTCACATATTTTTAATATGCTGATACTGGAATATAATTTAATATTAAATTCGGCTTATTTTCTCATATATTATTTATACATAATTTTAAAATAAACCTGTGACATTTTCGGGATTTATCAATCATTTCTCTGATTTTTCTTAATATTAAAATATCTGCAATATCTTACACTGAACTATCTTATACGCATTATGGTTACATCATATCATATTTTTCTAATTTATAATATTTATTCTAAACTTTGGAAAACTTTTACACTAAATATTTTTCTTAGAATAAATATAAAATGTCAAATACCAAATTATTTAAATCTATTTTGTTTTTTTGTTAAGCAATTAACAGGCGCAGATGAAACGATTTTTGTAAAAATAAATATAACCAACACCCCCTTTCTGAAAAAAAATTTTAAACAAAAGTTATACGAAATATAAATACCTTTAATTTTTGTATAAACAATTTTTCTGTAATTGTTATCATTTTCGAGTAAATGCAGAAACCGTAAAAAATTACTAGAGTAAACAGGCACTTCCGGATTGAATATTTTTTCAAAAATAGGAGGTTCACATGCTAAGTATATACGAATCTGAAGTTTAAAGCTTCATCATTTTACCTTCAACCATTTCGGCTGTAAAGTGCATATATATACACACACACACACACACACACGCACACACACGCACACACGCACACACGCACACACGCACACACAAACACACACACACAAACACAGACGCATACATACAGACAGAAGTAATTCCAAAAATAGTCGGAATCAATTAGGGAAGGTCAAAACGTATATTTACAAACATTTTATAGTGATTATTTTAATGTTTTAAGATACACTTCGACGTAACTACGTCATTTTCCTTGACCTACGTTCATATTCAATAAAAAAACTTACATAGTGTATCTTATATATTCTAGGATCCACAGAAACCAACATTTTTAGCAACCCAATCAAACCCGTCAATATCATTCAGTGAGCTTGATATTGCCAATGCAGAATGTATTAATGAAATATTACGTCTAAATAGTGAAAATATTAGTAAAACATCGTTCCAGGATCCATCATTACTGTCGAGTAGCAATAATTCAACTAAAGCGTATAGTGAAAAAAATTACAACCTTGACGGCACAGAAGCACAATGTTCTGACAAACGATTCAAAATCTTGCGAAGACAACTGACCGTTTCCTTAGCAGAACCCCCAAACGATACAAATCCGGCTGTATGGTTCCAAAAAAGTTTGGAAGATTTGGTGAACTACTTAAGAGTCAACGTTGAGCCATCAGATAAAATTGGTTTGAGCTTTTCTGCACCGGTGTTAGAAGGAAATTCCACTTGGTTAACATGTCGACGAGCTGATCAACTGGACAAGGATGCTGTTTGGTATACTATCAGTCATGCAATGAAGAAGAACACTAATTTATTTAAGATAGCAAACTTCGAAGTAGAACTTACTAGTTAAATTAATATAGAAACTAATAAGTTAGTATATGGGTCTAGTTAAATTATTATAGAAATTGGCTGTTATATGTGCTATAAATTGGAATATATGTTATTGATCTCGAATATTTAGTTCTTGTATGGTATAATTAAATTAAATTTGTTACTATATAATTAAAATAAATAAATATACAAAGTACTTCGTTTAATTCCATTTAATTTAGGACCATTATGCTTATAATAGAAAACAACTGCAGTGTCACGCATATGGGATAAACCACATCGTAGTTTCATTATTTTTCTAATTTATAATATTTGTTCTAACCTTTAAATCGCTTTTACACTAAATATATTTCTTAAAATAAATATAAAATATCAAACTTCAAATTATTTAAGTCTATTTCGTTAAACAATTGACAGGCGCAGATGATATGATTTATGTATAAAGATAATAAGCAGTAATTTAAATAGCCATTATTTTGAAACCAGTACTCTTTTTGTTGTGCGAAATATATATACCGTTTATTTTTATTTATACAATTTTTCTGTCACTGTAACCATTTTTGAGTAATTGCAGAAAATGCAAATAATGACTGGAGTAAACAGGCACTTCCGCTTTGAATATTTTTTTCAAAAATAGGAGGTGCACATCCTAGGCATATGCAAATCTTAAGCTTAAAGTTTCATAATTTTAGCTTCAACCTTTTAGGCTGTAGAGAGCATACACACACACACACATACACACACACACATATGTCAAGTCAGACTCGATTCAAGGAAGGTATATTACTATCTTTTATTTTCCTTCATAAAATTTTTCTGAAAAAACTACCGTTTTTGAGTTATAGCAGAAAATGCAAAAAATGACTAGAGTAAACATGCACTTCCTGTTGGAATATTCTTTTCAAAAATAGGAGGTTTTCTTGTCAGGCATATACAAATCTTAAGTTTGATGTTTCATGATTATATCTTTTACCGTTTAGGCTGTAGAGCGCACACATACACACAGACACACACAGACGGACGTCAATCCAAAAATAGTCGGAATCGATTCAGGGAAGGTCAAAATATATATTTCCGTTAAAATCTCGAGATCGGAATTTTTAATGATTACAATACTTACTTATATTGCGTATAAGAAAGTAAAAATAGAATCTTCATTGCAGAAGGTGGAAGTAAATTGTTCAAAAAAAAGTTAAATACGATACCGACTTATTATCCTCCATAGCTGTACTAGGGATATTATATTTTAAATTTATTTTAATTAGTGAATGATTACTTAAACAACTATTTATTTCATATCAAAATAGAAAATAAATTGTTTACTAAGTCTCTCTTATCACCATTTTTATTTTAAAAGAGCAGTCAGGTTATTCATAATTTTGCAATAGGAAATTATGTATCGATATATGTATATATAGTTCATTGACCATAATCATGATCATTTATCAAATTAGTGTAGAATTTTATCTTATTTGATTTTGATGCTTATTCTGTAACAATTAAACTCAAATTTCTACCCAAAATTATAAAGGTTTTTCTGTAGTAATTCTATAAGCGTTTCTTATCGTTTCATTTATTTATGGAATCTAATTATGAATGTGTTTAACAATACGGATTGCAACCTTTCACCTTCTACAATCAGTGGTCTGTTCCATTATCGGCAAGTTGCACAATTTACTAATATTGTTATTGTTGATGTCATATGTTGACAACTATTTTTACTTTCTTATACGAAGTAAAACTACATTTACTATCATGAAAATTATCGAATTTGTGTTTTTAACAAAAATACACTATTTGTCCTCTGAATTCAGTCTGACTATTCTCGCAAATCAATCATATTATTATAAACCTAGATTTGTACAAGGCTCGCAAGAGAATATACTATTTATAAAAAGAATATTCACCGGAAGTGCATGTGCACTCTATCAATTTGCGCTTGTTTTTGCAATATCTTTGAAACAGTGAAAGATATGGATGTTTTTGCTTCTACATATAGTGAAGCAGTTACGAGAAAATTGTAATTGAATTTCTTATTTCTAAACAAAATATGCCTACTTCGTATAAGAAAAACCAATGCAGAAGACTGCAAACTTAGAACAGTTTGAAACTAGACTTTGCTATGACATAATGAAACAGTATTTATCCGGAATGTCCTCGATTATTAACAATATGCATTTTGTTTAAAATTTGGGTAAAATAATCTTTCAAATTACCATGTTTGTGATATGAATCTTATTTCAACACATATTTGACCTATATCAAAATTATTTGCGATAATACGAAAAGAATATTTCGTTTATTGAAATATACGATTATAAATTCTAGTTTCATTAACAAAGTTCAAAGAGAGATAAGATATATCTACATACATGAACTTCAATTCTATTTAATTAACCTATCCATTATTTTAGGTTTTGCAGCTATCACATTCGATTTAGGGATTAACACCGAAAAAATACCACATAACATTAATTTATATAAGCATAGCCGTATTTGCAAAGATTTTCAAAATTCAGATTTGTGATAATTTTAGAATTACGTAATTTTCTAAAGAACGACAAAAGTTCGATAAATGACTTTGTCATGAAATTGATAACTGATTTGTTTCAGTGCTCTTAAAATTCGGGTCTTTACCTAACTTTTCTTGAAAAAAGAATGTTTTTCAGTTATTTTTCTTTTCGGGTTGGGTAAATGATAGCGACTACGGGTTTTGAGAATGTTATTTATTAACATTTTGTCTAAAAAAGTGAAATTTTTGACGGCGAAATTTCAACTTCCGGCTGAAAGATGGCGTCCACACCGCGGACATGCACGCCGTGCATAGCTCATCGGGCGGAAATCTGCCGATCGTCCTATAAAATTGAAACACAAGCGGGTTCGAAAATCGGATTGTAGACAAAATTTATTGGATTAAACACCAAGTACAATTGGTCAATAATTGACAAAATAGTGGCTGTTTGAATAAAGAGTCGTGTTTTTCGTCATTTTTTTTACTTTGGCGGGCTATAAAAATTATTATTATTGACGGAATTACATGAGAGATAAGTCTTTAATCCAATAAATTTAGTTTACTTTCAGTTACGTAAAGAATTATCGAAATCTGATCAGAACTTTTTGAGTTATCTTCCTGCCCTATAATAAAAAAGCTGACGTGTCTGTCACTGGACTTTCTTATACGCATGTTAATTAGTTAGTTAGAATTAAAAAAAACTCATGCACTGATATCTTAAATAAATTTTTAAGAAATTTTAATTTTGATTAACCTAACAAAAATATCGTTCGCTGAATATATCCGCAATTGTATACAAATGAAAACAAACAGCAAAAACACACGACCCATTCAATATAAGATCATATTTCTTATCGAAATTGTTGAAAATGTATGATGTTAGTTAGTCGTGTAATAGCGTTTGAATTTTTGATGGTAGCCACCTTTAGTGCGGAGGTAGCACTACAATATTAAATGCTGTATTACGTTATTCGTCACTGTATACTTGTCTGTGGATCAGCGCCAGACATGTCGTGGCGAGTAGATCAACTACTGCCGAGGGACAATTATATAGACATTACCTCCGCTCGTAGACGTGAGAAGTATTGAATCTAATATTGAAAATAACTTAATTTTTGTTGTAACCGGTACCTTTTCTGAAAATACTTTTCAAATAAAAGATATGCGAAATTTTAATATCTTTATTTTCATTCTTACTAATTTTGCTGTAAGTACTACCACTTTTGGGTTAAAGCAGCATATTGAAAAAAACACTCCTTTTTTGTAACCAGTACCTTTTTTGAAAAATATTTTCAAATAAAAGTTATGCGCAATATTACTATCTTTTATTTTCCTTCATAAAATTTTTCTGAAAAAACTACCGTTTTTGAGTTATAGCAGAAAATGCAAAAAATGACTAGAGTAAACATGCACTTCCTGTTGGAATATTCTTTTCAAAAATAGGAGGTTTTCTTGTCAGGCATATACAAATCTTAAGTTTGAAGTTTCATGATTATATCTTTTACCGTTTAGGCTGTAGAGCGCACACATACACACAGACACACACAGACAGACGTCATTCCAAAAATAGTTGGAATCGATACAGGGAAGGTCAAAACGTGTATTTCCGTTAAAATCACGAGTTCGAAATTTTGCATGATTACAATACTTACTTATACTTCGTATAAGAAAGTAAAAAGTCGTCGAAAAACCCGTTTGAAGTTTACAGTATACGTATTGCAGGCCGGTGCATTGTTCGCTTCAGCCTGCGAAAAAGTTGGTATAGAGTAAGAGTTTCCCAAGTGTGCTACTGATTTACACAAGGTTTTCGGATTTTGTTCAAAATTCATATTTAGGTAGATCTAATGAATAAAAATTAGGCTCTGAAAATATTTTGGAAAAAAAATATTTAATTTTTGAGCTATTGAATATTTTTGAGTTAATCAATTAAATAATTAATATCTCAGATATTAGTTGATAGAAATTTATGAAATTTTGGTAAAATGTAGCTAATTGATAGTCTATATAGACTTTGAATTCGGGGATAACGCTTTGTAGGCATATTCTACACATTCTAAACTATCAACAAGTGCAATAAAAAAAATCGATTTTTTGAAAAAAAGTTAGGTAAAGACCCCCTTAAGTGAAATAGAAATTGATAAGCAGCGCAAATGTTTTTTTATGCATTGGATTTTCTTATACATAGTAGTAATATATTTTTTTAAATAGGAGGAATGATTATATTTTAAACATTACATAATTATTTAATATATTATATTAGAAATTATTATGGCCGAATGAACATAAAATCAAATATATTTATTATAACTTAAAATCTGAAAAATATAAAATGCATTATAATTTTAAACATTTCTTTTTCAAATCTATTCTTGTTATGAAAATTTTAAATGGAATGCCCCATATATATACGGTTGAGGTAATATAATTACCATTTACCAGGAAGCAGTCAATTGAAAAAAAAAACATCTGCAGGGTCATGCACCCAACTTTCTTATACGCACTTGGGTTAAGCTACATCGTAGTTTCATTATTTTTCTAATTTATACTATTTGTTCTTACCTTTAGATCGCTTTACAATATATTTTTTAGAATAAATATTAAATGTCAAACTTCAAATAATTTAAGTCTATTTTGTTAAATACGATTTATGTAAAAATATATATAATAAGCAGAAATTTATTTTGAAACCAGTACTCTTTTTGGAAAAAAAATTCATAAAAAAGTTGTGCTAAATAGAAATACCTTTAATTTTTGTTCATGCAATTTTTCTGTAGCACTAATCATTTTTGAGAAATTGCAGAAACTGCAAAAAATGACTAGAGTAAACAGGCACTTCCGCTTTGAATATTTTTTTCAAAAATAAGTGCATATGCAACTCTTAAGTTTAAATTAGCATAATTTTAGCTTCAACTGTTTAGGCTGTAGAGAACATACACACACACAGACACACACAGACAGACAGACGTCATTCCAAAAATAGTCGGAATCGATTCAGGGAAGGTCAAAACGTATATTTCTGTTAAAGTCTCGAGATCGTATTTTTTCATGATTACAATACTTACTTATACTGCGTATAAGAAAGTAAAAACGTTTCAGCGCCTCGTTTGTTATCATCAGTGTTATAATAATGGAGATATTAATATTAAACTACCATTATTGTATAGGTTATAGTTTTTAGTAACTGTAACGCATAATTTTAAAACATAGATGTAACATTTTAGGAAATATTTTTTTTATAACTTCTCCATGTTTCTGTTATGGATGATTAAATGTGTAACAATATATGAAGACTTGTATATTTACATACTTTTGTTATTCTATATTTTTATACAAGTTTCTATAAACAACTGATAGGCTTTCAATATCCATTTGCGTATTGATATTGTTTTTGTTATTAGTGATGAATAAAAATTAAGAACATAGGAATGTAGTACATACTCTTCTTAACATACGCAAATACAATTTCTCTAATAAATTTTACATGTCAAATATAAATACAAAATTCGTTAATAATTTTATACTGCGTTTATTGAGGCTATACTTATTATATAACATTATAATAATTGGAAAGCACTGATTTAATAAAATGATTTTTTTTCGTGATTACAATTTTTCTGTATTTGAAATAAAAATGTGTATCTCCTTTTTATCTAAACTGATTCCTACTACGTACTTTTATATGTGAAAGTTCAGCGCAGGGCACTGCATCAGATGATTTATTTAATAGCGGTCTGTCAATTTCCTGTTTTCGTCTTCGTAGTGGCACCGATAAACAAATTGTTTACTATTCACAATCTCTACAAAAATATCTAATTTGAGTACATAATTATATGAAAAGCTACCTAGTAACAAAACAAAGTAATTATTAAAGATTGTAATGAGACTCTTATTAAAATATCCGTAATGGCTTGCACTGAACTCTCTTATGCGTATTTTGTTTAGATAAGAAGGATATTCAAATAATAATAATTTATATGTAATAATAATAATTTTAACACTTGATAAGTTTCACATATGAAACTTATCAAGTGTTAAAATTATTATTATTACCTATTAAATATGTTTCATCAAGTGCCCACCAAACAAACTTTAAATTTAATAATTTATATAGTTCAAGAAAATATAATTATTAAAATAATACGAAGCATTCAAATACTTTTTATTTTCTTCAACATTTTAACGGATATATACGTTTTGACCTTCCCTGAACCGATGCCGACTATTTTTGGAATGACATCCGCCTGTGTGTGTGTGTGTGTGTGTGTGTGTGTGTGTGTGTGTGCATGCTCTCTACAGCCTAAACGGTTGAAGCTAAAATTATGAAACTTTAAACTTTAGATTTGCATATGCCTGGGGTGTGCAACACTTATTTTTGAAAAAAATATTCAAAGTGGTAGTGCCTGTTTACTCTAGTCATTTTTAGCAGTTTCTGTAATTACTCAAACATGGTTACAGTTACAGAAAAATTGTTTGGACACATTCTATTTGTCTGGGTGTGTGTGTGTGTGTGTGTGTGTGTGTGTGTGTGTGTGTGTGTGTGTGTTTATGTGTGTATTCGCTTTACAGCCTAAACAGTTAAAGGTAAAATTAAGGAACTTTAAACTTAAGATTTGTATATGCCTGCTAGTAAACTTCTTTTTGAAAAATATATTCAAACTGGAAGTTACTTTAGTTAATTTTTTCGGTGTTTGCAACTACACAAAAATGATTGTAGTTACAGCAAAATGTTTAGGATAAAAATTTCGCATAACGTTTGTATGCATTTATTTTTCTTATCTCAAAATGACGACTATTAAAATTTCTTCTTATTATATTTCTTTTTACCTAAATCGTATCATCTGCAAATAATTTGACCTTTAATACTTATTGTCTGCAATATATTTATGTGAAATATTATAAATGATTAAAATAATAAAGATATAATTTAATCTAAATAAAGTGCGTAAGAATGTTCAGTATGAGACAATACAGATATCACTATTTATATTTCTTAAAATAGATATTAAATACCAAATTATCTGAGTTTAATTTGTTTTTCTGTAAAACAATTGACAGTTGATACGATTTATATAAAAATAAATGAAATAAGAAAAATTTTCATTCTCTAGGCACCCTTCTTGAAAGGAAGTTTCATACAAACATTTTGCGAAATATTGATATCCAAAATTTTTATTCCTACTGTATTTGTTGTAGATGTTAACGTTTTTAATTTATTGCAGAAACCGCTAGCTAAACTAGTCACAATTTTACTTTCAAACGTCTAGCTTGTAGAGCTTTCTATCACAAATTCGCTCACCCACAAACAGATGTCTTTCCGAATACAGTCGGAATCGATACATAGAAGATTAATAGATATATATCTGTTAAAATCTTGAGATCGATTTTTTGCAAGATTACTATTTCGTATAAGAAAAAATATCACAAACTATAAGCTGCAAAGGTAAACCAAAGAAGTTATATCTGTATAAGGTATCACATGTAATATCGAGCACTTTGTCTATTACCAGTTTTCTTCATCTTTTAGGAGTTCCCAAACTAATATGATTATATCTTTAAACTCTAACAAATTCAGTATGTTATGGCAAATTAAATATAATGTTGTGAGAATGGAAAAGATCGCTTTTATACTATTAGAAGCATGTGATTTAACTAGTTATGTAATTAATAAGTACGTCATGGCAGGATGTTAGTCAAATATATCTCGAGAATGTATTACAGATATGCAATTGATTTGAAAGAGTAATATGAAGTCAACATACAAACTATAGACACGTAATTGATCTGAAGTCAAATATGTAGATTTTTTCGTAATTTTCAAAGATCGGCTGAAAATTTAATAATTCAATAATAAATTATTGCATTTAATTAAAATAAATTTTGCGTGTGCAAAGTTATTTACTGCAATGTATTTTTGAAATCATTCAAATAGATACTACGCATAATATGTTTACTAAGCCAACGAACTGTTTCAATGTATTTTATATATATAGAGAAATTTATCAGTGCCTGGCATTGAACTTCAGCATAATATAATCGACGCATATATTTATTTATTTTGTGACAGTTTTATATGCGTTGATAACTATTTATCTCATGTTGGCAAACTTTGTATCCAATATAAGTTGTTTTTCGAAATATACTGACCCATTTCAACAAATACCTATAGATATATCTATCTAACCTTGATGTAGAAATAATTTGATGATTATATTAAGTAAAGCACGTACACAGTTTCATAAAAACCGTATCGATTGAATAATTAAATATCTGAAAACATGTAATGCTAATAAATCTCCAAATATAGCCACGAAAATTCATAAAATAATGTAAAATTTTCAGTTTTACTCAATCATATTTGTATATAAAACACAATTTATTATCTACCTTTAAAAAAATTTTCGGCGTAACAAAATAATAATTATATTACTAATAAAAAGCTGACGTGTCCGCCATTTAACTTTCTTATACGCATTTTAATTAGATCGTTAGAATTTAAAAAATTTAAAAAAATATTAGTTTTTTAAATTTCAACGACCTAATTAAAATGTGTATAAGATAGTTCAGCGACAAACACGAATGTAAGCAGATGTAGTGCCGCACCGTCGCGATTACTTCAACTACTGACGGAGAACATGTCTATAGACGTGAGAGGTATTGAATATAATATTCGAAATAACTTATTTTTATTGTGACCAGTATCTATTCTGAAAAATATTTTCAAATAAAAATTATGCGAAATATTAATATCTTTTCTTAACATTATTACTAATTTTACTGTAAGTACTTCCGGTTTTGGGTTTTATTAGAGAGTGCAAAGAATGACTAGAGTAAACATGCATTTCCGGTTAGAATATTACTTTCAAAATTAAGATGTTTTCCTGCCAGGCTTATACAAATCTTAAGTTTGAAGTTTCATAATTTTATCTTCTATCGTTTAGGCTATAGAGCGCATACATACACACACACACACACACACACACAAACATATGTCAAGTCAGACTCGATTCAAGGAAGGTCAAAACGTATATTTCCGTTAAAATCTTGAGATCGAAATTTTTCATGATTACAATACTTATACTTCGTATAAGAAAGTAAAAATTGATTCAACATATAAAATAATAAATATGACAAATTATCTGCTTATCATCAACAGCAAAAAGCTACATTTTCACTGTTTGGTTTTGAATTATAATCTATATTTTGGAAGAAATACTACAAAAAGCAGTCTCCCGAAATATGAACGAATTCATAATATTTCTAATTTTTAAAATCTGTAAACCTGGAAGAGTGGTAGTCATATATGAAAAGCATATTTCGTAATAAGGAAACCAGGCGTTCGTTGAGAATACCAATGGCACTCCATGTAATTGTAGAATTTATTATAAATTAATATGCAACAGAAAATAAAATACTTCAGGTTATAATATATTTACAAAAATATTTGTATTCCACTTACTTTGATATATTAACAAATAAAAATATTTACTCTAAACGTCTTCATACCAAAAATTTTTTAGAATATATATTCTTAAAATAAAAAGTAACAGATCATAACTAACCAATATCCAATATTAATTTCCGTTATTTGTTTTTTGAGTGGGTTGTTGAGCAACAAATAGAGAAAAAATAACATTGCATACATCCTAAGATAATTCATCCTACGGACGTGGTAAAATTACGCAACATTATCGTAAGCGTGATAAATATATAGGCGCAAATTTATTCTATAGGTATCAAAAGGACTCCAACTATTCAATAGACAGCTATTTAAAAGCAATAACTTGATATCCTCATAACATAATATAATCCTTATAATTTATTGTTATAGAAATTTGAACGTGAAGAATCAAGATGAGAAATCTGATTGTTATTTTCATTGTATATTTTATTGTATCTATTGAAGCAATTTATTACACGCCAGAAATGGATGTAACCAAAGTCAACATCCGTAATTCTTTTATACCGCACACTCACCGCTTCAAGAGAAATCCGGTGCCTATTCGAAATTCTATAGTAAGAAATCTAGAGGAAAATTGTTTACATGAAAGATGTGATGCGGATTTGTGGTGAACAATGTAGTAAATAAATTTTGTGAAATTATAAATATTATTATATTTATTTTTTGTAACTTATTCTTTGAATATTAAATTTGTCATTGTCTTTTTATTCTGATATTAAATATGATAATTAAAGCCTTTGCGCCTTTTACCTCCATTACACAGTTGCAGGAATCTACGTTTTTAATTGGCTTAAAAACACACCCACACCTACACAGAAACATACAGAAACGTTTAGAAACGTACAGAAACATACATAAACATACAGAAACATACAGAAACATACAGAAACATACAGAAACGTACAGAAACGTACAGAAACGTACAGAAACATATAGATACATACAGAAACATACAGAAACATAAATAAACATGCAGAAACAGGCAGTAACATGCAGAAACATACAGAATTATACAGAAACATACAGAAACATACAGAAACATGCAGAAACAGGCAGTAACATGCAGAAACATACAGAATCATACAGAAACATACAGACATATACAGACATATACAGACACATACAGAGATACAGAAATATACAGAAAATCACAGAAACATACAGAAACATACAGAAACATACAGAAACATACAGAAACATACAGAAACATACAAAAACATACAGAAACATGCAGAAACAGGCAGTAACATGCAGAAACATACAGAATCATACAGAAACATACAGAAAAATACAGAAACATGCCGAAACAGGCAGTAACATGCAGAAACATACAGAATCATATAGAAACACACAAAAACACACATATATACAAGTAGACAGATTTTTCTCAAATAATCAAATTCAATGCAAGGTTAAAGGTTTTATATCCTGTTAAAATTCGAAATAAATTTTTGATGATAATAATACTTATTACTTCATATAAGAAAGAAAAAATATTATAACTATTTGTTCTATGAGTTACACAAAATAATATGAAATATTGTATATCTATTTGTAAATGCGATAATTTGCGAAATAAATGTATGATGGTTGTTATGTTAGAATAGCCACATCACTAAAATTTATTATCTCACTATAAATACACAAAGGCTGTTCTCTATATACATGCATGCACAATAAATGAAATCGCAAATATCCCCACTTCATTTAATTGTATTTAAGATGGAGATTTGATCTTCGAGTATCAGAAATAGTCCATCTGTATGATAGGCAAGTATACGTACATATTTTATTATTATACATAACTCTTATAACACAAAGTGATTTATTTTGTAGATATTGGTACAAATATTCGAACAAGAAGAATCAAAATGAAATATCTCTGTATTGTATTGTTTGCATGTATCATCGTATACATTGAAGCATATATGTATGTGCCTGCAATTAGCCCGCAAATTGGAACTATTTCCACATTAGATCCGGTGGAAAAAATTATCCATGATGTATTTAAGCAACAGAATATTCGTTTGAGAAGAACAACTTTTCCAAATTCGCAACCAAATTCCAACGACTATTATCCATGGGATTCTTGTTTCTTCAAAGATGCATTTGGTAAATGTCAAGAAAATAAGTTCGATACGATTTGATGGTGAAAATGAAAATTATAGAACCTGATGAAATTATAATATAAATATCAATGAATAAAGATTAATATTCTGCAAGTGATGATGTAATCAAAACATACTATTACGGGAAAATTTTGAACAAACTCAACACTGGCACCATACAAAATATATTAGTAGATACATTTATGATTAATAAAATAATTTGGTTCTAACTATTTTCTAATATGCGCTATTAAACTACCTTCTCTAGAAAAATGTCAATTTCCGGTACTAAACTGCGTTTGTCTAATTCATCCCAAATATTCTCTATCACATCCGAAGATATTAAAATTACTTTCGCCGATGAATAAAATTTGTTTCCAAAAATTCAAAATCATTTTCTTGATACTACTAGTAAGCTTTACATTTTTGTTGATTGACTCTTGAAATAAACATCTGCAGTGTCATGCACTGAACTTTCTTATACGCTTTTGGGTTAGATCATATCATATTTACACGATATTTCTAATTTATAATATTTGACTAACCTTTGGAACACCCTTTCACTAAATTATTTTTTAGAATAAATATGAAATGTCAAACTTCAAATTATTTAAGATTTTTGTTTTTCTACTAAATAATTGACAAGCACAGTTGATACGATTTATGAAAATGACTAGAGTAAACATGCACTTCCGCGTTTAATTTTGTTTTCAAAAAGAGGAGGTTTTCTGTCCAGGCAGTAGAGCGCTCACACACACACACAGACACACGCACACAAATACACAGATACACACACAGACAGACGCCATTCCAAAAATAGTCGGAATCGATTCAGGGAAGGTCAAAACGTAAATTTCCGTTAAAATCTCGAGTTCGAAATTTTTCATGACCCTTACTTACAACCCTTACTTATACTGCGTATAAGAAAGTAAAAAGTTATCTTCTTGATGTTTCCCTTGGAAACCAGTCCGTTGTAGTAGCCAGCGTACATTTTCTAGATAAAATACTTTATTAGTGTACGAAGCAAGTTCAACAGCTAAAGCTGAAGCACTCTTCCTTGGAACTTGTTTTTCTAATACATCAACGCACAGTGGTCCGAAACTACAAAAAGTGTGACAAAAGTCGAAAAATGTAAGTCGTAATTTTAAATGTAGTACTATGGGATATCGTTAGGAAGGAGCTATTGTATACAATAGAGAAAAAAAAATCGCCAAAAATCTTAATACATTAGCTATACGTCATCGCAAAGTAACCGGTTACACTAGAAATTTTATACGCACTAGGTGCATCGTTTATTGACATATCGTCAAGTGTTCATAACTTTTTATCTTGTTTTTAATTTGCAATTCGGTTTTGTGATGGACATTCCTGGTGGTATGTAGATCATTTACATACATAACATTGCCCAATATTTATATCTGCCATATATAAACAATAACGTTTAAAATGGTAGTGAAGACAAAAGTAAACATAAACAGTTTTTTACTTAATTTAAAAAAAAGTTGTGATCCCCTGAGATCCTGTGATATGAAAGTAATAATAATATAGCTTGAAGTATTCTTTAACTATTATTGTAAAGATTACCTGCCTTTTCGTGCCGCAAACATGGATACGAGGTTTATTTTACAAGATAATCGTTTATGAGGATCTTTACGTACTAAATCGAAAAATAATTCACGTTTTAAAATTTTTTTTGAGAAACCTATTGCAGTAATTTAAAAAAATTTTGTTGCACATTTTTATACAACTTATTGAAAACTTAAAAAAAAATATTTTTAGCCAATTCTGATTCATCCAGGCGGCGGCAGTTGACGTCTTCTAAAAGTTGTTTTTTAGACTGTCGTATATTTTTGAAGCTTCCTGGAAAAGATAAAGCGAAAATTCTTGATGGGTTATAATTTTAAGACCTTTTCCCTCAGGGAGAATTAAAAAAAATCCAAATTTCTCTTTTTTTCTCGTATATATGGGAATTTTTTCTTTCTTATACTTCTAATCTCGAGATTTCAACGGAAATATACGTTTTGACCTTCCCTGAATCGATTGAAACTATTTTTGGAATGACGTCTGTCTATGTGTGTGTGTGTGTGTGTATGTGTGTGTCTGTCTGTGTGTATGTGTGCGCTCTACAGCCTAAACGGTATAAGATACAGTTACGAAACTTCAAACTTAAGATTTTTATATGCCTGACAGGAAAACCTCCTATTTTGAAAAGAATATTCCAACAGGAAGTGCATGTTTACTCTATTCATTTTTTGCATTTTCTGCTATAACTCAAAAACGGTAGTTTTTACAGCAAAATTTTTGGTATAAAAATAAAAGATATTGATATTTAGTATAACTTTTATTTGAAAATATTTTTCAAAAAAGGTATTGGTTACAAAAAAGGAGTGTTTTTTTCAATATGCTGCTTTAACTCAAAAATGGTAGTACTTGCAGCAAAATTAGTAAGAATGAAAATAAAGATATTAAAATTTCGCATATCTTTTAATTGAAAAGTATTTTCAGAAAAGGTACCGGTTACAACAAAAATTAAGTTATTTTCAATATTAGATTCAATACTTCTCACGTCTACGAGCGGAGGTAATGTCTATATAATTGTCCCCCGGCAGTAGTTGATCTACTCGCCACGGCATGTCTGGCGCTGGTCCACAGACAAGTATACAGTGACGAATAACGTAATGTTTAATATTGTAGTGCTACCTTCGCACTAAAGGTGGCTACCATCAAAAATTCAAACGCTATTACACGACTAACTAACATCATACATGTTCAACAATTTCGAAAAGAAATATGATCTTATATTGAATGGGTCGTGTATTTTTGCCGTTTGTTTTCATTTGTATACAATAGCGGATATATCTAGCGAACGATAATTTTGTAATGTTAATCAAAATTTAAATTTCTTAAAAATTTATTTAAGATATCAGTGCATGAGTTTTTTTTAATTACTACTAATTACTAACTAATTAACATGCGTCTAAGAAAGTCCAGTGACAGACACGTCAGCTTTTTTCAATCATACTTTCCATCCTTAGAGAAGTAGCAACCTAAATAAATAAATTGGCTAACTTGGTCTAGTCTATCTCCATTTACCACAATATTCCACACTATCTCACATTCATTCTTTTTGAACACAATAACATTTGATTTGATTGGAAGCAATGAGTATACGGTAGAAAAGAATTGCGGATATTGAATTCGGTTATATCCATAACAGGTGTGTAATAATTTGCTTCAATGGATACAATAAAACACACAATGAAAATAACAAACAGATTCTTCATTTTCGTTCTTCACGTTTGAATTTCTATACCAATAAACAAAAGTTTTTATTGTTATGACATCAAATTTATTTTATATACCATACCTGTCTATTGTTTAGCTAGAGTTCGTTTGATAACGAAAAAATAAAATTTTCATCTTAAATATGATACATTGCTTATTTTTCCCGCGTGAAACGTTTACCGTGTCAATATTTCGCCAAAATAAACCTACATATCTAGCGATATATCAACAACTAAATTACAAAGTGCTCATAACTGTGATCATCAAGTTGTGATCTCGAAGAAAAAAATAAAAATCGGTACTGATACCAAATAAATAAAGTAAGTACAAGTGTTCGTATATTTGGACAATCAACACGTGCGCGCATAGCTGTTGGCTACCAGCGTGCACTCGTCTTCGAACTCTTCGCGCCGCCAAACCGATCAGTGTTGCCAACGACAGCAAAACCGAAAATCATCACCTAAGAAACAACCCCAACTATACAAATATGCAATCAACAAGTGGAGGACCTAATACCACCACGAATACGGTAACAAACATTATTACAACATCCGCAATGTGCTATTACACACAATCAACTTCAGCACTCATGACATCACCCATAACAACTCCGATGGCGACCAGTCCATATCCTACACAGACCAACCCTCGCCGATTCACACCTATCTCATCTAACGACACTGCCAATAATACGTCGCACAAACAACAAACATCAAATGAAAAAGCTGGCCTCCCGTGGCAAAAAGTACAAACACGGGCAACAAAAAGAACAAGAGGAAACGAACCAGAACAACAAAACGGTAATCAAACCAAGCGTAGTAACAAGAATGTTACTAATACAACAACAACAACTCACACCTCAAATAGATACTCCATTCTGGATAGTGGGAATAACGCATCTCAATCAAAATCGGATCCAAAACCACCACCAGCTTTTATCCAATCAGTCACTGACTATCAATTAATGCTAGAAACCCTCCAAACAATACTACAGAAAGAAGAATTTATATGCAAGTCACTAGCAAACAACACTGTCAAAGTCAACACAAGTACCTCCGAAGCCTATCGAAAACTAGTTCACATGCTAAACAGCAATAAAATTGCATACTACACGTACCAACCCCGAGAAGAAAGGGCATACAGAACAGTCATAAAAAACATCCACCATTCAATCCCAGTGGAGGATATAAAGGAGGCTCTAGAGGAAGAAGGTTTCCAAATAAGAAATGTATACAACATCAGAAGCTGGCACACAAAAGAACCATTACCAATGTTCTTTGTTGATCAGGAACCAGCAGACAATAACAAAAAAATATATGAACTAAAGCACATGCTAGGTACTAAAATAATAGTTGAGCCACCAAGAATAAAGAAAGATATACCCCAATGCATGCGCTGCCAGGACTACGGCCACACGAAAACCTACTGCACCAAACCCCACTACTGCGTTAAATGCGCCGCAAACCACCCGACCAAAGAATGTAAGAAAAACGCAAGTTCACCAGCAACCTGTATCCTCTGCTCAGGATCCCATCCTGCAAACTACAAAGGCTGCCCAGTTTACCAAGAACTACAGAAATCCAGAACAAAAAACATTCAAAATAGAACAAATAACCACACGGATCAGAGAGTAAGAGAGAATATCAGCTACGCAAAAATAACGAGAAATATCGAAAACCCCGAGATAAATACACAACAAACACCCAAATTGCACAATGAAAAATTCTTATCAGAACTCCTGAATAAATTCGAAAATATGTTCAAACAGCTCATGCAACAAAACACGATGATCATCCAACTACTCACGTCACTTGTCAATAAAAACAATGGCTAGCACACTAAGAATTGCACTATGGAACGCCAACGGGCTATCACAACACAAACAAGAAGTTGAAGTATTCTTAAACATACACAAAATAGATATTTTGCTCGTATCAGAAACCCACTTCACAGAGAGAAGCTACTTTTATATAGCAAAATATAAGACATACCACACAAATCACCCTGATGAAACTGCCCACGGAGGTACAGCAATAATTGTCAAGGAAAAAATCAATCACATCGAACTAGAAAAAATTCAAGAAGAATATTTACAAGCCACAAATATCAAAGTACAAGAACTCAACAGTACTTTAACGATATCCGCTGTATACTGTCCACCCAAACATAAAGTGTCAAAAAATAATTTTGAAGACTACTTCGACAAATTAGGTAACAGATTTATCGCTGGAGGGGATTACAACTCAAAACACCCTCAATGGGGATCAAGAGTAACAAACCCAAAGGGAAGAGAGATGCAAAAAGCAATCACAGCGAAAGGATATAAACATATTAGTACTGGAAAACCGACCTACTGGCCCACTGATCCTCACAAACTACCAGACCTACTTGACTTCTTCATCACCAAAGGAATATCACAAAACTTTACTTCAGTAGAATGCTCCTACGACTTACACTCAGATCACTCTCCTGTAATATTAACGATAAGCACAACAATAATAAAGAAAGCCAAAAATCCAACCCTCCACAATAAAAAGACCGATTGGGAATTGTTCAAAAAACACCTAAATAATAACACAAACTTAAAAATTCCACTCAAGACCCCAGAAGACATTGACGAAGCTGTTGAAAGCATAATCTGCCAAATTCAAGACGCAGCTTGGCTTTCTACTCCCACCACAGAGGACACACATAACGAAATTGAGACCAACTATCCCAAATCTCTTAGAGATAAAATCTCAGAAAAAAGAAAAATCCGGCGGCAGTGGCAACAGACACGACATCCCAGATACAAAAGCAAACTAAACTACCTATCAAAAGAAATAAAAAATCTAATAATACAAATAAAAAATGAATCTTTTCAACACTACCTCAGCAATCTATCAGCGTTACCCGAAAACAACTACTCTCTATGGAAAGCAACAAAAAAGTTAAAACAGCCAACCCAGTCAATTCCACCCATACGCAAAACAGACGGAACTTGGGCTAGAGAAAACATAGAAAAAGCCGAGCTATTTGCGGAACACTTCTCAAAAATATTCGAGCCACATCCGACCATATCAGACGAAGAAGAAATCGAAAATTACCTATCATCTCCTCTACAACTGTCCCCTCCCATCAAACACTTTACACCAACAGAAATAGAACAGGAAATAAAATATCTAAACAACAAGAAATCTCCAGGATACGACCTAATCAACGCAAGAATAATGAAAGAACTTCCGAAAAAATCCTTAATCATGGTAACAAATATCTACAATGCAATAATAAGAATTCCCTATTTCCCAGTGCAGTGGAAATTCGCCCAAATCATTTTAATACATAAACCTGGAAAACCACCTCATGAAATCTCATCCTATAGACCAATCTCCCTGCTTCCACTATTCTCAAAACTGTTCGAAAAGCTTCTACTAAAACGACTGAACATAACAATCGAAGAAGAACACCTGATACCAGCACATCAATTCGGGTTCAGAAAACAACATTCGACTATTCAACAAGTCCACAGGATCGTCAATGAAATAGAAAACAGCCTACAAAACAAACAAATTTGTTCTGGAGTGTTTATAGATATAAGCCAGGCCTTCGACAAGGTATGGCACAACGGGTTGCTATACAAAATAAAGAGCAAACTACCGCATCCATACTTTTTGCTAATAAAATCGTACCTAAACGAACGATACTTCCAAATACGATACGAAAACACTCTATCTAAAATACAACCGATCAAAGCAGGAGTACCACAAGGAAGCGTCCTAGGACCAGTCCTATATCAACTATACACAGCTGACCTACCCTGTGGAGATAACGTCCTCACAGCCACATATGCAGACGACACTGCGATCCTAGCAACACATGAAGACCCCGATACATCATCCTCTCTACTGCAAGAATCTCTTGATGAAGTGCAGAACTGGGCAGAAAAGTGGCGAATAAAAATAAACGAACAGAAATCTTCACACGTAGTGTTTACTAACAGAAGAATCAACTGTCCGCCAGTCACAATAAACGGAAACACTTTAAACACAAACGACCACGTTAAATATTTAGGCATGCACCTGGACAAAGGACTAATATGGCGAAAACACTTAAAAACAAAAAAAGCACAAATAGACATCAAAATTAAAAAAATGTACTGGCTCTTAGGCAGAAAATCCCAGCTATCACTTGAAAGTAAGCTTTTACTCTACAAAGCCACAATCATTCCAATCTGGACCTACGGGATCCAATTATGGGGATGTGCAAAGCAATCAAACACTAACATAATACAAAGGAGCCAGAATAAAATACTACGCATGATTGCCAATGCACCGTGGTATGTAAGCAATTATATCTTACATAAGGACCTTAAAATCAAATACGTCCACGAACAGATTCGCAAATTCGCATCTTCACATGAACACAAGTCAACCAACCATCCCAACAATATGGTTGCCAACCTCTCAAAAAACGAAAGCAGCCTGAGACGTCTCAAGAGAACAAAACCATCCGACCTCAAACACATATCCGCACAAGAAACTGTTATCAATATTTGATAAAATAAAGAGGAAGTATCAGTGGATGCTATCCTCACGCACATTATTTGTAATACATCTGATTTGCTTGTTGGCTTCAAATAAAGCCAGTTGTAAATAAAATAGTTAAATTAAAAAAAAAAAAAAAAAATATGATATGTTAACCACGCAAGCATTAATGTTGCTTGATTTTACCACGTCCATAGAATGCATTATCTTATGATTTATGTAACATTAATTTATCTATATTTGTTGCTCAATTTATCCACATAGCAATTGACGAAAATTCATTATGGATATTGGTTAATTTTGAACTGTTATTTTATTTTTGTTCTAAGAATATGTGTTACGTGGTTCAATGTATATTAATAATCTTTTTTACGCCGTTGAGCGCAAACTCAAACACATATATACGCAGACAGACGTCATTGTAAACTTTAGATAGTGTTTTTTTTCATGATTACAATACTTACTTATAACTTCCTATACGAAAGTAAAAATTAACCGATCATAATTGACCAACATCCAAAATCAATTACCGATATTTTTTATTTGAATGAGTTGAGTAATAAATAAAGTTAACTAAGAATACATGTCAATATTCCTTAATATTACATTTATTATGAGATTTTATGGACGTGGTAAAAATATTAATGTGAATTTGTGAAATGCATTTATGACCATTATGATTCTAAAATAGCCACGTCAGCATAATTCATTATCTCACTATAAATAAATGAACAAGGGATATCCTCTATATTCATACGTACACCTTGCAATAAAAAGAACTCACAAATATTCCTACATCATTTATTTCTATTAAGACGTAAATTTGCTCTCCTAGTATAGTAATACTCCAGCTGTACTATATGTGAGTATGCGTATATAATTTATTATTATACATAATTCTTATAACACAAAATGATTTATTTTGTAGATATTGGTACAAATATTCGTACAAGCGGAATCAAAATGAATTATCTATTTATTCTATTATTTGCATATTCCATCGTATACATTGAGGCATATCGCTCTGTGCCTTTAGAGATCTCTGAAAGAGGAACAACTCCTGCATTGAGGCAAGTATATAAAATGTTCAACCAAAAGATTAATCGTTGGAGGAGAACAGCTTATCCACAACGAGATCCATATCCCGACCATTATCCATCGGACTTTTGTTTCTACAAAGATATATTTGGTAGATGTCACAAATATTAAATTCGATATGATTGTATGGTGATAATGGAAATGATAGCACCTGATGAAATTTTAATATAAATGTAAATAAATAAAGTATAATATTCTGCAAATCAAACCCATGAGTATGAAGCAATCAAAATATACTATTACGGGAAAAATTACAACAAACTTAACATAAGCACTATACGAAATATTTAAGTAGATATATTTATGATTAATAAAGTAATGTTTGTAAAACCAATATATTTATTATTTATTTGTCCTATTGAAATATTTTTCTATAAATTATCACTCATTGTTGAATATTTTGTTTTTAGTTTAAATATATGTCTAGCTCATACCTTATTGGTCATCTATCCGATGCAATAAATAAATTATTATTGCTAAAGATCTTCAAAATATTCAATAAATGTTATTCATTTCACATAGTTTATAGATATTAAAAACGTGTGTACTTGTTAAAATGTTGCACGTTTGCTTGCACGCTGTAGTGAGGTCTGATGCTTTCTAAAATAGTTATAAAAGAACCAAAAAATTTATTTAATATTTTGGCCATTTTAGAAAATAGCGTTAATTAGTAATTTGCTAATATGACTATATTTATATAGCTAGTGACATCTGTAGGAGGTTGTTTTAACGAATCGGATAGAATTCTGCAAAATAACACTCAACTAAGCAACCTTTTTGGTTGAATTATAATTGATATAAAATTGTACTGGGTCGGAAATAGTAAAAAATAGAGAAAATAAACTTTATAATCTTTAAATAAGATGGTGTTGTTATCATAAAAATCAGAAACGATTTATAACGAATATGTGAATTAAGTGAAATCGTTAAATTTATCACGGAATATAAGTAATAGATATATAATAAACTGTTTGAATTTGATGTGAGTGCACGCAATAAAAGTAGGATGTACGTTTAGTACTTAATCTACTCTGATTCAATGAAGTCGGATGAAGGAAAAATTAGGCGTCTTTAAGCTTAAGATTTCTATAGGCCTCCTATTTACGAAATAAAAATTCAAATCGGAAGTTCCTGTTCTTGCATATAATCAAAAATGGTTGCACTTACAGAAATACTGTCGGGTTAAAAATTAAAAATATTAATATTTCGCATAGCTTTTGTTTGAAAATTTATTTTCATTTATTTCAAAATGTCTATTGAAATTTTTCTTAGTATATTTATTTTTACATAAATCGTATCATCTGCGCCTGTCAATTGCTTAACTAGAAAAGAACATCTGCAGTGTCTTGCACCGATGTTTCTTATACGCATCTGGGTTAGAACACATCGTAGTTTCATTATTTTTCTAATTTATAATATTTGTGTGTCAAACTTCAAATTATTTAAGTTTATTTTGTTTTTTTGATTGAAAATTGACAGGCGACGATGATAAAATTTATATAAAAACAAATAAAATATGAAGAAATTTCAATAACCATTATTTTGAAACCAAAACTTTTTTTGAAAAAAAATTTCAAACAAATGTTATGCAAAATATAAATATCTTTAATTTTCGTTTTAACAATTTTTCTGTAACCATTTTTGAGTAATTGCAGAAACCGCAAGAAATGACTAGAATAAACAGGCATTTCCGGTTTAAATATCTTTTTCAAAAATAGGAGGTGCACATGCAAGGAATATACAAATCTTGAGTTTAAAGTTTCATAATATTACCTTCAGTCGTCTAGGCTTTAGAGAGCATACACACACACACACACACACAGATAGACGTCATTCCAAAAATAGTCGGAATCGATTCAGGGAAGGTTAAAACGTATATTTCCGTTAAAATCTCAAGATTTAAAATTTTCATGATTACAAAACTTACTTATACTGCGTATAAGAAAGTAAAAATAGGCTCAAATAATTTGGAATTTGACTTTAACTTTAATTCTTATTGTGATACCGTTTTTGAGTTAATGCAGAAACTCCATAAATTACTAGAACAAACATGCAGCTCCAGTTTAAATATTCAATCATTTCGGTTGCAGAGTACTCAAAAACGCATACGCACAACAGACGTCATTTCATGAATATATCGACTCGATCCACAGAAAATCAAAAGGTATATATCTGTTAAATTCTCGGGATTTTTTCCTGATTATAGTACTAACATACTGCATATAAGAAAGTAAAAGTTATTTGTTATTTGGAGGATTAGTTGAGCAATAAATACAGAAAAATTAGTATTGCATACATCCTGTGATGTGATGCATTATACGGACGTGGTAAAATAACACAGCATTATTAATGGCGTAGGATTCATATCGTATTTAAGACGAAAATTTATTTTATCGGTATCATAAGAAATCTTACTATACAACGAGCAGGTATATATATATATATATATATATATATATATATATATATATATATATATATATATATATATATGTATATATATATATATATATATATATATATATATATATATATATATATATATAAATTAGATAACAATAAATATATATATATATATATATATATATATATTTATTTATATATATATATATAAATATATATATATATATATATATATATATATATATATATATATATATATGTATATATAAATTAGATAACAATAAAAATATATTTTTGTGTTTATATATTGTTTTAGAAAATCGAACGTGAAGAACCAAAATGAATCTGTTTGCTATTTTCATTGTTTGTTTTATTGTTTCCATTGAAGCTAATTATCTTGATTCGGTTCTAATCTCAGCCAATATTCATAAATTAATTTCACCGACCATTCATCGTTTCAAGAGAAATCCAGGGCCAATTCCAAATTCAAAATTAGAATATCCATGGAATTATTGTCTAAACAAAGATATATTTGGCAGATGTCGTCAGGATTGGTAACGAATAATCTTGTTAAGAAATTTTGTGAAATGATAATTTGTATTTAAATTATGTAATTTTTTGATTGAATAATAAAATTTTCATTGTCGATATATTATTTGATTAATCATGTTAATTAAAGTGTTTGCGAACATTTCCTCCATTACACAATTACAAGGGTCTGTTAATCGGAGCGCTAGTGAAACTGTTCTAGAAATATTTAGAGAAATTACCTTTACGTGTAACGAACATTTACATAGTATGATTACAAGAGTGTGACTTCAAGTTGGGCCAAGTGCGAATGATCAGTCTTTAGTTGTTTCACGTATAACTATAGCTTTATTCGTATAATGTCAAAAACGCTATGGTTTGAAATATTAATTTTTTATTTTATTTAATTAAGCGGATCGACTGCTTTGGTTATTACCGCATGGAGCTATGAGAGGAAACATGTTAAAACGGCCTCATCCGTTATATTTTTATTGTGTAGGGGTGCGCGTATAAATTTACTTATTTTAACGGCCTTATCCGTTATAGTTTTTAAAAGTTAAAGGGAGGAAAATAAACTTTGTTTATATGGCAAGAGTCGTTGACAAAAAATTCTTCCGAAGTACAATGAATATTTAAATTGCGACGCTGTGCTTCATACTCTAGGCACTGCTCAAATATGTGTTTGAGCGTGGCTCTCGTGTTACACATGGGACAGACCATAGGTTGACTTCTTACTAACACATGTAGGTGCCTTAGGCAAGTATGGCCTATTCTTAAGCGAGATAACGCGACTTGCTCCTGCCGTGCCAGTTTGATTGGTAGCTTTCACTTTTGAACTGTGTCTTTCATTTGTCGCAGTTTATCGGTGCTATTATTCCACTCCTCTTGCCACTTCTTAAGGCAGTGTCAAGTCACTGACCTCAAAATATCGTCAGTAGGAACGGGATGGTGGGCATCATAGTCGTTTTTTGCTCCTGTGACTGCAGCACTGTCGGCCAGATGGTTACCTGGTATCCCAACATGTCCGGGGATCCACATGAATACCAAGCGGGAGACCTGGGTTCGATTCCCGGCGAAGCAGCACAATTTTATCTTTCAAAAATAATGATCTACTGATTATCTCCTAAAAGTTGTAATTCTCACGGAACAATTCACCTGTCCTTATGTCTGAATACCATATGTCTTTGCTTTTCACACAACCTGGATATTTCGTTCTTTATCTCCAACAAGGTTGGATCTATAGAAAATTTGTTATCAAACCCTAAGATAGCACTGAGGGAATCAATACAAATCAGGACGTGCCGTTTTTCTTCATTGGATTGACACGAGTAGCGTAGAGCGTATATTATTCAATACAGTTCAGCAGTGTAGACTGAGCAAATAGATAGAGATAGGGAATAGGACCGTGAATGACCCTCAAAAACAAATCCACAACCAGTGCCGTTGTTCGTTTTTGAGCCGTTTGTGAATATGTGTTGGAAGTTCTGGTACTGTTGGAGTTGTATATAATATTCAAGAAGGTAGATACCATGAGGAGTGGAATCTTTTGGATAACGTGTTAGTCTGTCATTTACACGTAATGGAGGTGTATTCCATGGAGGAGTTTTCGGAGCATTCCGAGCAAAAATTGGTCCTTGGTTGTCAAGAATGGTGTTTAGTAACCTGGAAAGCCTTAGTGCAACAGGATATAGAGATGATGGACTGTTAACAGCTCGCCATTATTCGTAAACATGTTGTGATTGAGATGGAAAGACAGGGAAAGTATTTTTGTGACATTTTAAGGCGTTTAAACCGTGTGTGTAATGGTGAGATACCTGCTCCACCGTACAAGCTAGAGATTGAACTTGTCCTGAAGGAACCAGTAGAGATTCGCATGCCTCCATTATGAATTCTCTCTAGTTTCTTAAGATGTGATGGACTAGCAGCTGACACAACAGTATAACCGAAATCATGGCGGGATAGAACGAGGCTGGATTATAGGCGTAGGAGGGACTCGCAGTCGGCTCCCCATTTGGTGCTTGCAATACATCGGATTTCGTTTAACGACTAATGACACTGTGCAGTTATAGTGTCAATTTGTTTTGCCCAAGTGAGATGTCTATCGAAAATTATTCCAAGAAATTTTACCTCATCCTCGATCTTTATTGGTCTGTTGTAAAGACATCGCAGGACAGTCATGTATTTTTCGTAATCGACAAAGGTCAATGCAACATGTTTTCTCGGTGGAAAATCGTAAACCTGTATCAGAAGCAGCGCTGGAAACGGTATCGACTGCCTGATGTAACCTATCATGACATTCAGTGCTGGATTTGGATGAGGTAAAAATTGCGAAATCATCCACATATAGACAATATTCAACGGTGTCTGGGAGATTGGTGACAATGTCGTTAATTGCAAGCAGGAATAGTGTAACACTAATTGAGGAGGCTTGTGAAATACCATTTTGCAGTGTCCGGGAAGAAGAAAGCGTGCCTCCAATTCGAACTCTGAATGAGCTTTAAGTTTAAATATTAATATTTACATGCATGTCATATCAGAATTAAACGATCATTCTGATGCGGTAAATATAAAATTATTAAAAGCCCTAAAATTATAATATAATTTTGTAGCTTGCCATACATAGTACAGATATTTATTTCACATAGCTCACAGGCTTGTTAACATGTTCGTAGATCGTTTGTACGCTATGTGAGAGTAGGGTATGAAAGCTTGTTAATATAATAAGAACCTAAAAATTTACCAAGAACCATTCAAATTAACTCGAGTTGATTTCCACCCTGCACCATATTATTCATTGTCACAATCACGTCATACTTATAAATCGGCATAAGCTCCATTCCGTATTACGAACTACTACGTTCGTAATACGGAAAGCCTATGTTTTGCAATGCAGGTTTAATCACCAAGCTATAATGTGATGTACTTATTTTATGTTGGCTTCATTTTCTATTTGATCTGCTAACTTCAAAGAGTCCGTTATAATTTGTCTGCCGATTTCTTCAATTTCATTCATCAACCAAGTTAAAGAGTCTAGAATCCCGACGTTGATTTTCAACCCAACAGGAAACTACTAGAAAATCATCAAAGCTCCGTAAGAGAAACTAATAGTTTACTTGAAAACTCTCCACACAATATGACGGGAAATCTAAAAACAAAACGTGGAGTTGCAGCAATTCCTGTTGAGGTAATTGTGACAATTGGAGCTGGAATAGATACATAACTAACCAACAATGTTATTGTTGTATTATATATATATATATATATATATATATATATATATATATATATATATATATATATATATATATATATATGTATATAAGTAGTACAGCAATCCAAGTTTTATTTAATCCAATTCGTACCTACACTCTGTGAAATATTTAATGATTTCACTTAATTTTAATTTCCGCTATAAACCCATTCTATGTAATGCCGGTAATGAAAGTAATAATCGCAAACACTTTAGTTAACAAAATTTATTTGCAGAATAAAGAGAATGAATAGTTTAATATTCAAAGAATAATTTACAAAATATAAATAATATTTATAATTTCACATTTATGTACAGATTGTTCACCAGAAATCCGACTGACATCTGCCAAATATATCCCTTTCTATACAACGATCCTGCCATGGATATCTTACTGTCGGATTTCTCTTGAAGCGATGATTGTTCGGTTGAAGATAATCAAGTATATTGACAGTCTTCATATCCATTTCAGGTGCGTAATAACTTGCTTCAATGGCCACAATAAAACATACAATGAAAATAAGAAAGAGATTCTTCATTTTGGTTATTCACGTTCGAATTTCTATAACAATAAATAAAAAATATTAATTTTCGTTATGATGGGACCAAAATTTGTATTTATATATTATACATACCCGTCTATTGTATAGCTAGAGTTCTTTTGATACCGATAAAATAAATTTCGTCTTAAATACCAAGAGTATACCACGCAAGTATTAATGTAGTGCTATTTTGCCACGTCCGTATAATGTCTTACCTCATGATGTATGCAATAATATATCTGTATGTGTTGCTCAACTCGTCATCAAAATAACAAATACTAGAAATTTTTTATAAATATTGGTCAATTATGTTGTATTATTTTTCTTTTTAAGAAAATGTGTTACGCAGTTACTAGAAATTTAAAACACTATGGTAGAAACATAATACCTTACACACATTTCTGTTTTTACTTGTAAATTTATCAATATCATTGGAAAACAGACTTTTAAGAATATATGAAAACTTGGATTTCTGAAATTTTCTCAGAATATTAATTTATAGGTAATTAAAAATATGAATTTGTAAACAATTCTGCAACAAATTATGGAAATTTATAAATGTATACCTACACTAACTTTAGTAATATAACATGTTTTGCCTGGATTAAACAATAAAATCTGAATTTTTTTAATAATTATCTGCAGATATGCAATCCACAAATTATATAGAAAATTTTTAGTATCTTCTGCCAATTTGTTGAATAGCAATGCCAGTTCCTACTGAAATAACTGCCCCGCCAGGAATTGCTATAACACCTCGTTTTGATATTAGATTTTCCGTAATATTTTATGGAGAGTTTTTAAATAATCTATTAGTTTCTCTTGTGGAACTTTGACGATTTTCGAGTAGGTTTCTGCTAGTTTGAAAATCATCGTCGGGATTCGAGTCTGGATGTTTTTTTGGTAGATAATTTTTTTAGGACATATTCAGAAAGATTAATACTAGAAGATTAAATAGGTAGCAAACCTAACATTTCATTATAGAGTAAGAGTTTCCCAAGTGTGCTACTAACTTACACAAGATCCTCGGATTTTGTTCAAAATTCATATTTAGGTAAGATCTATTGAATACAAATTAGTTTCTAAAAATTGTTTGGAAAAAAAATATTCAATTTTTGATTTATAAGCTATTGAATATTTATGAGTAAATCAATTAAATAATTAATATCTCAGATACTAGTTAATAGAAATTTATGCAAATTTGGTAAAATGTAGCTGATAAATAGACAAATCTATATATATTTAAAAAAAATTAATTTACTTTTAATTTATATATGAAAAAAAAATTTTTTTTTTTCATGTTTTCCATGTGTTACATGAATTTTAATTTATTCACGAGATTGCAAAAGTCATCCTCTTCAAATTGAAAAATTAAAATTTTCCGGTCCGTATTTAGTAACCGAGTTATAGTGACCTTCGCGAGTCACTAATATACTAATAATATTTTTATATACTTTGAGACCAATATATCATTGTTCAAAGTTTAATTAAGATATGTCTTCGTATTCAATAATATTTATATATATATATATATATATATATATATATATATATATATATATATATATATATATATATATATATTTTGTCACGTTATTTTATGTTGGCGGTGAGAGGTTGTTGTTATTTTGGTTGTTGTTGAAAAAAAAAACATGAGACTATTATTTTTCGTGACGTGTCGACAGTTTTTCTTCTTACTTTCAATATTTGTTGGATTCATTTCGTTTAACGTCTTCTTGATTTTATTTTGGTTTTCGATCGGTTACGTTACCATACTGGTACTGAAGACGGAAGGGCGTTCCTGCGAAGGAACTGGCGCAGGCCGAACATCTGGCCTAAAGTCTGAACGTCCACAGGAACAGTATAGTACGTATCCGTATCCTTTTGGTTTATTTATTGTTTATTTATTATTATTTAGATTAAATTGTATCGGCGCTAAAGCCTAGTTAAGGTATTTTATAATTTGTAATAAATTCTTTGATTTATTTTTGTCTCTTTTCTTGGGCAACTTTTATTTCAGCCATCGACGTCATACTTTTAAAGGGGTCTTAGTGTTTGGAACCTACGTTGAGTTAGCCGGCTTGCTAGCGCTCTGACAATATATATATATATATATATATATATATATATATATATATATATATATAAATAATCTTAATCTATCTTCACTGTCTGAAATTTAAACAAAAGAGGTTTAAGAAAGTCAACTTAACAAATTCATTACAGTAAAATATATAAACTTATCTTGGCACTAGGGCCGATGCAAGTTTGGATAATTTAGACGGTATAACAAACATTTATTTAAAAATTAAAACCTAAACGGATACAGATACATAATCTGCTGGCCCTGCAGACGTTGAACATTAGTCTCGATGTTTAGCCTGCGCTAGTTCTTTTGCAGGAATGTACTCGCGTCTACCACCAGTTTTGTAGCGAATCCAACAAAAAATTAATATGGAGGAAAAGAAAACAATGAAAACGATATTAAAACGGCACGAAAACAAAAGAGAAACGACACAAACGAAACGGTAGACTTTTTATTTCGGAACGATAATTTCTTGTTCTGTCAATTTGAAAAACAATAAGCCTGCACCCACTTTTTTTCATATCTATAAAATAATGCCAAGGTTCCTCATTCAATAATTTCATATTTCTATAACTATAAATAAATGAAAATTCAAAAAGCAAATTGGTTGGAAATAATGAAAAAGTATCTAAATAATCCGAAATATAGGCAAAAAATATAAATTTTTAAAAATATTTCTTCGTAATTTGTTAATTTATTAATCTTAAAATGAAAGAACAATTAAGCGATTTCATTTGAATTACATATCCATTATAAAGCCTTTCTGTGTAATGGAGAAAACACTTAAGTTAACATATTTAATTGCAGAATAAATAAAATTACATGTATAATATTTAAAGAATAATTGACAATATATAAAAAATAATATTTATAATTTCACATATATTCACTAGATTTACCAATAATCTGGTCCACAGCTGTTAATTATTCCTCTGCTACAATGCAATAAATTCCTTATCATATGATTTCTCTTGACGCGTTGAGTATCCGGTATGAAAGAGTTACGGATATTGGCTTGGGATCTATACATTTCAGGCGTGTAATTAATTGCTTCAATAGAAACAACAAAACATACAATGAAAATGACGAACAGATTCTTCATTTTGGTTCTTCACGTTCGAATTTCTATAATAATATACAAAAACATTTATTTTATGTTATGATGAAATCAAATTTTTTATTATTATATATATATATATATATATATATATATATATATATATACATATATATATATATATATATATATATATATATATAGATATATATATATATATATATATATATATATATATATATATATATATATATATAATACTAAATATTTCGTGCTCATTGGTAGCAATAAAGATACTTGTGGAATTGAAATATCTGCAAAACTGCAAAAGATTTAATTATTTGAAACATACAATTTTTATTGTTCGATCTAGGAAACATATGCTATTTTACTAAAATATAACGTTATATATTCAGACATTTCTATAATTTGTTGCAGCCTAAATTTACTTATTTACATTGCCAAATGTTAATAAACTCAGCAAAACATAGGGTTCAAGTATTCATATATTAATAAAAATATACATATTCAAATAATATTGATAAAATTACAAGTAACACAGAAACACATCCTTAAAACATCTGCAGTGTCATGCACTGAACTTTCTTCTACGAATATGGGTTTTTCAAATTGCTAATATTTATAATTTTTATTTTAACAATTTTTCTGTAAGTGCAACCATTTTTAAGTAATTGCAGAAACCGCAAAAAATTACTAGAGTAAACATGTACTTCCGGTTTGAATATTGTTTTCAAAAATAGAAGGTTTTCTGCCCAGGCATATACAAATCTTAAGTTTGAAGTTTCATAATTTTACCTTCAACCGAATAGACTGTAGTGTGCTCACACAGATGGACGTCATTCCAAAAATAGTCGAAATCGTTTCAGGGAAGGTCAAAACGTATATTTCTTTTAAAATCTCGAGATTGAAATTTTTCATGATTGCAATACTTACTTATACTGCGTACAAGAAAATAATAACATAAGAGAACCTTATTGACCAATTTCTGATATTTGTGATTTGGATAAGTAGTTGAGCAACAAAGAGAAATACATTATTATTGCATACATCATAAGATATTGCATTATACGCACGTGGTAAAATAACACAATATTAAAGCTTGCGTGGTATACTTTTCGTATTTAAGACGAAAATTTATTTTAACGGTATCAAAAGAACTCTATCTATGCAATAGACAGGTATGAATTATATATAAATATGTAAATATATATATATATATATATAATATTTAAAAATTTGATTTCATCATAACATAAAATAAATGTTTTTGTATATTATTATAGAAATTCGAACGTGAAGAACCAAAATGAAGAATCTGTTCGTCATTTTCATTGTATGTTTTGTTGTTTCTATTGAAGCAATTAATTACGCGCCTGAAATGTATACATCTCAAGCCAATATCCATAACTCTTTCATACCGGATACTCAACGCGTCAAGAGAAATCCTACACTAAGGGATGCATGGGATTGTAGGAGAGGAATAATTAACAGTTGTAGACCAGATTATTGGTAAACCTAGTAAATAAATGTGAAATTATAAATATTATTTTTTATATATTGTCAATTATTCTTTAAATATTATACATGTCATTTTATTTATTCTGCAATTAAATATGTTAACTTAAGTGGATATACAAGTGTATCATTCTGATGATGACCGAAAGGTCGAAACGTACGTCAATAAATTAACTATATGTGAAACTAACCAAGTGTTTAAATTAATTATTATTACCTGTTAACTTAAGCGTTTTCTACATTGCACAGAAAGGCTTTATAATGGATATGTAATTCAAATGAAATCGCTTAATTGTTCTTTCATTTTAAGATTAATAAATTAACAAATTACGAAGAAATATTTTTAAAAATTTATATTTTTTGCCTTTTTTTTCAGATTATTTAGATACTTTTTCATTATTTCCAAGCAATTTGCTTTTTGAATTTTCATTTATTTATAGTTATAGAAATATGAAATTATTGAATGAGGAACCTTGGCATTATTTTATAGATATGAAAAAAAAGTGGGTGCAGACTTATTGTTTTTCAAATTGACAGAACAAGAAATTATCGTTCCGAAATAAAAAGTCTACCGTTTCGTTTGTGTCGTTTCTCTTTTGTTTTCGTGCCGTTTTAATACCGTTTTCATTGTTTTCTTTTCCTCCATATTAATTTTTTGTTGGATTCGCTACAAAACTGGTGGTAGACGCGAGTACATTCCTGCAAAAGAACTAGCGCAGGCTAAACATCGAGACTAATGTTCAACGTCTGCAGGGCCAGCAGATTATGTATCTGTATCCGTTTAGGTTTTAATTTTTAAATAAATGTTTGTTATACCGTCTAAATTATCCAAACTTGCATCGGCCCTAGTGCCAAGATAAGTTTATATATTTTACTGTAATGAATTTGTTAAGTTGACTTTCTTAAACCTCTTTTGTTTAAATTTCAGACAGTGAAGATAGATTAAGATTATTTATATATATATATATATATATATATATATATATATATATATATATTGTCAGAGCGCTAGCAAGCCGGCTAACTCAACGTAGGTTCCAAACACTAAGACCCCTTTAAAAGTATGACGTCGATGGCTGAAATAAAAGTTGCCCAAGAAAAGAGACAAAAATAAATCAAAGAATTTATTACAAATTATAAAATACCTTAACTAGGCTTTAGCGCCGATACAATTTAATCTAAATAATAATAAATAAACAATAAATAAACCAAAAGGATACGGATACGTACTATACTGTTCCTGTGGACGTTCAGACTTTAGGCCAGATGTTCGGCCTGCGCCAGTTCCTTCGCAGGAACGCCCTTCCGTCTTCAGTACCAGTATGGTAACGTAACCGATCGAAAACCAAAATAAAATCAAGAAGACGTTAAACGAAATGAATCCAACAAATATTGAAAGTAAGAAGAAAAACTGTCGACACGTCACGAAAAATAATAGTCTCATGTTTTTTTTTTCAACAACAACCAAAATAACAACAACCTCTCACCGCCAACATAAAATAACGTGACAATATATATATATATATATATATATATATATATATATATATATATATATATATATATATATATATATATATATTATTGAATACGAAGACATATCTTAATTAAACTTTGAACAATGATATATTGGTCTCAAAGTATATAAAAATATTATTAGTATATTAGTGACTCGCGAAGGTCACTATAACTCGGTTACTAAATACGGACCGGAAAATTTTAATTTTTCAATTTGAAGAGGATGACTTTTGCAATCTCGTGAATAAATTAAAATTCATGTAACACATGGAAAACATGAAAAAAAAAAATTTTTTTTTCATATATAAATTAAAAGTAAATTAATTTTTTTTAAATATATATAGATTTGTCTATTTATCAGCTACATTTTACCAAATTTGCATAAATTTCTATTAACTAGTATCTGAGATATTAATTATTTAATTGATTTACTCATAAATATTCAATAGCTTATAAATCAAAAATTGAATATTTTTTTTCCAAACAATTTTTAGAAACTAATTTGTATTCAATAGATCTTACCTAAATATGAATTTTGAACAAAATCCGAGGATCTTGTGTAAGTTAGTAGCACACTTGGGAAACTCTTACTCTATAATGAAATGTTAGGTTTGCTACCTATTTAATCTTCTAGTATTAATCTTTCTGAATATGTCCTAAAAAAATTATCTACCAAAAAAACATCCAGACTCGAATCCCGACGATGATTTTCAAACTAGCAGAAACCTACTCGAAAATCGTCAAAGTTCCACAAGAGAAACTAATAGATTATTTAAAAACTCTCCATAAAATATTACGGAAAATCTAATATCAAAACGAGGTGTTATAGCAATTCCTGGCGGGGCAGTTATTTCAGTAGGAACTGGCATTGCTATTCAACAAATTGGCAGAAGATACTAAAAATTTTCTATATAATTTGTGGATTGCATATCTGCAGATAATTATTAAAAAAATTCAGATTTTATTGTTTAATCCAGGCAAAACATGTTATATTACTAAAGTTAGTGTAGGTATACATTTATAAATTTCCATAATTTGTTGCAGAATTGTTTACAAATTCATATTTTTAATTACCTATAAATTAATATTCTGAGAAAATTTCAGAAATCCAAGTTTTCATATATTCTTAAAAGTCTGTTTTCCAATGATATTGATAAATTTACAAGTAAAAACAGAAATGTGTGTAAGGTATTATGTTTCTACCATAGTGTTTTAAATTTCTAGTAACTGCGTAACACATTTTCTTAAGGGGGGAAATACAAGTAAAATATATTTCTTATCGATTTTTTTTTTATTACATAAATCAATTGCCTATACATTTAAGATTTATCCTGTAAAATATCTAGGCGATTGCAAATGTAGTTACCGAGATGTAACCACTTTTACTTTCTCATACACAGTACAAGTAATCATGAAAAATTTCGATCTCGAGATTTTAACGGAAATATACGTTTTGACCTTCAATTTATTGATTCCGACTATTTTTGGAATGACATCCGTCTGTGTGTGTCTGTGTGTGTGTGTGCGTGTGTGTGTGTCTGCCTGTCTGTCTGTATGCGTGCGTGTGTTTGATCGTTCTACAGCCTATACGGTTGATGGTAGAATTATGTAACTTCAAACATAAGATTTGTATATTTCTAGAGAGAAAACCTCTCGTTTTTGAAAACAATATTCAAACCGAAAGTGCATGTTAACTCTAGTTATTTTCTTGCGGTTTCTGCAATTACTCAAAAATGATTGCACTTACAGAAAAATTGATGAAATTAAAATTATAGATATAAGCATTTTGAATAACCTTTAAATGAAACTTTTTTCAAATAAGGTACCGGAAACAAAAATTACTTTTAAAATTGATTCTTATTTTAATTTTTTTCACATAAATTGTATCAATTATGCCTGTCACATGTTGAAAATTACTGAAAAACAAAAAAACTTAAATAATTTGAAGTTTGACATTTAATATTTATTCTAAGAAATATAATTAGTGAAAAAGGGTGCCCAAGCTTAGGAAATTATTATTAATTAGAAAAAAAAAAAAAAATGTTATCATGGACGGTCTGCAGTGCGATATTGGCTAGAATACGCACATCTTCAGCACTAAATCCGACGAGGACCGCTACACTCGCCAGGAGCGCCGATCGTGGAGTTGCAGCAAAGAGGGCAGAACTGCTAGAAAACAGGCTCAGGCTGAACTCAACGATTTTTATGCGCAAGAGGAAGGAACCTTGTATGGCCTCGGAATCGCCGATTGCCTTATAACAACCAAAAGTTTCCAAAACGGTATTTTTCAAACTGGCGGGAAAAATAACTCATAAAGTTTTCATTTAAATGACTTGTAACTTAGCGCGATTGAAAGATCATTAAATTTTATTCTATATGAACCACTAAAATCATGAAAAAATAAGCACTAAATACTATTTAGGGTTGCTTAAATTCGAAAAAAAAGATGAAATCTTTTTTCAGAATAAATTTTTTTTTATGAAATATCGGTTTTTTTTTCTAGTTTCGGAGGTTCATATAGAACAAAATACATCTGAGAATAAGGTTTATCTAATAAAAGTAAAAAATATTTATGTTTCGGGTCCCGTGAGTTCCCGCCAGTTGGGTCCGCACGCCTAACGCGACCTCTTTTCGGCGTAGCTTCAAGGTCACGCAGGGGTCGGGCATATTTGAAAATCGTGAGTGAAGCTGATTGTATAATAAATGCAATAAAAGAAACCCAAAAAGTTTATGATGTTTCATATTCCCAAAAAAAATTCCTAAAAAACGTCGAGTTTTCAGGTAGTTACTTGTATTTCCCCCCTTAAAAAGAAAAATAATACAACATAATTGACCAATATTTATAAATAATTTCTGGTATTTGTTATTTTGATGACGAGTTGAGCAACAAATACAGATATATTATTGCATACATCATGAGATAAGACATTATACGGACGTGGCAAAATAGCACTACATTAATACTTGCGTGGTATAGTCTTGGTATTTAAGACGAAATTTATTTTATCGGTATCAAAAGAACTCTAGCTATACAATAGACGGGTATGTATAATATATAAATACAAATTTTGGTCTCATCTTATCGAAAATTAATATTTTTATTTATTGTTATAGAAAGTCGAACGTTAATAACCAAAATGAAGAATCTCTTTCTTATTTTCATTGTATGTTTTATTGTGGCCATTGAAGCAAGTTATTACGAACCTGAAATGGATATGAAGACTGTCAATATCCTTGACTATCATCTACCGAACAATCATCGCTTCAAGAGAAATCCGACAATAAGATATCCATGGCAGGATCGTTGTTTAGTAAGGGATATATTTGGCAGATGTCAGTCGGATTTCTGGTGAACAATCTGTACATAAATGTGAAATTATAAATATTATTTATATTTTGTAAGTTATTCTTTGAATATTAAACTATTCAATCTCTTTATTCTGCAAATAAAATTTGTTAATTAAAGTGCTTGCGAACATTACTTTCAGTACCGGCATTACATAGAAAGGGTTTATAACGGAAATTTAAATTAAATGAAATCATTAAATATTTCACAGAGTGTAGGTACGAATCGGATTAAATAAAACTTGGATTGCTGTACTACATACATACATACATAAATATCATCACGCCTAATCCCATGAAATAGGCTGGCAGAAATTCCTTAAAATTCCTCACATCATTACAATTCTACGCTATTCAACTCTATTCTAACACACTTCTTCATTAAAACTCATTAACTTATTCATACATATCCTTCTATTCCTCTTGCTCGCAACTTGTCTCTCACGCAGCACACTCTCTAATATGTTTATCTATTTACTCCCAGGACGGCCTCGCATTCTCACACCATACATCTCTCCCTCATAAATCTTTTTTGTTAATCGTTCATTTGACATTCTTTCGATATAGCCATACCATCTCATTTGACTCGCATCTATTCTGCCTTTTGTCTCTGCCCGATACACCACAAATACCTCTATTATTACCACTAATTTACGCTTTTCGGTACCAGAAGTCTCTTCACCCAACATTTCTCATCTACAAGTACCATGGTGTTTCTTAAATAGCTCAATACTGCCTCGACGGCATTTGAATTCCGTAATTTCTATCTAGTTTCTAGAATCATTCGCTGTCTCTTGAAATATTGAGCCGGTGCTTGTAACGTTTTCTCCTCTTTTCAGTAAAAATTCGTATAAATGTACATTGATAAATTTACACGTAAACTCTATAAATGTTAAGTATTATGTTTATACCATAAAGTTTTTAGAATAAATGTTACTGAGTAACACATATTCTTAAAAACAACATAACATATCAAAATTGACCAATTTACCTAATTATTTGTTGGTGTTTGTTATACAGATGAGGAATTGAGCAACAAATAGTGATATAATAATATTACAACATCATTTTGACCGTAACAAAAAATAATATTATTTATATATTGTTATAGAAATCTGAACGAATTGAACCTAAATAAAGAATCTATTTGTCATTTTCATTGTATGTTTTATTGTATCCATTGAAGCAATTAATTACACGCCTCAAATGGATATAACCCAAGACAACACCCGTAATTCGCTTATTCTGAACAATCATCGATTTAAGAGAAATCCGATCATAGGACTTACACGGACTAGTTGTATCGACAGGGATATATTTGGTAGATATTATCCGGATTGGTGGTAAACAATCTAGTAATTGTATGTTGTGAAATATAAATATTATTTCTATTTAGTAATTAATTATATAAATATTGAACTTATTATTTAATTTTAATTAAAATGTAAATTTAAGCATTAGCGAACATTACCTCCATTACACATAAAGGTTTTATATCGTAAATTAAATGAAAACGATTAATTTGTCTAAATTTATACGAAACTCTTTCAAAATAATAAAAAGGTTGATCCAATAATGTCAGATATATACAATTATTTATTTATATACAAAAAAGCAAATAGACAGTATAGAAAAAAATATTAATTTGTAAAAAATGTTCTTTTCCCATATCGATACCTTTTTTATTGAAAGATATAACTGCAGCAGGTGTAACTTGACCTAATGGTAACCCATACTCGTTTTCCTGATGCTGGCAAAATGTAACACATTTTTTATTTTTTGCAAAAATTTTGTAATTAATATGTAAGAAATGTTGGTATAATTATATTTTGAGAGAAAACTAAAATGTTTGTTTATTTAAGTTGTATACCCTCTATGATAGAAAAATAGTTTTAAGAATTTAGGGGCTTTAGAAATATTAGCATTTCTATGGATGCAAGACTATATTTGTAAGATGGTGTATTTGTGCCATCGTTAATGTATTGGAGTAAAAGTTGAATTTCGCAAACCAAAAGCTCGTGCGACTGCTGTGGATATGAAATTTTAAATAAAGTATTTGTGGTGTATCTGAGACAAGAAACGGAATGCGTTAGTGTATGTGCAGTACGGTATTGTAAAAAAATATCGTACGTTCTCGTTCTTGGCATAAGTGGATATATATGCTTGAAATAAAATTGCATGAACTAAAAGTTGTGAACAAGTAGAATTGAAGAGCGTGCATGATGGATTTGAATGAAGCGAAGAGTTAAATGGCGAAAGTTTATCAAGAAGTGATTGAACATTATGAGTTATCTATCAATTTAATATATGTTGTTGGTCTCACAGATAAATGAAATGTGATCAAACTCTACATATATTGTTTATTTATATATATTGCTTTACCGAAGGTAATTTTAAGCTCATCGTCAAGTCTTGCTTACTGGCCAAGTTGGTGAATTACTAAAACTCTCATTTCAACTTCAAATAATTGGATGATGGTTCAAAATAATATGTAGGAAATTGTTTTTATTTTATTAAATACACCTTCAAATATACAAATAATAATTATTTAATACTATTTCTAAAATATGTATTTTCATAAACTTACATAATTATATTATAATAAATATGATTTTGAATAATAACGGAATTGAATTAATTCTTCGGTTTGGCCAGCAGCTGATGTTGATACTTGTCTTTCCCAAAAGTTTGGTCAGCATTTTTGTTGTTCTTCTGTGTAGTATTTGATGCTTTAGAAGAACTTGAAGCAAGACCTGATGATATTGCTGATGTCATTCCAGCTACGAATATTGTCAATAGGGCAATATTTCTTTTATGACGTATTTGACCAGCTTCTTTAGGTTCTTCTTCTACATCTGGATCAGTGGATGCAGAGTTGGTAACAGTAAGTGCAATAACAGGAGATAATTGCGTATATCCAATGAAATACACCATAAAGCAAATAAGAAATTTCTCCATTTTGCTTAAAAACAGTAATGTATTAACGAACGACAAACAAAACTATACTAGCTTTATTTATTCTTGAATTTGTATTTTATACCTTTATTAAAATAATAATTAAATCAAAAAGGAATTGAACACGTCAAATATCCACGTAATATTTAAGTTTTTTTTTAAAGATTATGTACCAGCGATGAGTTCAAATGAAACTGTAATATCCGCTGACCTACGAACTTATTTGTCAACTTGTCAACAAAAGTATGTATTTACGGTTTTCGCAATACCACTATTTGACCTAATGCACCAATGTTATCTGAATGTGAATATGACTTACGCAATTCCCCTAATAGAACAGGAAGGATACAAAAGATATTGGAGAAATTTATTTCATAACTATTATCTGTTTAAGCACAGATAAAATAAATTTGAAGGTCAATGTCAATCCAAATGTCGCGAAAGAATCTAAGCCATTTATTTACTTATTATTAATAATTACTGTTTTCTTAATCAGAATGATCAAACAAAATAAAATAATTTATAACGTAAAATTTTCGTTTGAGAAATCGTATACAGACAGTTTTAGTATTGATAGGTCTTTATACATTTTGGTTTGCAAATGTAATGTTATTCTACGGAGTACTCCATTTCAGTTAAAAAAAATTTGTTACACAAAAATATATTTTTTTCTTATATCATTGCAGAAAGCTAATCAAATAATTTAAAATTTATATTTATCTTACATATTCCTTTTATGTCGGAGTTGACCAGCTTCTTTAGGGTTTTCTTCTGTATATGGATTAGTGGATGCAAAATTTGTAACGGTATGTGCAATAATAGGAGATAGTTGCGTATAGCCAATGAAGTACACCATAAAGCAAATAGAAAATTTTCCAATTCATAGTTCTAAAAATTATTAATTTTAATAATTTAGTAAGGTTGTTTGAGGACGATCCAAGCAAACAATTTCAATAGCTTTCAAAATTTATGGTCGGAGTACCAAAAATTTACACTTTTCTACTTAAAACCCAGTATCATACAAATCTATATATGAATAATTAGATAATCAGAAGCAGTAAGGTATCACGTAAAATGGGCAAGGAAAAAGGTTGTAAATTTGGTTGTCTCTCACTATTGGCAACAATTGGCTAAGAATTACTATTTGTTAATATTGATATAAATACATGCAGAAATTATTTTTCTATACAAATTAATTATACATATTTGTGGTATTAAAACGAATATCTTTGAAAAAAAGCCATAGTAAATGAAACACAACTAGATCTATAATTCTTTGTTTTTTTAAAATTTTCTAAGGATTACAGTAACCAATTAATATTTAGTTAATACATATTGTTGCAAATTTACAAATGTTCGTTTGATGCAAAAATTTAAATAAATATTTAAATTTTTCAGGAGTAAATGCCCATTTCTAAATGTGTTAATAAAATCGTTCATATAAACTTTTAAAAAAAAATAATGATTATCTAAAACAATAACATATATATATATATATATATATATATATATATATATATATATATATATATATAATAAATAAAATATAATACAGAATAAATTACAAAAACAAAATAGTCAGGATTCAAGGATGGTCAAATTATATATTTCCGTTAAAATCTCGATATCTAATTTTTCATGATGAGATTACTTATACTGCGCATAACATATCGAAAATATTCTTTGAGCCGTGAGTAATCAGTAATTTCATGTATGCCGATTTAGGGAAAAAACGACCTGAAAAAGTAAAACAAATATTGCTATTTTCACAATATATCGGCGTGGTGACCAAGATTCTGATAAATCAATAAACGTGCATGACGTGTAGCATAATCCCTGAATATATATAAATAAAAGCCATACTACAACAATGACAATCATCAATTGCAGCTAACCGTCTTTAACAAACTAGTAAATCATAACAAATAACACGAAGTAATATTTTGACATTTTTAAAATTAATTAAAAAATTGTGATGAAAATATTATACTTTGGATTTATTTTATATTTGATTTGCTACTTTCAAATAAGCCCAGTCATATCTTTTAATCACCCGGAAGATGTCCTGAAATCCATCTATCAACAAAACCAACAAGACTCGAATCCTGACGATGTTGTTCAAAATAACAGAAAACTGTTAGAAAATCGTCAAAGCTCCACAAGAGGAACTAATAGTTTATTTGAAAACACTTCACCAAACATTACGGAAAATCTAAGACCAAAACGTGGTGTGGGAGCAGTTGCTGTTGCGTTAGCTGCTGCAGTAATAGGTGGCATAGCTACTCATCAAATCAACAGGGCCATTGATCGTGTAACAAGAGATACGAAAACTATTTTTGAGAAATCAATGGATTATAAATCTACAGAACCGATGGTAAGTATATGAAATTTAATTCAGTTTTTATTGGTCTTTCTAGAAAATACTAATTCATGAGTTATAAATTTAGAACTTTCCACAAATTGTTACAAGTTTCTCATTTATCTAAAATTGAATTGTTAAGGTATATAATTTTATTTTTGAGAAATAAGTAGACAATCTTAAAAATCTGTTAAGCTGCAATCAAAGAGGAATATTAGAGGAATATTATCCTGTATCGATCATTTTAGTTGTGCTGTAGTTTGCTTCAATTTTAAAAATGTGTTTTATGGGAATCAAAAAATTAATTTGCGAATTATAACCAGTTGATATTTGCTTCAAATTAAGAAATGTGTTTTATGGGTATCAGAAAATTAATTTGCAATTTATGTGAATTATATGGGAAAATTTGCTTCTAATAAAATATTCGAAACATAAATAAACTAGTTCAAAATTTCATTCAGTTAAGTTAGGTATTAACTAATCACAGAACATAATAAATTTACAGCGGTATATTAGAATAAATGACATATAAAATCGGGAATTTGACTGTTTAAGCAGATCTACAAAGGCATTCAAAACGGATCGGATTAATAGAGCTTGTCAAGGATCTATCAACCGGAATTGTAGGAGGAATTACAAGGCATCAATTCCATATAGCAATTCTTAATAGAACATCAGGCCAAAAATAAATTAAGGAATTGTAACATGAAAAAATCACCAAACTCATATACATAACATAATAAATAAATTATATTGTTAAAAGCATTATTATTTTAACTCAAATATAATAAAATCTGTGAATATTTCATTTCGATTTAGAAGACAAATATCACAAATGTAATTTTGTATGTAAATATAAATTATATTAAGACTTTTAACAGTTTGACGCGTCGAGTAACACGTCCAATAAATCCATATACAATATTTCATGTATTGGACATGTCGGATGTCCAAGACATGGCATTTTACAAATGCTTCTATTGGACGTACAATTAAAAGCAATATATACTTGAAATATTTGATGTCAATTATTATGAACATATGCATCAATTATGAGATAATTGCAAGTTATAATCTAATAGATAATGCTAACATAATTAAATATGCAAACATTCAAAAATTACTATTTTAAATAAATTTATAAACACTATGAGATATCTCGCGGAAGATATCCCATGCATACTAGAGTTTGAGTTTGTTTGACCCGGTAAATACTATGAGGTCATTGCTCACAAAAATGTAATTAAATTATATATTTGTAGATAAAGCCTTGAATTATTAATTTATTTGAAAACACATTTAAAAATGATCAAAGTATCAAAATTACTCTACATTGATTATAATAAGATTGTTGGTTTAATTTTTGCATTTTAATTGCAACTATAGGATATATGTTGTATATTAACAGCATGCTGAATATATACTTCTTATAATAATCAGGACACAAAAAATAGATCGATTACTATATCATTGTTGGTAAGAATGCCACTTTGATCATTTGAATTATAGTACATTATCGTTCATTTATTCAGACATACACCATAACAAAATTTTAATGTATTTCAAATAAATAAAATATGTGCGCTTTAATCTGAACGGAAAGTCGCTGGATTTTTATCAACCTTGATCATTAAGTCATTCGTAATGTATTGGTTATACACTTTATAACAAGAAAGATACAGTAGTGTTCTATTTAGTATCATTCATGATAAACGTGTAACCAGCTGCTAACAACGCATAGTTTATAGTTTTTTGTTGTAAATAAAAAGTGCTACGTAAGTAACACTTGATATTATTATGTCATATAATTTAAATATAAATGATAGACTATAAATTTGCTAGCTAATAGGTTTTACATGGCGGTTTTCTGTACAAATAATCATTACATGTACATATGTAAGACCTATCAGCCTCGGATCTTGTTAATGCGTAAAAGCTTCAATCAAAATGTGTAAGATTGCATTTTATCGCAAAAATGCGTGGAATATAGTGACTTTTTTTTGGAGGTCAACTTTAAAATTTTAAAAACAATATTTTTATATCATGATAGTAATAAATTCAATACAATTATGAAATTGTTTTTAAACGTGTTAACTTTAATTCCGTTTACAACAGTAACATTATTTGTATTTTAACAAATGAACTTGTTATATTACCTACAATTTACTTGCATAATTATACAGTCTATTAGCTAATAATAAAAAAAAATTAAACATTTGAATACAGTTTTTTTATTGTTATATAGAAGAATTCATCAACAAAAACGTTTACTAGCTAAATATAAAACATTGCTTAATACAAATATACACATAATAATTTAGATATATATATAATGACATTTTAAATTAATTTGATATATTAACAAATTATTACAAGCAACTTTAATAAAACGGTTGAAAATAAAAATGCAAAAGAATTACGCTTTTTGCGAAAGGGTTGATTGGTCCGTGCTGTAATTTAATTAAAATGACAAAATAACAATCTTATCAAAAATGACATAGAAATCATTATCAGATACCATTATTTATATCTTAAAGATAAACACCGCGTGTTTTCTTTTATGAAAACAAAATATGTAATACAATCAGGCACGATGACTGGATTTATTTGGGAATAGAGAAGAGAGAGAGGGGGCTTTAGGTGTAATTTGGCAGGGGGGGGAGGTGGTTCATAGGATATTGAAAATAATAATATTATACAATATATCGTACCGCTTATATTGAATTTGTTTTCTTACGCATTTCAATTTTCAGAAAACAACGCGGTAATGTGGCTTTACTCACTATTACTTAACACTTTTTATGTTACTTTGATTTTGTTATCGGCACTTTATTTATATTTAAAATATGCATACACTTACTGGCAGAAAAGAAATGTATTATACTTGGAGCCAACAGTTCCATTTGGTAGTATAAAATCAGTGGTACTGCTACAAGAAAGTTTTGCTGAATGTTTTAAGAGCATCTACGATAAAGTTAAAGAAAAGTCAAAATACTTTGGGGGATGGTTCATATTTTCACTACCGGCATTAATAGTTATTGATCCTGATATTATAAAAACAATTCTTACAAAGGATTTTGCTAGCTTCACAGATCGTGAAATTTATTGTGATGAAGAAAATGACCCTTTAAGTGATAATATATTTGCTTTAAAAGGTTTACGATGGAAAACTTTACGAGCAAAATTTACACCAACATTTACATCTGCAAAAATGAAGATGATATTTCATACCATCCTAAATTGTACGAATGAATTAGGAAATATTCTTGACGAACATATTGAAGCAAAAATGCCTATAGATAGCCGAGAACTGCTTGCTAGATTAACAACAGATACAATTGCGTCCTGTGCGTTTGGTTTGGAATCTAATACTTTACGAAAACCAGAAAATGAATTTAGAAAATTTGGGAAGAAAGTATTTCAATTTGGTATCAGGGAAACAATTCTACAAATGCTAGCTGGTGCTTGTCCAGCATTACTCAGATTTTTTAAAATACCACTTACAAACCCTGAGGTAACTAAGTTTTTTTTGAATATTCTCAACCAGACGATAGAGTATAGAGAAAAGAATAAAGTTTCTAGAAAAGATTTTCTAGATTTATTGATTCGATTGAAAAATAAACAAAGTGTTTTGGATGATCTTGATGAAGCAACGGATACAGAAATTGGAATAACGTTTAATGAATTAGCCGGTCAAGCATTTATTTTCTTTGCTGCTGGTTTTGAAACATCATCTTCAACATTGAACTTTTGTTTATATGAATTGTGCGTCAACAAAATTATTCAAGATAAAGTCAGAATGGAAGTTCAGCAAGTTTTGGATCAACATAATGGACAATTATCGCATGAAGCGGTCATGGAAATGAAGTATATGGACAAAATCTTTAGTGGTAAGCAATTTAATATATTTAATTTCTTATTTATAAATCAGATATTATACAGATTTCGTTCTAACTTCAAATACATACATATTTTATTATATTATATTTTAGAGGTACTAAGAAAATACCCACCAGTACCAATGATATTACGACTATGCACAGAAGATTATAAAATGCCAAACAGTGACTACATTTGTGAAAAAGGAACGTTTCTTCTAATTTCCTTAATGGGGCTTCAACGTGATCCAGAGTATTATCCAGATCCAGATAAATTTGACCCACAAAGATTTAGTGAGGAAGAAATAACCAAACGGCATCCATTTACATATTTACCTTTTGGAGAAGGTCCAAGAAGTTGCATAGGTAAATCTTTATTTTATAGATAATAATTTTTAAAAAATTATTAATCCCATTTTGAATATTTCTAGGTATGCGGTTTGCCCTACTTCAAATTAAAATTGTTTTGGCATCACTTATAAAGAACTATGAATTTTCACTTCATCCAAAAACGAAGACACCAATAAAATTAGCTCCGAAAAATGTATTTCTTTGTCCAATTGATACAATTTGGCTAGAAACAACTAAAATAGTGTAACTTGTATTTTTTTATCAAAACAAATATATATTTTAATGGTTAATGTAATGTTATTTAATTTAAATTAAAGTTTTTTTTTTTTTGTTTAATAAAAGTTTTATCTTAATTGGTAATGATTGATTTCCAGTCGATTTATTTGTATTGCTTTGATGGTTTACATAACCCATACATGAAATTTTGCATATGGTTCTATTGGTTTTATTTGATATTACATATTATAAACATATGCATCAATTATGTGCTAATTGCAAGTTATAATATAATAGATAATGCTAACTTAATTAAACATGCAAACATTCAAAAAGTACTATATAAAATTTATAAACACTATGAGATATCTCACGGAAAATATCCTATGCATACTAGAGTTTGAATTTGTTTGACCTGGTTAGTACTATGAGGTCATTGCTCACAAAAATGTAGTTAAGTAATATATTTGTAGATAAAGCCTTGAATTAATAATTTATTTAAAAACACATTTAAAAATGATCAAAGATTGAAAATAACTCTACATTGATTACAATAACATTTTTGGTTTATATTTTGCTTTTTAATTATAACAATAGGACACATGTATATTTATTGCACTTACGAATTTTTGAAAAAATCGAAATTTTTTTTTTTGACAGAATTTGTTAGAATAAACCTTTAAGAATATGGTTTTAATAATATAAAAGTAAACAATAGTGAGCATATATAGTAAGGCGCGTCAAGGTCGTTTTTTCGATGAATTAAACAATATATATTTATCCGATCATTATGAAATCTTAACACGTTAAACTACACATGTTAATGTTTTTTGAGTTACAGAAGGCTTTCTGGGTTAAAATTCTTCGATTTCGGTAAAAACGCCGCCATTTCGTTATTTTTGAGTAATTGGGAAAACTGCAAGAAATGACAAAAGTAAACAAGCACTTCCGGATCAAATATTTGTTTCAAAAATAGCTGGTTTTCTTGCAAAACATATACAAAAATAAAGTTTTAAGTTTCATAATTTAAATTTAACCATATAAACTGTAGAGATCTCTCACACACTCTCACACACACACACACACAATCACACACAAACACACACACATACACACAGGCAGACGTCATTCCAAAAATATTCAGAATCGATACAGAGAAGGTCAAAACGTGTTTTTCCGTTAAAATGTCGATATTGAAATTTGTCATGTTTACAAAATTTATTTAGTGTATAATAAAGTAAAAATATGTGCCCTTGATTCTGAACGGAACGGCGCTGGATTTTACTCAACCTTGAGTCATTTGTAAAGTAATGGCTGTGCAATTCATTACAAGAAAGATACAGTAGTGTTCTATTGAGGTTCATTCATGATAAACGTGTAACTTGCAGCTAACAAGGCATAGTTTATAGTTTTTTGTTGTTGTAAATATAAAGTTATACGTAAGTAACACTTGATATTATTATTATGGGATTAGGCGTGATGTTATGTTTGTATGAATTTAAAAATAAACGCTAGAGTGTAAAGGCGATTTTATGCAACTGGCCATGAGAATAAAAGCATGTATTGACCTCGTAAATGTCAAGAGCAGATTAAAATGTGACTACAAAATAGGTTTGGCATGGCGAACATCTGTACAAACATGTACATATGTAATATAATTTAAATTAACAAAATAACAATCTTATCTTATCTCAAGTATTTTGAATGGCTACGCCTATGGCTAATATTTAACATAGCGTGTTTTCTTATGGAGAAACAAAATATGTACTATAATTAAAATTTGCAAAATAACAATCAAACTAAAAATAATGTAGCAATAATATTTGCTCAAACATACGCAGTTAAAATTTAATATAAAATCAAAATTTGTGAAGCTAAATTATAACATAAACTTTTTTCTCTGAAAAGAATACTATTACTTACAGGCGTGTTCATGAATATGTAACAGTTTGATTTATTTACGTATCTGGTTTAAAAGTATTTTACACCTAGCAAATCTGATAAGTCAAGATAGATTTTGCTAGTGTTAAGAATGTCTAAAAACGTAACGATGCATTTTGAAGATTAATTGATATTGTGACCGTTGTGATAAACATTATTTATTGCAATGCAAATACCTTTATTCTTATAATTTTTATAACGTTGTAATCGTTTTATTAAATTTATATAAACCTTGCTAAATGGTGAACGTTGATTATAGTAGGTAGATCTTTTTGATTTGTTTGTGCGCAGTTAATATACTGATTATAAGGCATTTAAAATAATAATATTATACTATAAATCGTACCGTTTATAATGAATTACTTTTATAAGGCATTTCAATTTTCAGAAAACTACGCGGTAATGTGGCTCTACTCATTATTACTTAATACTTTTTATGTTACTTTGATTTTGATATCGGCACTTTATTTATATTTAAAATATGCATACACTTACTGGCAGAAGAGAAATGTAATATACTTGGAACCAACAGTTCCATTTGGTAATGTGAAATCAGTGATACTGCTACAAGAGAGCTTTGCTGAATGTTTTAAGAGCATTTACGATAAAGTTAAAGAAAAGTCAAAATACTTCGGGGGATGGTTCATGTTTTCACAACCGTCATTAGTAATTATTGATCCAGATATAATAAAAGCAATTCTAACAAAAGATTTTGCTAGCTTCACAGATCGTGAAATTTATTGTGATGAAGAAAATGACCCTTTAAGTTGTAATATATTTGCTTTAAAAGGTTTACGATGGAAAACTTTACGAGCAAAAATGACACCAACATTTACTTCTGGAAAAATGAAGATGATGTTTCATACCATCCTGAACTGTACGAATGAATTAGGAAATATTCTTGACGAACATATTGAAGCAAAAATGCCTATAGATAGCCGAGAACTGCTTGCTAGATTAGCAACGGATACAATTGCGTCCTGTGCATTTGGTTTGGAATCTAATGCTTTACGAGAACCAGATAATGAATTTAGAAAGTATGGGAAGAAAGTTTTTGAATTTGGTATCAGAGAAACAATTATGCAATTTCTAGCTGGTGCTTGTCCAGCATTACTAAAATTTTTAAAAATACCAGTTACCAACCCTGGAGTTACTAAATTTTTCTTGAATATTCTCAACCAGACGATAGAGTATAGAGAAAAGAATAAAGTTTCTAGAAAAGATTTTCTAGATTTATTGATTCGATTGAAAAATAATCAAAGTGTTTTGGATGATCTTGATGAAACGACGGATACAGAAATTGGAATAACGTTTAATGAATTAGCCGGTCAGGCATTTATTTTCTTTGCTGCTGGTTTTGAAACATCATCTTCAGCATTGAACTTTTGTTTATATGAATTGTGCGTCAGCAAAGTTATTCAAGATAAGGTGAGAAAGGAAGTTCAGAATGTTTTGGATCAACATAATGGACAATTATCGTATGAAGCGGTCATGGAAATGAAGTATATGGACAAAATCTTTTGTGGTAAGCAATTTACTAAATTTATTTTCTTATTTTTAAATCATATACGAAGATTCCGTTCAAACTGCATAGATATTTTTTATAATAATATTATACTTTAGAGGTGTTACGGAAATATCCTTCAGTACCAATGTTAATACGACAATGCACAGCGGACTATAAAATGCCAAAGAGTGACTATATTTGTGAAAAAGGAACCTCTCTTCTTATTTCCATAATGGGGCTTCAACGTGATCCAGAATATTATCCAGATCCAGATAAATTTGACCCAGAAAGATTTAGTGAGGAAGAAATAAGCAAAAGGCATCCATTTACATATTTACCTTTTGGAGAAGGTCCAAGAATTTGCATAGGTAAATCTATATAATATAGATACTAATTATTGTTAAAAACAATACATATACATATCAACACGCCAAATTCCATCAAATGAGATGACAAAAAGCCCTTTACATTATTTCACATCTTTTCATACTTACACATATTTGCAATCTTTTGCCATTCAACTCTATTCTTACGCTTCATTCAAGCATTAATCTTACATGTATGCCTCTTGTTAGAAACTTGTCTTTCACGCAACTCATTTACTCCCAGAACGGCCTCGCATTCTCCCACCATTCATTTCTCCCATAAAAATCTTTTTTGTTAATCTTTCATTCGACATTCTTTCGATATAGCCATACCGTCTCAATTGACTCGCACCTATTCTATACGTACGACATTTTTTACGATATCGCACTGTTCATACACCAAAATAATTATTTAATATATTACTGCAAGGTTGCAAATAATTATTAAAAAAAATTTTAATCCCATATTGAATATTTCTAGGTATGCGGTTTGCTCTACTTCAAGTCAAAATTGTTTTGGCATCACTTATTAAGGACTATGAATTTTCACTTCATCCAAAAACGAAGACACCAATAAAATTAGCTCCGAAAAATGTGTTTCTTTGTCCTGTTGATACAATTTGGCTAGAAACAACTAAAATAGTGTAACTCTTATGTTTTTACCAGAACAAATATTGTAACAGGTGGAATATCTTCGATAGTATCGATCTTGTCGCATTGTGTAAAAGATGCGTTCTTAGAACGAAAGTTCTTTGTAAACTTTAAGAATAATTATTTACGTCTGACTAACATTCTTCTAGTTCATAAAACTAGGCTTCGTCTATGTTGTAATTGTTGCCAAAATAAAACTCAGTCCATCATGCATTATTCTTAAAATCAGTTTTTGCATTGTAACTTGTCGCTTGCTAGCCTTGAAGAGCTAGGGTCCTTTTCTGGACGTAGGTTTATTGCGTTCCGCCGATTTACTTAAAATTATAACTTGAATCTATTGTTGTACTTTTTCTTAAAACATAGTTTCAATAAATTGTTTACTTTGCACCAATAGCAACCCCCCCCCCCTCCCAGTAGAAATGCTTAAGTGGGAGATGCTCTCAGGGAGGGAAAAATCTCTAAACCCTGAGAAAATACAACTTAAGAGAGGAATTCTTGAGAGAGAGACCTAGGGCAGTAAGTTGAATTTAGTAAACGACAGTGATAGTTTGCGTCAACATAGCAAGTTCTTTTAATGTTATTTAGAGTCAGTATGTGTAGTATTTTGTAAGTATATGTTATTATGTAATCAATTGTGCCATTTGTTATTTCCATTTAATAAATCTATTTAAATGTATCGTTGAATATCTTTGCTAGTTATGTGCTAACATCAAAGGTTTGTTCAGTTACCTCAAACTGAACTGGTGGCAGCGAAACGTTAAAGTTCATTTATAGATATGCATATATATAATTATTATAGTTCCGTTCTTAATTTCAAACCTTACGCTCGATCTTACAGTATGATCTGGTAAGAATCACGCTACTACAATATATATATTTTTAATGCCCGGTATAATAAACGTCAAATAACTAAAATACTCCGTAGATTTTATTTACTAACGAAGTAATATACTTTACTCTATAGATTTCCGTATTATAAACGAAAAACAAATTTACTTCGTTAGTAAATCTCACGGTTAAACTACTCTTATGAATTTCTAGCTAGTAACATTTATTCTGCCGAATACTTGACAGCTTCGTGTTTTATTTTTATTTATAATATTATCATTTAAAATACATGAAGACGTCAACGAGTTTTCCGAGAACGAAATACTGATTTCGATATTTATAATGATGAAGAATTTAGTAATAGATTTTAACAAGATGTTTTACGCGTATTGAATTTAATTATTTTCAATAACATGAATGTATTCGCTAAATATTTCTAATAAATTTGCATTATTTGTCTGTTTAATTTGTTCCCATTTCTCATTTTTATCCATTTTTGTTTGTCAATGAACTAAATCTAACATAAAATAATGATCCGATGCCAACCAAGAAGCATATATTATGCTTCTTGGCCTGATTTTATATTATATTTTGCTGTTAGTCAAATCTTGATGAATAAATAAACTAATATAGCCGGTATATCTCCTTATAGTTAATGTACTTGTAAGATTCTTTTATAATACGCAAATTTTTCTCTTTCTTTGTAAGTAAATTTAGCTCCATAGTAACTAATTAAAATTTATTCTGTTCTTTATAATACCGAGCTTTAGTGCAATGTTCCTAAGGTTAGTAAAATATTATAAATTAGAAAAGAAATTGTAAATGTAATCTAACCGAAATGCGTATAAGAAAGTTCAGTGCATGACACTGCAGATGTTTTTAGTAGGGTTTCTAACATTTTTACAAAATTGAATCGTGGAACCTGTTCAAAATTACTTACCTTATACGTCGTAGGAGTATATGTCCTATATCCTATAATATTAATTTCTATACTAATAAATATATTATAATAATAAATTAAATATTATACATTTTATAATACTGGATGGCGCGTCGGAAATTGATTAAATTCGTAAAATCAATAAAATAATCCATTTTGGTCTTGTTAGGACTTCCATTATTTTATATATATATAAATCTGATGAAGGTCTGAACTAGACCGAAGAACCTAATAAGGGCGTAATCAATTTGACTGGCGATTCATTTTGTATTATTAAATTAAATTAAGTAAGATTTTTATTTTGATGTTAAAATGAAAATATTCATTCACAAAAGTAAACCTAAAAATATTTAAATTAAATCAAAAGTAATATTAATTTGCATTTCACGTAATTTATTTACTATTAATATGAATAGAAATAATATCTTCATAATTGGCACATCGTTTAATTTAAAAATGTAATGGACATTTTTAGTGTCAAGTGCCTAGTGCATTATTATCGCGAGATCCGTTATCTTCTGCTCCATTGTTGAAAATGGACGAGCCGGCACTGGAGCTACTTTAATTGACCTTGAACTATTTAGATTTTTTAAATTATGGTTATCTGACAGTGTGTCATGAATTTTATCGTAGTATAGATTGCGCGTTCATTTAAAACGAACGTATAATATTCTCAATTATCAGAATTAACTAAATTTTCAAATTGATAATATTATATAAGATTATATTTATTTATTTTTTACATTCCTATACGAAGTAAGTAGTATTAAAATCATGTAAACATTTTATCGGACCATTCCTGAATAGAGGCTGATTTTTGGGATCTGTGAGTGTCTGTTTATAAATATGTGTGTATGTATGTTAAATTACAGTACTTACTCATTGATTCGTATAACGAAATAGAAAATTAAAAAAATATATAAACTTAAATATTTTTGATTGTTTGTTAGTTATTTAATATTTAAAAATGTGGTAAATTAATTTGTTAATACTTAGACAATATAACCAAGGTCCAATGTGTTAGTACATAGAATCAATTTCAGTTTTTAATTTTCAAGTATTCATAAGTGGTATATATGTTGTTTCATATTTTCTGTTATTTTGGAAATTTAAAATCTGTAGATTTCACTAAAATAATTTTAAATTCGAAATGCTTGAGCGGTTATTGATATATTTAGTTTTGTAATTATTTAACCGGAAAACTATTTTTCTTATTAAAGTTTTTCTTATCATAATGTATTCATTTGAATAATTAGATTTTCTTGGAGTAATTTTGACGAGATTTTCATTTTCCAGAACACTTAAATATGATGTGGCTCTACACATTCCTTCTCAATACATTCTATGGAATATTGATTTTAATATCAATAACATATTTATATTTCAAATATGTATACAACTACTGGGCGAAGAGAAATGTACAATATTTGGAACCAACATTTCCATTTGGAAATTTAAAATCACTATTTCTCGTAAAAATATGCTTCGCTGAGGCGTTTCGGAATATGTACGATGGACTAAAAAAGAAATCAAAATATTTCGGAGGCTATTTCATGTTTTGCAGACCACAAGTGGTCATCATTGATCCAGATATTATAAAAGCAATTCTCACAAAAGACTTTGCATATTTCGCAGATAGACCAATATATAGTGATGAGGTGAGCGATCCCCTTAGCAATAGTTTACTTGCAATAAAAGGTTTGAGATGGAGAACTTTACGAGCTAAAGTTACACCAACATTTACTTCAATGAAAATGAAGATCATGTTCAATACTATCTTGAATTGCAGTCGGGAATTAGGAACTATTTTAGACGAACATATAGAAGCAGGATTGCCGTTAGATAGTCGAGAATTGCTTGTAAGACTAGCTACAGACACAGTTGCATCATGTGCGTTTGGTTTAGAAGCTAACACAATGCGAGACCCAGATAACGACTTCCGAAAATATGGAAAGAAAGCTTTTTCATTTGGTATAAGGGATTCAATTTTGACAGTGTTAGTAGGTTTCTGTCCCAGCGTACTCAGATTCTTCAATATTCCGTTAACGAACCCTGAAGTAACGAAGTTCTTCTTGGGCATTCTAAATCAAACGATTGCTTACCGAGAACAGAATAATGTTTCTAGAAAAGATTTCTTGGACCTGTTGATACGTTTGAAAAATAATCAGAGTGTTTTGGATGATCATGATGAAACAACTCAAGCAGGCACCGGGATAACATTTAATGAATTGGCAGCACAGGCATTTTCTTTCTATGCTGCTGGATTTGAAACATCATCTTCAACGTTAAATTTTTGTTTATATGAATTGTGCGTTAACGATGAAATTCAAAATAAAACCCGTATGGAAGTTAATACAATTTTGGAGCAGCATAACGGAGAATTGACATATGAAGCAATCATGGAAATGAAGTATATGGATAAACTCTTTAGCGGTAAGTAATTTCGTAAATATTACGAAAATATGTAATTTTCAGATCAATGTGTATTATAAATTTTAGCATTTCAATATTTGAAATTTATATGTCTTTCCTTTTATTTAATAATTACATTACATTACTATAAGTGAAAACATCTGCACCGAACTTTCTTATACGCTTTTGGGTTAAATCACGTCCTATTTTCATTATTTTTCTAATTTATAATATTTGTTCTAACCTTTGGAACACTTTTACACTAAATATATTTCTTAGAATAAATATAAAATGTCAAACCTCAAATTATTTTAGTCTATTTTGTTTGTTTTTGATAAACAATTGACAGGCGCAGATGATACGATTTATGTAAAAATAAATATAAGAAGATATTTCAAGAGCCATTTTCTTGTTTCCGGTACCGTATGGGAAAAAAGTTTTAAATAAAAGTTGTGCAAAATGCTGATTTCTATAATTTTTATCGTATTAATTTTTCTGTAACTGCAACTATTTTTGAGTAATTGCAGAAACTGCAAAAAATGACTAGAGTAAACATGCACTTTCGGTCGGAATATTGTTTTCAAAAGTAATAGATTTTCTTGCCAGACACACACAAATCTTATGTTTATAAGTTTCATAATTTTCTCTTTGGCCGTTTGGGCTGTAGAGCGCTGACACACACACACACAGATACATACACATACACACACACACACACACACACACACACAAACACACACATACACACACACACACACACAGACACAGACGAACATCATTCCAAAAATAGTTGGATTTGATTCAGGGAAAGTCAAAACGTATATTTCCGTTAAAATCTCGACATCGAAATATTTCATGATTACAATACTTACTTATACTGCGTATAAGAAAGTAAAATTTTTTTTTATATTAGAGGTACTAAGGAAATATCCTCCAATATCAATGATAGTAAGGGAATGTACAGCAGACTACAAAATGCCAAATAGTGATTACATTTGTGAAAAGGGAACGGATATAATTATTTCATCACTGGGTATTCAACGCGACCCAGAGTTTTATCCCGATCCATTAAAATTTGACCCGGAAAGATTTAGTGAAGAAGAGAAAGCCAAAAGACATCCATTTACATATTTACCTTTCGGAGAAGGTCCAAGGATCTGCGTAGGTAAGCTATACATTATCGATACAATTTCATAACTATAAACATTTTATTTTTCATATATTTCATTACAATATTCTTTGTTGTGCAACTTTCAGGTATGCGATTTGCTCTACTTCAAGTTAAAATTGTACTTGCGTCTCTAATTAGGGTTTATGAATTTTCCATTCATCCAAGAACAAAATTACCAATAAAATTTGATCCGAAAAATGTATTTCTTATGCCAGTTGACACAATCTGGCTAGAAACAACTAAAATTGCCAAATAACATATATTTTTAGTATAATAAGGAATTAATTTAGTTTAGTACAATAAAATAAAAAACATGTATAACATAAAAAAAAAATCCTTATATTGTATTTTATTTCATATAAATAATTAATGACATGCTTGGCTTGAATGGCAAAATCGTTGCGTTAACAGATATAATTACGTACTTATGGGAAACAAATAGAAAATCTATATCTGAAAACCAAAACTTAATTTGATAAACTCATGGAAAATTGTAGTAAAATGAACATAAACTCGTGAAACTCGTTTAATAAGAATGTCACAAAGATAAATTGTTACAATATTATGTAATGGACTGCTACATGAACACCTATGTATACTTTTGAAGAAATGTAATCAATTTTATATCAATCATCTTTTACAATATAATTTATATATTTATCAACAATATTTTAATCTTGATGATAATACACAAATACATGTTTCTTTGAATTCCTACTTCATACTTATCTCTAAATAATGTTTATTGTTTCTAATCAAGCCTATAAATTAAAATAAATGGTTTTTGTTGCTCATTTTAGTTGCAGTATATAAGCCTGACCAAGACTAGCGATTACGGAATATATTAGAAATAACAATATTTTTCATTATGTATAACTACGTTCACCAAAAGCTACAACAATTCAAAAATGGAATATGTTGTATTAAATCAATTTCAAACTTAACGTATTATCTTAAGATAAAATTATAAATAAATCAAATTAAATAATTTAAATATACATCTTGATAAAGTTTTTATTGATATCATTAATTGATATCAAAACACGTGCTTCGTTCAAAAGTAGATATTTAAACGGTCATTATTTATGTGTGGTAAAAATTTGCTTCCAGTCGTTCATGTATGAAGTTTGTGTTAGTTGTCAGTTGGCTTTTGAATCATTTCAATTTCATTGCACTAGCTATTGAAAGATTTATTTAAGATAACTTATAAATAAAGCAAATTTGATTATTTACATCTTGATCATTTATTTATATCAAAATAAGTGATTCGTTCAATAGTAGTTGATAATTAAACGGTTATTATTTATGTGCGGTATAGGTTTGGTTCCAGTCGTTAAAATATGAAGTTTGTGTTAAGTATCGGTTTGTTTTTGAGCTATTTCAATTTTATTGCTCTAGCTCCTATATCGAACGATTTATTTAATGTGTCAATTATTCATCTAAATGATTTTCATGCAAGGTAAGCTACTTTATAAAAATTATAAATTATATTTTATTATATAATATGTGTCCTTGGATGCTAGTTCATTGGCTATGGAATAGTTGTTTTTCGTTAATATAAGTTATCATAAATTCATAATGAAGTTTGCAAATTAATAAATATGATCTTATATCGTGTAACGTCAACAGTTTAGCGGTTATTAAGAAATTTGAATTAGAAATATAAAACATTAAGACATTAAAAACATAAGGACAATTTTTTTTATTATTTTTCAAATAACCAGCGTAAATTTTCACACTCGGTTATCAAGCTGTTTTTTGTTTGCAATTTTTAACAATTTTTGACGTTACAACATGTGTTTTCAAAAATAAAGAAAAAGATATATTCTGCGAACTAAACAAGATCTATAATTTTTCATTAGATTTGAAATGACAAGTTTACTTTCGACCAAATGCAAGTCAAACGAACCTTGTATTGGTGGATTTGCTCGAACATACTACCAAATAAATAAATTACAAGCGGAGCAGCCTGAATCAATATTTTTAAATGCTGGTGACAACTTCCAAGGTACTCTTTGGGAACAAGTTTTTAAATGGAGAGCTTACGCACATTTTTTGAACTTACTCAACACGGATGCATATGTAAGTTGCTAACTTTATACTCAATAATAATAACTAGAATCTAAAACTGCTAACGTTACGTAGAAGATTCTTAATGTTCTTATATTTTAATAAGTATTTTGAATTGCTATATTTACTAGAGTGCAACAAATAATTGATTTAAGATTACTACATGAATTTTTGTATCAGTTATTAATAATTTTAACTATTAAAATTATTTTCGTTACAATTTCTAGTAAATTATAATGCAATTTACGACATATATGAGTACCTATATTGTTCATATTATCACAAGATAAGATTAATTTAGATTAACGGGGAAATGAAACCATGGATTTAGATTAAAAATATATTTTTCAAAACTAAATATATTTATTTGATTTTGAGATTATGTTTTAAAAAACTGTCAATTGGTTTATCGATTGCTATTCATAACAATCTAGAGATGCAAGTCGCATTATTTGTTTAACCATTTGTTTTTATTCATTTTGTAGACTAGAATCGGGTTTTGTTTTTATATAAACCCTACTGCCTTTGTGAATTAGTATCTTTTTTGAAGAAGTTTCTTTTTATTACAAGTAAATCTTAGATGTGTATCTAGTTATTACTATATATATGTGAATATATTGTTTTAGACTCTAGGGAATCATGAGTTTGACCACGAATTACATGGACTCGTACCCTTCATGAAATCCGTTAATGCTCCGATACTAGTTGCCAACATTGATGATAGTCTGGAAGCAGAAATCCAAGGGTTGTATAAAAAAAGCACAATTATTAGAAGAGGAGGTCACAATATTGGAATTATTGGTGTTATTGCAAAAAACACTAATGTAAGTGTATTGACTTTTTAAAAATTTGTTGATATTTATTTTACTTTCAAAAGTAATACGACCGGAAGTATAAAAATATTGAAATTTAAATTATTTTTAAGATTATGAAATTTGATTCGTCGTAAACAATTATTTTGTTATTATGAATATTCAGGAATTATCCTCAACCGGAAAACTTAAATTCACTGATGAAGCAGAAGCAGTAAATAAGGAAGCCAAACAGTTGGTGGCGAAAGGTGTTAAAATAATCATTGTACTTTCGCATTGTGGTATAGATGTCGACGAGAAAATAGCTGCTAAATTAGTACCTCATGTAAACTTAATTGTTGGAGGACATTCACATACGTTTTTATACAGCGGAAATCCACCGGGTATTGATAAACCAGCTGGCCCATACCCAGTTATTGTCCAACGAGAGAATAACCGTAAAGTGTTGATAGTACAGGCCTCCGCCTACACTAAATACTTGGGACATATCAATGTATGGTATAATGATAATGGAGATATTATTAAATGGAAAGGAAATCCTATTTACTTAGATGACCATTTGCCAGAGGGTAAGAAATCATATTGGAATTATTTATAAGTTGTTAATATTGAATTTTAAAATGGTTTTCCTAATTTAAGACAAGCACTGGTAACTTGCAATATTATCAAATTGCTTTAATTTTAAAACTCGTCATATCTAACTTTGTTATATATTATCACTCAATCTTTCAACAAGTAGGGACGTAATTCTGAAATTATACAAATTTAGGCTAGTAAATTTGGTATATCGTGAAATCTTTTTTTTTTATTTTTAAATTTTTAACTGCCACCACAACTTATGGAGATGTGAAATATAACCGTAGACTAATTTTTTTGTTCTAACGACCTGGCTACCAAAACATACTAGTAGACAACAAATATGTTCTTGGATCTAATCACTGTCCTATTATAACTTTAATTACCTAAGCCACCACCAGAATCTCAATAAAAATTAATACCCGAATAAAAAATCCTTTAAATGAACTGGAAAGAAAGCATAACATTCAGCAAAAGAATTAAAAATATTACAAATAAACCAATAATAATATGCAAGACTACAACATATTTGTCAGCATTTCAAAGACACGAGCTACATCTTAATTTGCAGAGGAATACAAATAAAATCAAATCATACTGCGACAAACTATAGTGCCAAAAACTTAAGAAGTTTTGGAAAAGTTAAATAAAATGCATATCTAGAAAATTACAACATAACGACGTTCATATATTGCCTATAAACAGCAACAATAACGAGAATAATATTCAAACATAAACGCAAAGAAACCTGGTTTACATTAAGCACCCTTTGAGCGAAATAAGGTAAAAGGTAATATTGTTTGTTAGCTTTCGGACACCACATATCACACTCCTCTGAAATGATGATAACATGCTCATCTAAAGTCGCACTCCCACTAGCCACAATATCAGTTCGTAGTTGCAACATCCATAATACTAATCTGCACTCGCCAGAAGCAGCCATAAACAAATAAATAATAAATTATGTACAAAAATATCTTTCATATGCCAAACCTAAACAAAATCTTGCAAATAATATCTGGTCAATCATATTCTTCTAACTTAACAAGTCAATACTAATCGGCGACAACTCTAACTGCCACCAGCTATAGAGAAGCGTTATGTAACTGTAGACAAAAATTGCACCAACTTTTTAAAACAGATGTACAACTAGCTTTCTAATAGATCAACTACTTAATTCATCCATAGGCATAAAATGCATACAAATAAATGAATTACAATATATCAACTCCTAAAAATGAATCAACTCTATCAATATACAACAGAAATATATAAATCTCGCATAATAAAGGTCCAGACTCATCTTATGATATCATATACGGACATAATACATAAGACCAAATCAGAAACAAAGATACAAAGATACATACATACTAAACATCACGCCTAATCCCATCAAAAAGGGTGACAAAAAACCCTTTACATTCTTTCTCAAGTTCACATTCTTTCCATTTAAACACAATTTAGCAATTAATTACTTATATTCTTCCAACTCAACAATATATATTATGCATATATCAAACATATCACTATCGATTAATCCGTAAAAAATTCAGTTTACCCTTAAAAAACGGAGGTGATTTGCAATTCAAAATAACACAGGATAAATCCGAAATATAAAAAGAAATATAACCCAAAATTCGAAATATTTAAATTCATTTCTGAGAAGTTTTTAAAATTAAATGAAATTTTATAAGAACACATAATTTGCAGTAAAGTTAATTTATTAAAATAATTTATCAGCAAATAGGAGTAATAAATTATGAGAAATATTGACGTGAAGATCGAATATTTATAAATCTATTTCTAATTTAGCATTTACATTCTGTTTGAATAACCTATAATGAATATCTTGAATCTAATAATTCTTTTCATTTGTTAATAGATTTGAAGGTAGCTGCAGAAATAGCAACATGGAAAAAAGATGTAGATAAATTTGGAGATAGAATTCTAGGAAGCACTAATGTTATACTAAGTAATGATAACTCTCATAATGCCGAATGTCTTTTAGGTGATTTTATGGCTGATGCTATTGTTGATCATGTAAGTTTTTTTATATTTCTGTACGAAATATTTACCAAAAATATTTCTTAACGTTCCTGAAAAATCTACGAACATGTTGAACTTTTATTAAATACTATTATCTTCAAAATGAATTATATTAATATATTAAATAACTCTTGTTCGAAAAGTGTCTTTAAAACCGTTCCAATTACAAATTAATTTCTACTCTAATTATGATATATATATATATATATATATATATATATATATATATATATATATATATATATATATATATATATATATATATATATATATATATATATATATATATATATATATATATATATATATATATATATATATATATATATATATATATATATATATATATATATATATATATATATATATATATATATATATATATATATATATATATATATATATATATATATATATATATATATATATATATATATATATATATATATATATATATATATATATATATATATATATATATATATATATATATATATATATATATATATATATATATATATATATATATATATATATATATATATGAAAGCAAAATACCAACAAAAAATTAATTTTGATTTATTTAATTTGAAATCAAATAAAATCTGGGCATGAAAAAAATAAATACGTGATGAATTAGTTTATTTAAAATTATGTTCAATTTAATAAATATATGATAAACTAAGTTTAGATTCAGTATATTTATGGTTTTGAAAGCATATGCGAATTTTACTACCGGAATAATGTATTTTATACCCTTTTTACAGTTCAAATCCAAAGCTGAAGAAAATGAGTGGACATATGCTTCTATTGCCATTGTTAATAGCGGAGGTATTCGAACGTCGATTCCAATAGGAAGTAAGTTCCAATAACAGAATTAAAACAGTCTTTTAGAAACGCATAACTAGAACACAGGGTTGAAAAGGTAGAATTTCTCCTTAATTTTCTTTATATCTCAGATATAACTTTCGATGATCTTGTGACAACGTCTCCATTTGAAAGCACAATTGATGTTGGGGAATTGACTGGTCAACAAATACTAAATTTCTTGGAATTCGCCGTCAATGAGACTGCATATGGTCTATCATTTAGACAATTTCTACAAGTTTCTGGTAATTTTGCACTTAATTTTAACCAATCAATTTCATTAGAAGATCGATTCAATATTTGCTGAAGATAATTATTATTTCAATGTAATAAAAATACTAATAAGTTCAATGACAATTAGTGATTGTTGCATATCGTATAAATATTCGGTACATTTTTCTTTGTAAGAAATAACAGTAAAATTAAATAAACATCTAATTGTTTCTATTTTGAATATACAGGTGTGAGGGTTGTCTTCGATTTGAGAAAACCGATTGGTTCAAGAGTAGTCGACGTAAAGATAAGAAGTAGATTTACTGATGAATTTAAAGAATTGGATCTTGTTGAGGTGTATAGAATAGCAATGCCATCTTTCTTGGTAAAAGGTGGTGATGGTTTCTCCATGATTCGAGCTAATTTACAAAATATCAAGATTGGACCTGTAGATGTTGAAGTTTTTGAAACGTACATCAGAAAAATGTCTCCTATCACGCAAGATTTGGATGGAAGACTTAAAATAATAATGTAAAAGCAATTTAAGAAATAATTTTTTAGTTCTCATATTTATTCACAAGTGTAATTAAGATTATGTTAATGAAAAACTACAATAAACTCGAACTGCCGTTTGAAACTCTAATTTTTAACACACTTTATCTGTTAATATAATATTTAGTCACACATCTTAGTTTTAAATATAACACATAAATTAAAAAAAAAATAGCTATCCAAATTAAATATTTAATGAGCCTGAAGAGTAATTTCTTTGTTAATTTTGGTTCAGTGCAAATCTTTTATTACGCAAAATATTCATTTTTCATTATATTACATAGTACAATAAATAAATATACAAGTATACATATTAATTAAATTATTAATTATGTTGAACAATTTTTCACGTTCGACAATTTCTCACATTTCTCTTGAACGCTGTCAAATAAATACCCGGTGTCACATTTGAACATAAGAACAATACCATCAACACATTTTCCAAATGCAGGTGAACATGGTCCAAATGAAAAAGAATCATTATCGACATCCTTACAAGATATATGCGCACAATGTATTTCAGAAAATTGTGTGGATTTTGCATGTTCCAGTGATGATTCTTGATTGCCAATAGGTGATTTCATAGAACTGACATCCCGTTTGCCCATTAAATGTGGATATCCTCTTTCAGGTATCCTATATGGCCATTTATTTATATGTGGAAAACAATCAGTAATTGCTTCTACTTGATTTCGTTGAAGATAACAAATCACATACATAAAAAAACAAACATAATAGAACTGCATTTTTCACGCTCGTTACCACGTTAATTTACTGTTAATTCAAATACGAAAATATCTTAATTGTAGAACTTCCAATATGTCATTGCTGTTTTATATCTTAACGTATAACTTTATTACGTAAGTCGCGTGCAATCCTTAGCTAACACGTAATTATAAACATATTCTGTTCAATGAATGAATTATATCTTATTGCCAATAAGTCACAATTAGAATTATCTATTTTGAATTAGATATATGCACCACATAAGAGAACACTAATGACAAACATGAACAATTGTGAAATACATTAATTGGACAAAAATCAGTCCTGTAGTTTCGGCTGAATTATAAAAAAGAAACCATATATACTCGTATCGCCAGCAATTTTTTTATGGTATCTTTTTGCATTATTATACAAAGTAACTAAATATTATTTTGAAAGTTACCTATTGGCTTTCCCTGAATTGATTTTTTTGCGATTTCTGCAATAAATTTCAAACAGTTGCACTTACAGTAAAAAATGTAAAAAAATTAATATATTTCTCTTTAGTTTGAAAATTATTTGCAAAACAGGTACTCCGCTATCTTCTAACAAAATACGTATACGAAAGTTCAGTGAAAGCAATTGCGAATATTTTCTAAATTATCATATTTTACGTGGCAAACCAAGGAAAAATGTTCTGGTGTGTGTGTGTGTGTGTGTGTATGGACAAGTGAGTGACTGTTAGTGTGTATATGTAGAATATTAATAATTTGGATTTTCATTTCATCAGAAAATACACCGCTTACAATAAAATGGCTTATCATATATAGTTATAATAGGTAGTAAAAAATACTACTAGTGCAGGGCATAAAAAGGGGTAGCAGAACATCCTTTATTTATATCAGCATCTATACAATATTTTGCATTTAAACTCTATTCTTCGATTATTTTTTGACTTCATTCAAATTTTTCAAACATGCGCTTCTAATCATTCATTCTACATTTTTTTAACATCATCAATTTTTCTCGTGTGGCTCTCATTCATACAATTGTTTTATGCAAAATCGCACTGCTTTTACTGCTATGAATTTCACTTTAGTTCTGTCTTAAAAACACCAAAAATACCATATAAAATGTTCATTTCCTTTTATGTTTGGTTTGACAAAGTACCCTCCGCGTAATGATAAATTCATAATAATATTTTATTAGCAGTTTCAAAATATAAATAATGAGTAATAAATTTAAACTGTAAAGATAAAAAATTAAATTTTAGTTGAACGTTGAACTTCCGTTTGATAAGAATTTCAAATTTGGAATTACGTGGTAATCCTTTACTATAAAAAGATTGGTATGCGTTATATTTGCATAGTAAAAGTTTGTTCTCGCATTAAATCAACCAACGCAAGGTATCATTTGGAATGTATACTAACTTATAAAGTGTGCTATCTAATTATCGGGAAATATTTCATTTTCTACGATTCTATATTAAATAAATAAAGAGGGTGTAAATATTAATTTAAATTTTATAGCAAAAACCATTTTTAAATTTACTGAAGTTATAATAAATAATTATTAAAAATTAAAGTAGCACTTTTGTTTTATATATTTTCTGAACCTTTCAATTTATAAAACAAAATTAATTCGTCGTAATATCCGTAGATTCGTTGATAAAAAGTATAACTACTAGTTTAAATACCAACATAATTTTTTTTTTCACTATATCTATTATCATATACTAATCATGATTTTAATAGTATACAGCATAAGTTTTAAAATAAATTAAATAATTTTAAAATGTCTGCTGAAGTTGAGGATGAGCCTGATGTCTGTCTGTTTCAGTTGATTAGAAAATAATTTGGAATTAAAAAAATATCAAAATGCAGAAATACAGTGTCGTTTTCCTGGTTTACCTCTTCGCTTACCTTGAATTCAGCCCAGTGATTGCGTTTGCTAGCGAAAAACAACGAAGAAGCATTGCTTCCGATGCAGATTTGGAAGAAGCTCGCCCTCGTTCTAAGCGTTTCTTCGGCTGTTTAATCGCAATTGTTGTTGGAGTCATCACTGGGGCTGCAGGTGGAGTAATCAGTCATCAGATTAACGAAGTGATTCGTAGAGAAAACGCACCTGAACCGAATAACAAAGAAAAAACTATCAATATTTATTTGAACCACAATCATAGAAATGCTGCCCAATTGAAAAGGGAAATAGAAAAAATTGATCCAGTTCTTGCCAATGCTATTCAAGTCGGCTCGGATGATTTTCAGTGCAATGCGAATTACTGCAGAAAAATGGGTGATGTTACTGTCGCTGTTGGATTATGTAGATCGGAAATTTGCAATTGTGAAAACGGTGTTCCGGTAGTGTTCCAATGCAAGGGAGGGAAGATATATGATCCTATTCAAGCAAAATGTGATTTTGTAAAGAATATAAAAATGTGTGGCAATTAGTTCCAAATGTATATTGTATAGTACTAGAAAAAACCAGAATAAATTTGTTATATTTTATCATTACTTGAGTCGTCCAGTCTATATTACTATATCATATTTTGTAACGAGTTTCTAAAGATATATAAAGTATGCAGCAATTTGAAGTAGATATGTTAATTTAAAAATTATATTTTTACTATTTTATACTAAGTAATAAGTTAGTATTGTAATCATGAAAAAATAAGGTCTCGATATTTTGACAGAATTTTTTTTTATTATTAACATTATCTGAATGAAGGCTGACTATTTATGGAAGGCGTCTGTCTGTGTGTATGTGTCCTTCTACAGCCGAATTACCTGAAAGTAAAATTAAGATTTGTATTTTAAACATAAGATTTGTATGTGCCTGGAAAGAAAATCTATTTTTGAAAATAATATTCAAACCAGAAGAATAGTTTCAGTTATAACTCAAAACATCTGCTGTGTCATGCACCGAACTTTCTTATACACTTTTGTGTTATTAATATATGCAAGTTTTATTTTAAAATATTTTTCATAAGAAGTACCGGTTACTAGAAAATGGTTTCAGAACTTTATTTATTTTTACATTATTCGAATCAACTGTGCCTTTTAACAGAAAAACATACATGTCACAAAAAAATTGAAATTTAATATTTACTATCTATTCTATGAAAGATATTTAGTGAAATAGTATTTCAAATGTAAGTGGAATATTAAAAATTTGTAATAGAATAACGATATGATTGACTATATTTGAATATCTCTCTTATTTAAACAAAATACTGCTAAGAAAGTTCAGTACAAGCCATTCCGGATTTTTAAATGCATAATTTAATTGCAAAAAAAATCAAATATGATTTATGTCAACACATAGCTGAGGGTTTATCTATTTTATTAATATTTCAAGTAATCTAATACATTTAAGGATATTTTGTAAAAACAGCAGAAATGAATTTTATTAAATTAGAAATACACGTCTATTTCATGTTGGAATTGATTTTAAATAATAATTATTCTTGTTGTAATGCGTTACAAAGTTTATCTAGCAATAAATATTAATTACTTCCTGCTGTATTATAAATTAATCTCGAGATTTAAATATTTCATAATTACAATACTTTCTTGTACTGCGTATATAAATATATAAGAAAACCATCTGCAATGCATTTTATTGAGCTCATATCATATTTTAATTATTTTACTAAATTTACTTGTGATACATTTTTTCACTAAATATATTGCTTATAATAATTATTAAATGTCAAATTTCAAATTATTTGCGTCTGTTTTGTATTTGTTTTGACAGGATACATGTAGAAATTTCAATAGCCATAATTTAAAACCAGTACTTATTTTGAAAAAAAAATTCAGATGAAGGTACGAAAATTTAATATATTTAATTTTTATCTTATCAGTTTTTCTGTAAGTGCAAGCATTTTTGAGTAATTGCACATACCGCAAAAAATGACTAGAGTAGACTGGCACTACCAGTTTGAATATTGTTTACAAAAATAGAAAGTTTTTGCCAGGCATTTACAAATGTTTGAAGTTTCATAATTTTTCCTTCAACCATTTGTGCTATAGAGCTTCTTTATTAAAAAATAGTCAAACTTGATTCAGGGAAGGTCAAAAGATATATTTCTGTTCAAATCTCCAACTAGATTATTTTCATGATTACAATACATACTTATACTGCGTATAAGAAAATAAAAACACACACGCACACCCTTGATAAATTTAACAATTTATTTTGAAAACGACTGTAAAATCGAAATATGTATTGTTTTTAAAATAAATTAACAGTATATTAAATTTGATTTTAACTTAATAAATAAAATTTCCTTTTTTTATATATTCGTACTTTAATGCCATTTACGATAGTATTGAAAAGAAAATATCGTAGATTGTGATTGGGTATTTTTTCGTTATAAGTAAACATAAATATTTATTATAATAAAAGAGATTTGATAAATAATTTTGTTAGCCATGGTGTAAAGCCGGAAATCTTCCTGCGGAATTTGGATGGTACGCAGCCATTAGAGATTCGTAAACATTATTTTTACATTCATCTTTGTCCAAACATTTATAACTTTATGAGCTGCTACGCCCGCTCCTACTGCAACAAGACCTCCAAGTAATACTAATGCAACACCTCTTTTTTGGAACGCATTTGACTCATCATTATATTATTCTGAGCTTTATTCTTCATGTTAATAGGAGAATCTTTTTGATTTGGTAAGGAGATTTCAAAGGCCTCTTTATCTGGTGAACTGTCCTTTGCTGTGCTATTTGAAGTCTTCTTCAAATTTATAAATTCTCTTCCGGCATCTTTTGCTAATAATAAGAAATAATAAGAAACTGTAATTACTTGATTGAACAGAGTTTCTTTATAAAAATTTTATAATGACTCGAAGTTATAAGAAATATTATTTATTTATAAAAATGACGTGTCGCATCTGAGTTACAATAAATTTGAAAAATAATTTACTTATAAAAATTCAATGTGATAAATAATATATAATTGTATAAATTATCATATTCATAATGTTTCTCAGATTATGCTTAGAGTTGCACAATCTGTAATGATGTGGCGTTCAAAATGCACTATTTTATTTCTATAAAAACCAAACACTCAACTCTCTTAACGATCAGTATTGAATAAGTTGTCGAAAAATATATTATTTAGAAATTTATGTAAGTATTTCTAGTGCAGATTTAACAAGTCTTAACTTCGCTAATTCTCAATGCAATTTTACTCTCTTTTACGAAGTAATTAGTTAATAGGTAAAGGAATCGACATGTTTGCGTAAATGTAACTGTTGCCCTTCCTTGAATCGAGTTTGTTTACTTTTGGAATTACGTTTGTATGTGTGTGTGTGTGAGTGTGTGTGTGTGTGTGCACGCGCGCACATTTGAATGAGAGTGAGTGTGTGTATGCATGCGTGTGTTTGAATTTGTGTGTGTGGTTGTTAGGGAAACTCTTCTACCATAAATCAGCCGATATTTGAGTCTTAAGATTTGTATATTGTTGGTTTTTATATTTATTAAAAAATTGATCACACTTAATCAGGAAAGGTACTCATTCTCGTATGAGAAGATAAATAATGTACGAAATTTGATGTATGCATTTATTCTTGAATTGTATTAAACTTAACGTTGTAAAACTGCATTATGTAATAAAATATATAAACTAACTTAGTGTTCGCTTTTATATATGTTTATTATAAATATATATTTTAATAATACACATATGTAGAGCCTAGCATTTTATTCAAATAGGTATGTATTTATCTTGGGTATATAATTTTAGGAGGTAATGTGATGCGACAAGAATCATTTCTTAGCTTTCAACCAATTACAAGCAATTACTTTATTTGCAGATATTTCCTAATTAAAATGAATAAACTTCTCATTTGTTTTGTGGTCTACTACGTTGCATATCTTGAAGCTACACCAGTTGCAGAATCTCCACTAAATTCAACAGATAAATTCAATATCAACGAATTATTAGCAAATGACGGCAGGACAGAAATTATTAATTTCCCGAAGACTTCAAATAACAATGTAAAGGAAAATTCACCAGATAATGAATCCTTTGAATTCTCTCTTCCTGATCAAAACGATACCGATATTAACATGGAGAATAAGGCCAAAATAAACATTATGATGAGTCAAATTCGTTCCAAAAGAGGTGTTCCATTAGTATTATTTGGAGGACTTGTTTCAATAGGAGCGGGCATAGCTTCCCATCAAATTAATAAATGCTTGGACAAAGATAAATGTAAGAAAGATGCTTACCAATATTTTAAAGAGAATTACCGTCCACATTACGGAGGAAGACTTCCGGCGGCTGATATCACACCATGGCTAAAATCATTGTTTTAAGTATTTGCTAATTAAATCTAATTTTTATAGTTAATTTATCCTAACATATAACGAAGAAAATTAACAAATATTTTATTTGTATCTCAAATTATCTTTATTTATTTATTATTAATATTGATCATTATCAACAACTTTTAGTAAATAGTATTTATGTACCAATATAAAATATGAATATTAAAATGACATTAAAATTATCAGGACTGAGAGTTTACGTGTATTTTTTAATTAATTATTATTACATGTTTTACCAAGTGCTGCCTACTCAATTGATTAGTGAACAAAAAGTATATCACAATGAGATGTATATATTAATTATATATTGGCAGTTATTTTGACAGAAATATATTCAAATAAATGTAACAGCTTACAAAATATATCTTCAATATTACTATAATATGAATATATCCTATGAAAACATGGTATTAATAAAATTCAAGAGAAGAGGGAGAAGAGGGGATATTGTTCATTATAATACGCAAAGAAAGGATTTAAAATTCTATTTAAAATTCTAACCCGAAAAAGTTATGAACGCCCTTAAGAGCCTCACACTATATATATCACAATTTTTATTGTTTCGGAGAGATTGCAGCATAATATTTTTAAAAATAATGATTTTTATTTACAGAAACTAAATAAATTAAAAACTGCAAGCACCTTGTTAATATACTTATTTAGAGTTAGCAATAATAATGATTTCAAATTATAAATAAATATTTCGTATATTACCATAAGTATTCGTCCCATACAAAATACTGATGATGCTATTATAGCGAGTGTTTTTATCCTGCCAATCTTAAGAATGGGTTATACGAATCCGCCCGTAAATAAGTGAAATGTTAGATGTTTCTAAATACTCTATAGTACCGTTACTGTACCAATTCTAATTGATATTTCCATTGGTATATTCTTTGTGACCGCGATGGTGCTATAATATTATTATTAGATAGACTTGGACATAATTTCCCAAATCTAGATATAAAAGCAGCCTTATTTAAATCATATCATTTTTTCGACATAATTTGGTATTTCTTTGGTTTAATTCTTGAATTGGTGAAATTTTATATTTTAAAATGGATAAAATTAGATAAACAGCTATGTTTCACTAGTTTTTACTTTCTTATATGCATGAAAAATTTCGATCTCGAGATTTTAACAGATATATACGTTTTGACCTTCCCTGAAGATATGTGTGTGTGTGTGTGTCTGTCTGTCTGTGCCTGTGTGTCAGAAACGATTCCAAGACGGTTGAAGCTAAAATTATGAGACTTTAAAATTATGATATGCATGGGGTGTGCACATCCACTTTTGAAAAAAAAAATCGAAACGGAGTACCTGTTTACTCTAGTCATTTTTTGCAGTTTCTGCAATTACTCAAAAATGGTTACAGTTACAGAAGAATTGTTTGTATAGAGATAAACGGTAATTACATTTCGTACAACTTTTGTAGGAAATTCTTCTCCAAAAAGAGTAATGGTTTCAAAATAATGGCTATTAAATTTTATTCGTATTATATTTATTTATACATAAATCATATCATCGGCGCCTGTCAATTGTTTAACAAAATATAATTAAATAATTTGAAATTTGACATTTTATATTTATTTTAAGATATATATTTAGTGTAAAAGCGATCTAAATGATAGAACAAAAATTATAAATTAGAAAAATAATGATACTATCAATTTCGTACTCATTGATACTACGATGTGGTTTACCCCATATGCGTATAAGAAATTTCGGTGCTTGACACTGCTATAGTTTCTGAGCTTTTTGAAAAATAAAAATGTGTTCATTTCTCAATATTAATTTGAGAGTGCTTTAATATGTTAACATGCCTTCATTATAATTTTATAATTGAAACACAGTTCTAATGGAATTGTTGATGATAATTTATTAATCTATTAATCTAGTACATAAGTTATTTAACTTATTTATATTCTCGGAAAGACTCCAAATGGTTGTTTAAAACATGTCCTATGATTGTAATACAAATTCACACTGACGTTCACATATCGTATGAAGATCCACTTGCTTACAAGATATTGCAAAACAATTCTGATCTTCAATTCGAACTCCGTCAACAAAGTCAACTTGCAGTTGTGAAATCATCTCTTGCAGTTCTTCATTTACTCGATTTTGCTGTAAATTTTGTTCCTCTTCTTGATCTCTTTCTATTGTAGCAGGATTTTGTTGCGCTTCCTCATCATGAATATCTCTTTTGGATTTCTTGAAATCGTCCAAATCAAAGTCGAACCATGGCCCTACTTTGATTTTGAGACCTGGCTTCGGGTGTGCTTCTACAGTAGTAGATTTATCAAATAGACAAACGACCAATACGGCTACAGCACAAAATAATATGCTACGCATTTTGAATTTTAAATATATTTTATTAAAATCAAAGTATAACTTTTGTAGTAGTTCAAAAGTAACTGTGCTTGTTCGATTGAAAAGGCTTCTTTATATACCAAAAAAGTGAGTACGTGTTGATCGAATTATAACTTAAAAATAAAATAATTTATATCTACGATGTTATAAATGAATGATGGTGAAATTAAGGCAATTGTTGTATTTGTATATAACTTTAGCAATCAGATAATTACGAAAGAGTAATGATAAAATATGTTTATATATATTTTTAAATTTAATATTACATTTACAACTGACAACAACTGTCAACTTCAATTGACATCCAGTACCACCTTTTCAATTATTTTGAAAATCCGTAAAAGATGTATTCCTACTGCCACCGCATCCTGTCGTTATATTTCGGAGATTAAGGTTACGGATTTGAACTCTAAGCATCTATCTTTATTTTTTAAATAAAATCCACCGGTCTGCAGTGCAATTTGTCTCGTTGATTCTTCGAAATGGGCGCTGTGTACCTCTTATCTTTAAGCTAAATTTCTTGAAGTTCCTTGATCTCCATTATGAATTATTTCTGTCTGAATGCTAAATTCTCTGAACAAACAAATAAGAGGATATTTAATTTAAATTAATTTACTCCCTGCCGAGAACTCTTCATTTTCTAAAGTTATATTAATTCCAGAATTACATATTTTCAGTATTTTTACTTTCTTACTTGATACAATAAGTAAGAACATAATTTCGTTCGCCTTCACCACGATAGCGACACGAAACCAACAACAGGATTTATTTGTTCCTTTATTCGGGTTTTTTAAGCTCATGATGTGAAAATAAAGAAGTTTTTCAATATTTTACGGGAAATTTAATTACTCTAGCTAAATTAACTACATTCTCCATAAGCAACCAACTCCAAAATGTTTTAAATTTAACTAACCTGCATTGATATAGATTCGCAATAATGTCCAATACGAAATGGTTCCGTCAACAAATATACAACCATTGTTCCTGTCATCATTGCTTCCAATCGGAATACATCTGCTTTCAGAACTATTTCAGTCGCGAGATAAATGAAAAATATCATATACAGAAATGTGATTAGACACATATAAAGTAAATATTTAGCATACACTCAATTTAATTTCTTTCCAATTTGACCGTTAATATCTTCATTAATTCAAATGAATCACTCAATAATTTATTTGTCGAAATATTTTTATTCGACTTGTAATTCGACGAAATATCATTGATGCTCTTGTTAATGGCACTAAAGTTATAGTTGAGCGATTTTAATGGAGATATAATTTTGAACTTCCCTGACTCGATTCTGACTATTCTTCAAAATGACGTCTGTGTGTGTGTGCGGTAAAAGAATATTTAAATCAAAAGTGCATGTTTATTCTAGTCAATTTTTGCTGTTTATGCCATAACTCAAATATTATTGCTCTTAAATCTGAAAAATATATTTTTTATTATATAAATTATATTGAACTTGTCTTAGCCGTCTGATTGAAGATATATAAATTATAAGTTAACAATTAATGAAAACATTTTAATAATGCACAATTTTGTTTGTATCATAACTAATACAACAGCATTAATCAACTCTTAAACAAATTTAATTAAATTTGCATAGCAATAGTTGCATAATTATCTTAATCAATTAATTTCCTTTATACAATTATTAAAAAAAATGTGCATAAGCATTATTGTGAAGCGTACATATATACATATAATACATATAATGCGTATATTCATACATATATGCTTATTTTACCAAAATATCTAATTTAATTTAAAATACTAAAAATGTCCATAAATATAGTTTTGTGTAATTATTTTCGAAATTGATAATATAATTTATATAAATATATTTACATAGAAGGGGAGGGCGGGGGATAGCTACTAAAGATAGATTTCATTTTTTTTTGTTAGTTATTTTAATATTTTTAAATCTTCATCTTTATTTCCGATTTTGTTAAACAATGAGACATATTGTTTGGCTTATGTGTATATAGATTATATGAAATATAAATTAAGTTGACAAAATATGTTGAAAAAAAATTGCATAATTTATAAAAATATTCACGGTTTTTGGAATTGGAGCAACACGACAAAATATGTAGATATAGCACCTAATAGCTGAAACAAAAAGAAAAAAAATTATTTTAATAACGAAAAAGTACAAATTTGTAGATATAATATTTATTACAAATTACTTACAGAATAAATGAATTCAAAGTTAATTGGAAATAAACCAAATGCAGTAAATTTTGGCTTATTAAAATGTAAATGTAAAACATATGTTTCAATCTGAAACAAAGAGAGTTTATAATATTACATATTTGTAGCATCAATAAACTAATTACTTTAGCTGTCACATCTTTGTCAATATGTCGTATAGAATTCATCAAATCGCAAGTCTTGCTAGCCTGAACATAAAACAAAAATAGTAAATGACGTTTTAAATACTCTTGCGTGTCTAATATTCTAATAAATTTAACCAATAGCACATATTAATGCTATGGTTTTAGGTCTCTTTGCCTACATATATAAGAATAATGGCCTATGTTTCTATCGAGATTTAAACAGAAATAAATCTTTCAATGTCATGTTTTTGCATGTAGTTTTTGATTATGTTAATTATATGTATCCGTATGCTAACGCATTATCTCTTACTTCGTTGAACGAACATATAAGTTTTAATTTAAAATTAATTTACTCCTTGACGAGAACCCTTCATTTTCTACAAGGATATTTTATCCAGAATTATATATTTTCGGTAATTTTACTTTCTTATTTGATATAATAAGTAAGTAGCGACATAATTTCGTTTCAATCTCGCCACGATAGCGGCACGAAACCAACAACATTGCTATTTGTGTCTTTGTTTAGATTTCTAAATCAAATCAACTTCTGGTTCTTAGTTCTGTCACAATTTTGATATGAAATCTCAAAACAAGAATATAGTACTTTTTCATTCAAATATAATGTTGATAACATTATTTATGAATTTTTGAATTTAAGTTTTGCTATTCCTTTTACTTTTTTATACGAAATGCAATGTAATGATTGTAATCATGGAAATAATGTATCTTGAGATTTTAATAGAGATAAACTTTTGATCTGCCCTGACTCGATGCTGACTATTCTTCAAAATGACGTCTCTGTGTGTTAGTGTGCGGTAAAAGAATATTCAAATCGAAAGTGAATGTTTATTCTAGTCAATTTTTGCTGCTTCTGCCATACCTCAAAAATTGGTGCACTTACAGCAAATAATTTTTTTTAGATATTAATAATTTAGATAACCTTTCAAAAAAGGCACCAGTTATTAGAAAATGACAATTTCAATTTATTCTTTTAATTATTGCAGTGAAAATAAAAAAATTGTTCCTAATTACCAAGGAAATTTTATATCCCTAGCTAATTTTACTATATACCCCTTCAACAACCAACTCAAACAAGCTTAAAATTTAACTAACCTGCATTGATATAGTTTCACAATAATGTCCAATATGTAATGGTCCTGCTAACAAATATAAAACCATTGTTCCTGTCATTATTGCATCCAATCTGAACACATCTGCATTAGAAAATATTTCAGTCGTGAGATAAATGCAAAATACCATAAACAGAAATTTGATTAAACACATATAAAGTACATATACTGCATACACTCCATTTATTTTATTCCAAATTTGAACACAAGTATCGTACACTTTCATTAATTCAACTAAATCACTCAATAATTTTTTAGTCGAAATATTTTTATTCAACTTGTAATTCGACGAAATATCAATGATGCTCTTGTTAATAGCGCTAAATTTATAGTCAAGATTGTGGAGAAAAAATAGAATTTGGTTCTCAATTGTACTATCTACCGTAGTAGTGAATGAAAATAGAGCTACGTTATAGTATGCTTCCATAGTGTGATAAATTTGTAAGACGCATATATCGGTAATTACAATATAAGCGAGTTTTATAAAATAGATTGCACTTGTTAAGCTTTTCGTCTTTGTGTAAGTATCGTCAAAATTGTTCAATTGCTTCAAACGTTTTCCAATGTTTTGTAAGAGAATGAAAATTTCCGAGAGATCATGCGTTCGAATTAAACTATCTAAAATAAATATAACTGTCGAAACATGCATGAAGTAATGTAAAACATAATCAAGCATTCGAGTCATACTGCTAACTAAAATATCATAATATATTAAACCGTTACGAAGCAATTGGTAACATAGTAATATGAACCATGTTAACAAACCGACCAACATAACTAGATGGCATATAAAATATTGTTTAATCAACTTTAATGTCCAAACATGATTGACATTGACAAATGTTTATGGTGCTAGTACTAGTATTTTACTTGCAAAGTAAATATTACGATATCCCCAAAATATATCGTTACTCGACATTTTTAAAACGTGAACTATTGTTTTCAAAAGAAAAATATTTTTTCACTTCTAACAAATGTATTAAACTCGACTAAGCCTCTTTATTGAAAAATATATATTCTAAGTTAATATATTTTCTGTTAATTATCAAAACCTCTTAATAATGCACAACTTTGTCAGTTTCATAACTAATGAAAAAAAAAATTCTATTACATAAGTGAAATTACATAAATATATAAAAAATTTCAAATTACTACCGATTTCATTAATTTTATTTCAATAAAGTAGTTTTACATATTATATCAAGAAAGCATTTTAATTAATTAAATATCATAAAAATACAAACACAAATAGATGCCATTCTAAAGATTCCAGAACGGCAAAACACTTATTTTCTTTAAAAGTTTAACATGGATCTTTCAAAATGACACTACTTAATAAAAAAAAAATACGCGCATGATTGAAAATGTATTGTTCCGATTACCAAGAATAGCAAGTTATTACAGAATGTCGAGGGATACTAAAGAATATATCATTCGGCCGTGGGTCCAAACCGAAATGATCTAACATTTTAATTCATTTCACATTGCTTTGATCGCTCAAATGTATATTACTCATATACTAGGATGCTGTAGGCCTCCAATTTGCACCTATACGTGCAAAATTAACTCAATATTTACTTACATTACTCATAATTTAAAAACATCTTCAGAAATGCAATCACTGATCCCATAGCTTTTGCTTTTATATATTGGTTAGCAAATTTGAATATTGAATTATTTTAAACTGATTTTATATTATTTTCAACTATCAATTCATTGAAAAAATTTGTAAGTTGATAACAATATTTAAAGCAAGTAATTAAAAATATTATTGCTAATTTGTTCTATAAAACCCAATAATTTATTTTATATAAATCCACCTTCTTCCAACGGTTGTACTAATATGTACTTTCAATAATAGCAATCAAATCTCAACGCAACCCCAGCAAAAAACAAACTCTATTATAGAAACCGTTAAACATGTTTCGTGTAAACATGCATTTATTTCCAGTTGGAATATTTTTTCAGATATAAAAGATTTTCTTGCCAGACAAATTTTTAGTTTTATAATTGTATTCGCAGCCAAACATACTACCCATTTATAAAATAATACTAAAGCTAATTTGGTGGTATACCCAACAACTTTTGAGTTCAGTCAGCTTTTCCAATATAGAAATAATAATAATAATTTAAAACGGTAGCAAAGGACCTTTGTTATGTGAAAATTCAAGTAATACACGAACAACCTTGTTCGAAACATGCGGAAGATGAACTTTTCATAAGCTGATAAGAATTTAGAACAAAACTTAAATGGCATGCATTCATACTAATGCAACATTCGTTCATAACTTACTCCACAAATTACACTTTCAAAGTTACATTGGAAGTTTAGTAGGAAAATATGTGAACCAATAATATAGAAAATATACAATAAATAAAAATAAGTATTTAACAATTTGAAAATGATGAACAAGTTAAACATATTATATATGAATGGATAGTCCTGTTTTACATCAATTCTGGCAATACATATTTGCACTTGCAATGCATTCTTTACTGATATTTAATTATTGTTTCACAAAAAATACAATTTTTTATTAGCTTTAGGTCGTAGTGTGCCTAAATTTTACAGCAAATAGTTTGTTTCAAATTATAGGAGAACGATTTCGACATACCAATGACAACTGTTAATCATAAGCAATAAATTTTTATTTGAGATCACAAATTCTAATACAAATTTATTCCAACCCTGAAAAATATGAGATTTTAAGGCCATAAATAAATCGAAAAGATTGTATGAGCCATGAGTATTCAGAAATATAGTGTATGTCGATTTAGGTAAACGACGACCCTAAGGATTGAGCCTAAATATATATAATTTAAATTCCTGTTTTACTATAAGTGAATTCTAATAACCGTAAAATTGAACTAAACTGTATTGATATAGCTTCACAATAATATCCAATATGTATTGGTGCCACCATTACATATATGATAAGTGTTGCTGAATATAACGAATACAATTGGAACACATATTCAGTACTAATTTGACTTGCAAGATAAATACAATACACCATATATAGAAATGCGTATAAAGAATATAAGATAAGAAGTAGATTTTTTGATGAATTTAAAGAATTTGATCTTGTTGAAATGTAAAGAATAGCAATGCCATCTTTCTTGGTAAAAGGTGGTGATGGTTTCTACATGATTCGAGATAATTTACAAAATATCAAGATTGGACCTGTAGATGTTGAAGTTTTTGAAACGTACATCAGAAAAATGTCTCCTATCACGCAAGATTTGGATGGAAGACTTAAAATAATAATGTAAAAGCAATTTAAGAAACAATTTATTAGTTGTCATATTTATTCACAAGTGTAATTAAGATTATGTTAATGAAAAACTACAATAAACTCGAACTGCCGTTTGAAACTCTAATTTTTAACACACTTTATCTGTTTATATAATATTTAGTCCCACATCTTAGTTTTAAATATATGAGTGAAATAAATTTTAAAAAAAATAGCTATCCAAATTTAATATTTAATGAGCCTGAAGAGTAATTTCTTTGTTAATTTTGGTTCCGTGCAAATCTTTTATTACGCAAAATATTCATTTTTCATTATATTTTATAGTACAATAAATAAATATACAAGTATACATAATAATTAAATTATTAATTAGGTTGAACAATTTTTCAATTTCGACAATTTCTCACATTTCTCTTGAACACTGTCAAATAAATACCCGGTGTCACATTTGAACATAAGAACAATACCATCAACACATTTTCCAAATGCAGGTGAACATGGTCCAAATGAAAAAGAATCATTATCGACATCCTTACAAGAGATATCCGCACAATATATTTCAGAAGATTGTGTGGATTTTTCATGTTCCAGTGATGGTTCTTGATTGCCAATAGGTGATTTCATAGAACTGACATCCCGTTTGATCATAAAAAGTGGATATCTTCTTCCAGGTATCCTATATGGCCATTCATTCATTTGTGGAAAACAATCAGTAACTGCTTCTACTTGATTTCGTTGAAGATAACAAATCACGTACATAAAAAAACAAACATAATAAAACTGCATTTTTCACGCTCGTTACTAAGTTAATTTACTGTTAATTCAAATACGAAAATATCTTAATTGTAGAACTTCCAATATGTCATTGCTGTTTTATATCTTAACGTATAACTTTATTACGTAAGTCGCGTGCAATCCTTAGCAAACACGTAATTATAAACATATTCTGTTCAATGAATATATTTTATTGCCAATAAGTCAGAATTAGAATTATCTATTTTTAAGAGAACACGAATGACAAACATGAACAATTGTGAAATACATTAATTGGACAAAAGTCAGTCCTGTAGTTTCGGTTGAAATATAAAAAAGAAACCATATATACTCGTATCGCCCGCAATTTTTTTATGGTATCTTTTTGGATTATTATACGAAGTATCTAACAAGGAAAAATCCCGGGGTGTGTCTCACCAATTTTAATGAAACTGTATTATGTTGTAGTATGTGAAAATATAATCGATATGTAATTTTTTTTTCGGCCCGTTTTAACTTTTATGGTGTGAAAAAAATCAATTTTGACCATCATTTGACGTTGAAAATGAATTTCAAGGTCAAATGAAGGTCAAAATTATATGATCCTCTCTAAACCTAACAACTTTTGTATTTAAAATTTATTTTGAAAAAGCTTAATTTTAGAGTTATTCGTGCTTTCCTGATTTTGTTAAAATTTATGGAGTTAAAACGGGCTGAAAAAAAAAATTATGTATCGATTATTTTCTCACTTACTACAACATACTACAGTATCATTAAAATTGGTGAGACACACCTCGGTATGTTTCCTTGTAAGTATTATTTTGAAATATACCTATTTGCCTTCCCTGAATCGATTATGACTGTTTTTGTCTGTCTGTTTGAGCATTCTACACTCTAAGCAGTTGAAGGTAAAATTATGAAGCCTTAAATATAAAATATTTGTTTATGTCTGGCAAGAAAACCTCTCATATTTGTAAAGAATATTTTTACTTTAGTATATTTTTTTGCGATTTCTACAATAAATTGCAAACAGTTGCACTTACAGTAAAAAATGTAAAAAAAAATAAGATATTTCTATTTTGTTTGAAAATTATTTGCAAAACATGTATTCCGCTATCATCTAACAAAATACGTATAAGAAAGTTGCGAACATTTTCTAAATTATCATATTTTACCTGGCAAACCAAGGAAAATGTTCTGGTGTGTGTGTGTGTATGTGTATGCACAAGTGAGTGACTGTTTGTGTGTGTATATGTAAGATATTAATAATTTGGATTTTCTTTTCTTCAGAAAATACACCGCTTACAAGATAATGGCTCATCATATAAATATCGTTATAATAGGTAGTAAAAGATACTACTAGTGCCGGGTATCAAAAGGGGTAGCAGAACATCCTTTATTTATATCAGCATCTATACAATATTTTGCCTTTTAACTCATCCGTTGATTCTTTTTTGACTTCACTCAAATTTTTCAAACATGCGCTTCTATTCATGTATTTTTTAGCATCATAATTTTTTCTCATGTGGCTCTCATTCATACAATTGTTTTATGCAAAATCGCACTGCTTTTACTGCTATGAATTTCACTTTAGTTCTGTCTTAAAAACACCAAAAATACCATATAAAATGTTCATTTCCTTTTATGTTTGGTTTTACAAAGTACCCTCCGCGTAAGTTGGAATTCGTGAATATAATATCTATCATACTTAAATTCATAATAATATTTTATTAGCAGTTTCAAAATATAAATAATGAGTAATAAATTTAAACTGTAAAGATAAAAAATTAAATTTTAGTTGAACGTTGAACTTCCGTTTGATAAGAATATCAAATTTGGAATTACGTGGTAATCCTTTACTATAAAAAGATTCGTATGCGTTATATTTGCATAGTAAAAGTTTGTTCTTGCATCAAATTAACCAACACAAGGTAACATTTAGAATGTATACTAACTTATAAAGTGTGCTATCTGATTATCGAGAAATATTTCATTTTCTACGATTCTATGTCAAATAAATAAAGAGCCTGAAAATATAAATTTTATATCAAAAAATTTTTAAATTTACTGAAGTCATAATAAATAATTATTAAAAATTAAAGTAGAACTTTTGTTTCATATATTTTCTGAACGTTTCAATTTTTAAAACAAAATTAATTCGTTGTAATATCCGGAGATACGTTGATAAAAAGTATAACTACTAGTTTAAATACCAACATAATTTTTATTATTATATACTAATCATGATTTTATTAGTATATTGAATTAGTTTCCAAAAAAATAAAATAATTTTAATGTGTCTGCTACAGTTGAAGATGAGCCTGATGTCTTTCTGTTTCAGTTGATTAGAAAATAATTTGAAATTAAAAAAATATCAAAATGCAGAAATACAGTGTCGTTTTCCTGGTTTACCTTTTCGTTTACCTTGAATTCAGCCCGGTGATTGCATTTGCTAGCGAAAAACAACGAAGAAGCATTGCATCCGATGCAGATTTGGAAGAAGCTCGCCCTCGTTCTAAGCGTTTCTTCGGCTGTTTAATCGCAATTGTTGTTGGAGTAATCACTGCGGCTGCAGGTGGAGTAGTCAGTCATCAGATTAACGAAGCGATTCGTAGAGAAAACGCACCTGAACCGAATAACAAAGAAAAAACTATCAATATTTATTTGAACCACAATCATAGAAATGCTGCCCAATTGAAAAGGGAAATAGAAAAAATTGATCCAGTTCTTGCCAATGCTATTCAAGTCGGCTCGGATGATTTTCAGTGCAATGCGAATTACTGCAGAAAAATGGGTGATGTTACTGTCGCTGTTGGATTATGTAGATCGGAAATTTGCAATTGTGAAAACGGTGTTCCGGTAGTGTTCCAATGCAAGGGAGGGAAGATATATGATCCTATTCAAACAAAATGTGATTTTGTAAAGAATATAAAAATGTGTGGCAATTAGTTCCAAATGTATATTGTATAATACTAGAAAAAACCAGAATAAATTTGTTATATTTTACCATTACTTGAGTTGTCCAGTCTATATTATTATATCATATTTAGTAACGAGTTTCTAAAGATATATAAAGTATGCAGCAATTTGAAATAAATATCTTAATCCAAAAATTATATTTTATACCAAGTAATTAGTAAGTATTGTAATCATGAAAAAATACGGTCTCGAGATTTTGACGGAATTTTTTTTATTTTTAACATTCTCTGAATGAGGTCTGACTATTTATGGAAGGCGTCTTTTTGTGTGTATGTGTCCTTCTACAGCCGAAATGGTTAAAAATTAAAAAGGTTCTTACTTTAAACATAAGATTTGTATGTGCCTGGAAAGAAAATCTATTTTTGAAATGAATATTCAAACCAGAAGAATAGTTTCAGTAATAACTCAAAACATCTGCTGTGTCATGCACCGAACTTTCTTATACGCTTTTGGGTTAAATCACATCCTATTTTCATTATTTTTCAAATTTATAATTTGTTCTAACCTTTGGAACACTTTCACACTAAATATATTTCTTAGAATAAATATAAAATGTCAAATTTCAAATTATTTAAGTCAGTTATGTTTTTTTTTTTGATAAACAATTGGCAGGCGCAGATGATAAGATTTATGTTAAAATAAATATAATATGAAGAAATTTCAATAGCCATTTTTACTTTCTTATACGAAGTATAAGTAAGTTTTGTAATCATGAAAAATTTCGAACTCGAGATTTTAACGGAAATATACGTTTCGACCTTCCCTGAATCGATTCCGACTATTTTTGGAATGACGTCCGTCTGTGTGTGTGTGTGTGTGTGTGTGTGTCTGTGTGTGTGTCTGTGTGTGTGTATGTTCTCTACAGCCTAAACGGTTGAAGCTAAAATTATGAAACTTTAAACTTAAAATTTGCATATGCCTGAGGTGTGCACCTTTTATTTTTGAAAAAAATATTCAAAGCGGAAGTGCCTGTTTACTCTATTCATTTTTTGCAGTTTCTGTAATTACTCAAAAATGGTTACAGTTACAAAAAAATTTCATAAGCAAAAATTATAGGTATTTCTATTTAACACAACTTTTGTTTGAACATATTTTCCAAAAAGTACTGTTTTCAAAATAAATTTCTGCTTATTATAAATATTTTTAACATAAATCGTATCATCTGCGCCTGTCAATTGTTTATCAAAGAAACAAAATAGACTTAAATAATTTGAAGTTTGACATTTTATATTTATTCTAAGAAATATATTTACTGTAAAAGCGATCTAAAGGTTAAAACAAATATTATAAATTAGAAAAATAATGTAACTACGTTATAGTTTAACCCATATGCGTATAAGAAAGTTCGGTGCATGACACTGCAGATTTTTTGTTTCTTGTACCGCTTGGGAAAAAAGTTTCAAATAAAAGTTGTACAAAATGCTGATAACTATAATTTTTTTGTAATAATTTTTCTGTTACTGCAAATATTTTTGAGTAATTGCAGAAGCTGCAAAATAAGACTAGAGTAAACATGCACTTACGGTAGGAATATTGTTTTCAAAAATTCTTGCCAGATACATACAAATCTTAAGTATGAAATTTCATAATTTTCCCTTTAGCCGTAGAGCCGTAGGGCTGTAGAGCGCTCACTGTGCCTTGTACTTGTCCATTTTTTAACAAAAAAACATAAATGACTCAAAAAAATTGAAATTTAGTATTTACTATCTATTCTATGAAAGATATTTGGTGAAATAGTATTTCAAATGTAAGTGAAATATTAAAAATTTGTAATATAATAACGATATGATTGACATTATTTGAATATCTTTCTCATTCAAACAAAATACTTCTAAGAAAGTTCAGTGCAAGCCATACCGGATATTTAAATGGATAATATAATTTAAAAAAAATTCAAATATGATTTATGTCAACACATTGCTATTTTATTATTATTTAAAGTAATCTAATACATCTTAAAGATATTTTGTAAAAACAGCGGAAATGTATTTTTTTAAAAATTAGAAATGCATGTCTATTTAATGTTTATTTATTTGATTAAAAATAATAATTATTCTTGTTATAATGCGTAACAAAGTTTATCTCGCAATAAATATTAATTACTTTCTGCTGTATTATAAATTAATCTCGAGATCTAAATATTTCATAATTACAATACTTTCTTGTTCCGCGTATATAAATATAAGAAAACCATCTGCAATGCATTTTATTTAGCTCATATCATATTTTTATTATTTTACTAAATTTACTTTTGATACATTTTTTCACTAAATATATTGTTTATAATAATTATTATAAATATAAATATAAATAATGCCAAGTTTCAAATTATTTGAGTCTGTTTTGTGTTTTGTTTTGACAGTATATCCGTAGAAATTTCAATAGCCATTATTTTAAAACCAGTACTTATTTTAAAAATAAATTTCAAACGAAGGTATGCAAATTTAATATATTTAATTGTTATTCTAACAGTTTTTCTATAAGTGCAAGCATTTTTGAGTAATTGCACAAACCGCAAAAAAAGACTAGAATAGACTGGCACTACCAGTTTGAATATTGTTTACAAAAGTAGAAAGTTTTTTCCTAGGCATTTACAAATGTTTGAAGTTTCATAATTTTTCCTTCAACCATTTATGCTATAGAGCGTTCAGACACACAGACCGCCGTCATTAAAACATAGTCAAACTTGATTCAGGGAAGGTCAAAAGATATATTTCTGTTCAAATCTCCAAATAGCATTTTTTCATGATTCTAATACTTACTTATACTGCGTATAAGAAAGTAAAAATACACACGCACACCCTTGATAAATTTATTTTGAAAACGACATGTCTTCCTGATGACTGAAAAATCGAAATAAGTCTTGTTTTTAAACTAAAGTAACGCTATATTAAATTTGTTTTTAATTTAATAAATAAAATTTCCGTTTGTTTTAATATTCGTACATTAATGCCATTTACGATAGTATTTAAAAGAAAAATTAGTAGATTGTGATTGGGTATTTTTTCGTTATAAGTAAACATATATTTATTATAATAAAAGAGATTTGATAATTAATTATATAAAATAATTTTGTTAGCCATGGTGTAAAGCCGGAAATCTTCCTGAGGCATTTGGACGCCACGCAGCCGTTAGAGATTCGTAAACTTTATTTTTACATTCATCTTTGTCCAAACATTTATTAACTTGATGAGCTGCAACGCCCGCTCCAAATGAAACAAGACCTCCAAGTAATACTAATGCAACACCTCTTTTGGAACGCATTTGACTCATCATTATATTATTCTGAGCTTTATTCTCCATGTTAATAGTAGAATCCTTTTGATTTGGTAAGGAGATTTCAAAGGCCTCTTTATCTGGTGAACTGTCCTTTGCTGTGCTATTTGAAGACTTCTTCAAATTTATAATTTCTCTTCCGGCATCTTTTGCTAATAATTCGTTGATATTGGATAGAATTGGAAACCCGTTTGATACTTTAGCTGTTGAAGTAAGTAGATATGCTTCTGTTGGTATTACTACAAGATATGCAACGTAGTAGACCACGTAACAAATAATAAGTTTATTCATTTTGATCAGGAAATATCTGCAAATAAAGTAATAACTTGTAATAGGTTAAAAGCCAAGAAATGATTTTTGTCACATCACATAATTTTCTTAAAATTATATAACCAACATAAATACATGCGGAATTGAATATAGGGCTTTACATACGTTAGTTATTAAAATATATTTAGCAACTAGATACACCATGTTGTGACATTTTCAGACCAAGTTTGAAGATGCCACAGTATGGTGAAACTATTCATATCCTAACATAATAGAATTTTTCAAAGTATAGGTCAATATAATTCAAGATGATTGAAGATGCCACAGTGTCGTGAAACTAATCGTTAAACATATATTTATAATAAACATCTGCAAGACCTAACACTAAGTTTCGATATTCGTTTCTTTGATCGTGATATTTAAAGATAGATATTAGTTCTTTTGACCTATCCTGATTAAGTCTAATTAATTTTGTATTGAAGATAAAAATCAAACTACTGCATACTAATCTTAAGATTAAAATTTCGGTTTTTTTATGGCAGAACGGCCTCTTTCACGCAAAACAAACACAAACACGTGCGCACACAAACACACAAATAGAGAAAGAGAGAGGGAAAGAGAGAGAGAGAGAGAGAGAAAGGGGAAGAGAAAGATGTGATTTGAAAAATAGTCAGACTTGATTCAAGAAAAAGGAAAAGGTATATTTCCGTAAAATCCTCGATATCTTTCATTATTAACTTATTACTTCATAAAAGAAAATAAAAGTGCACTTGCGAATTAGCAAAGACAATGCTTGTTAATTCTGAAATAGCAATACTTACATAAATATCTGAAAAATATATATTTTTGGCAACTTATCCAATACTGATACTTAAGAAAGGTGTGTTGGGCTTTTATAGAAATAAAATATTGTGTTTTGAACGCCACATCATTTCAGATTATGTATAAAACGATTGTGAAATTTTATGCAAAATCTGAGAAACATTTTGAAAATGATAATTTATCTCATTGAATTTTATTTTAAAAAAATCTTAATCCAATTTATTGTAACTCAGATGCGACACGTCATTTTAATAATTAAATTATATTTCGTTTAACTACAAGTCATCATAAAATCGTCATACAGGAATGTCAGTTTAACCGAATAAGTACTGTTACTTTTTTGCTACTTAGAACATTGAATTCCTTAATATTTGATATAAATAAATTAGATTTAAAAAGCGTAGCGTATTATTACTTTCTTATACGCAGTATAAGTAAGTATTGTAATCATGAAAAATTTCGATCTCGAGATTTCAACGGAAATATACGTTTTGACCTTCCCTGAATCGATTCCAACTATTTTTGGAATGATGTCCGTCTGTGTGTGTGTGTGTGTGTGTGTGTGTGTGTGTGTGTGTGTGTCTGTGTGTGTGTGTGTGTGTGTGTGTGTGTATGTTCTCTACAGCCTAAACGGTTGAAGCTAAAATTATGAAACTTTAAACTTAAGATTTGCATATGCCTGGGGTGTGCACATCCTCTTTTCGAAAAAAATATTCAAACCGGAAGTGCCTGTTTACTCTAGTCATTTTTGGTAGCTTCTGCAATTTCTCAAAAATGGTTAGAGTTACAGAAAAATGTTATGAACAAAAATTAAAGGTATTTAGCACAACTTTTGTTTGAATTTTTTATCCAAAAAGTGTACTGGTTTCAAAATAAATTTCTGCCTTTTATATATATTTTTACATAAATCGTATCATCTGCGCCTGTCAATTGTTTAACAAAATAGACGTAAATAATTTGAAGTTTGACATTTTATATATATTCTAAGAAATATAATTAGTGTAAAAGTGATCTAAAGGTTAGAACAAATATTATAAATTAGAAAAATAATGAAACTACGAAGTGGCTTAACCCATATGCGTATAAGAAAGTTCGGTGCATGACACTGCAGATATTTTTCTGTAGCAGTCGTATTAATCGCAGGTCTGGTCGGCAAACAAGTTGCTATAGAAGCTCATCCTAACCCAGATATTAAAATCAAAGTAGGACCATGGTTCGACTTCGATTTGTGAACTTTCGCCAAAACCAAACGAGAATTGAATGTAAAGTTCTAAAATAAATTATTTATTAGCAAATTTAAATATTTCTTGACATAAATCTCCTTGCAAGAAAAAAGTTTGTATTTTAGGCGTTAATCTCAACAAAATTAGGTAGTAGATATGAAAATAACAGAAAATGATTTTAGATTTTGGATATATAGGAATAGGCATGATGATATGAATGTATGTATGTACGCATATATATATATAATAATAATAATATATATATATATATATATATATATATATATATATATATATATATATATATATATATATATATATATATATATATATATTTAGTAAGACCGCCGTGGTAACAAAATTTTAAGATGAAATTGTGGTGTATTCAAAAAAGATAGGATGTGATACAAATGGGTTAGAAGAAAATAAATTGTTTCTCGTATAAACGTAAGAGAAACGCGTATATGAGGAATTTGATGAATGAGAATAAATTTCAATGGCGAAAGATTGTCAAAATATGAATGTAATATGAATAGTGGTAATAGGCATAATGTTAAGAATGTATGTATTGGCGTACTTTAAATTACATTCGTAATTGTATTATAATTTTAAATTCTTATTAATATTACTTAAAAATAAGTTTCAATTCAGCATGATATATATGTACTTTCATCATATGATAATCAAATGTATATATAAAGCATCTGAAAGTCAAAAAATCTATAATCCTGTCCTGCTATTTTCATATCTTCTACGCAACTTTGCTGAGATTTATACCAAAACATATTTAAAGTTGCTAATAAATATTGTATTATGTAACTGTACATGAATTAAAGCAAAATGTATTATAGAACTGTAACTATGATAGTTATGTAATAAAACAAAATAAGACATAACACTCTGCTCTGATAAGTCTTCAATGTAACATCTTTTCAAAATTAATAAATTTTTTAAAACTTAATGACGAAACACAATTACTTAACTTATATTTGTTGTAAATCCAGTTAACTATATCTTATTATGAATATGTTTGAGGAATCGTTCCAAATTGATTCTACATTAGTTGGTAAATAAAATTAACAACGAGACATTATTTACGACCATTATTGTATTACATAAATATTAAATGACAAAAGTTTCTATTTTAAATTATTTTATTTTATAAATAATTCTTAATTACAATTTAAAATAGTCAATTAATGTATATTATTTGGAAATGATCTAGTTGATGTAATGACTTGTTTGACATTTTATTGTAATTTCACACTGACGTTCAGAATACTCTCTTTTTAGTTTCAAATTAATGATGTGCATCAAATTGTAGCTGCGAAATCTTGTCTTCCATTTCTTTTTGGAATAGTATAAAAATTTGTTTCACTGCATTTGGGTTTTCCAATACTTCTTGTTGATTGTTCTCCATTATCTCTGTTTCATTCTGCACATTATCTTCATGAATGTCTCTTTTGGTTTTGGCGAAAGCACTCAAATCAAAGTCGAACCATGGTCCTACTTTGATTTTCATGTCTGGCTTTGGATGAGCTGCTACCGTAACATGTTTACCGTCCAGACATGCGGTTACTACAACCACAACACAAAATAATATGCTACGCATTCTGAAACAAAATTATTTATATCAAATATTTAGGATTTCAATGTTAGCTTCGAAGTAGCACAAAAGAATCTGTAATTTTTAGATTGAACAGAGTTCCTTTATAAAAATTTTATAATGACTCGATGTTAAAAGAAATATAATTTATTTATTAAAATGACGTGTCGCAGCTGAGATTTTATTAATAAAAATTCAATGTGATAAATAATATATAACTGTATAAATTATCATATTCAAAATGTTTCTCATATTATGCTTAAAGTTGCACAATTTATATATAATCTGTAATGATGTGGCGTTCAAAATACACTATTTTATTTCTATAAAACCAACACTCAACTCTCTTAACGATCAGTATTGAATAAGTGGCCTAACATATATTTTATTTAGATATTTATGTAAGTATTTCTAGTGCATATTTAACAAGTTTTAACTTCGCTAATTCTCAATGCAATTTTACTTTCTTTTCCGAAGTAATTAGTTAATAGGTAAAGGAATCGACATGTTTGCGTAAATGTAACTGTTGCCCTTCCCTGAATCGAGTTTGTTTACTTTTGGAATTACGTTTGTATGTGTGTGTGTGTGTGTGTGTGTGTGTGTATGTATGGGTATACGTGTGTGTGCACGCGCGCACATTTGAATGAGAGTGAGTGTGTATGCATGCGTGTGTTTGAATTTGTGTGTGTGTGTGGTTGTTAAGGAAACTCTTCTACCATAAATCAGCCGATATTTCAGTCTTAAGATTTGTATATCGTTGTTTTTATATTTATTAAAAAATTGGTCACACTTAATCAGGAAAGGTACTCATTAATTACCTCGTATGAGAAGATAAATAATGTACGCATAATATATGCATTTATTCTTGAATTGTATTAAACTTAACGTTGTAAAACTCTATCATGTAAGGAAATATATAAACTTAGTGTTTTAGGTTTTATATATGTTTATTATAAATATATATTTTAATAATAGACATATGTAGAGCCAAAAATGTTATTCAAATTTGTATGTATTTATCTTGGTTATATAATTTTAGGAGGTAATGTGATGCGACAAGAATCATTTCTTAGCTTTCAACCAATTAAAAGCAATTACTTTATTTGCAGATATTTCCTAAATAAAATGAATAAACTTCTCATTTGTTTCGTGGTCTACTACGTTGCATATCTTGAAGCTACACCAGTTGCAGAATCTCCACTAAATTCAACAGATAAATTCAATATCAACGAGTTATTAGCAAATGATGGCAGGACAGAAATTATTAATTTCCAGAAGACTTCAAATAACAATGTTAAGGAAAAGTCACCAGCTAATGAATCAATTGAATTCTCTCTTCCTGATCAAAATGATACCGATATTAACATGGAGAATAAGGCCAAAATTAACATTATGATGACTCAAATTCGTTCCAAAAGAGGTGTTCCATTAGTATTATTTGGAGGACTTGTTGCAGTAGGAGCGGGTGTAGCTTCCCATCAAATTAATAAATGCTTGGACAAAGATAAATGTAAGAAGGATGCTTTCCAATATTTTAAAGAGAATTACCGTCCACATTACGGAGGAAGACTTCCGGCTGCTGATATCACACCATGGCTAAAATCATTGTTTTAAATATTTGCTTATTAAATCGAATTTTATAAATTAATTTATCCTGACATATAACGAAAAATAACCAATATTAAAAAATATATTATTTGTGTCTTAAATTACCTTTATTTATTTATTATTATTCATAATCAACGACTTTTAGTAAATAGTATTTATGTACCGATATAAAATATAAATATTAAAATGATATTAAAATTATCAGGAGTGAGAGTTTACGTGTGTTTTTTTTAATTATTACATGTTATACCAAGTGTTGCTTACTCAATTGATTAGTAAACAAAAAGTAAATCACAGTTATTTAAATAATTCGAAGAGATGTATTTATTAATTATATATTGGCAATTATTCTGACAGAAATATATTCAAATAAATGTAACTGTTTACAAAATATATGTTCAATATTACTATAATATGAATATATCCCAGGAAAATGATTCATTATATATAAATTTCTAGACTAACCCTATGAAAACATGGTATTAATGAACTTCAAGAGAATTTTTCTTGCACCTTGGACACATTTTGAAGAACCTTTTCAGACAAAAGCGATAAAGGGAGTACATAGGTTTTGAATGTAAAAAATAGAAATATTTTGTTAACTTTTTTCTGTTTTATTGATACACTTGTGCATTTAATATTTTTACCGCAACAAAGGTGTATACAACAACGTAAAAAATCACAATTTTTCAAGAAAAAAAAACACTTAATTGCGGCAATCGGGCGAATCGCGCGGAGGTCCTGATTCCGTATCCCCAGGATATCTCGGCAGTTAATCAGCTGAAACACACAAGCGTACTTTTTTAATAATATCGAAGGATAAAAATAGTCCCTGTCGAGCCCCATTTTTGAAATTTTGATTTTTAACAAAATGGCGGCCTTTTTCATTTTTAATTTCAATTTTGGGGTAAGAAATTCGTCATTACAAGTCAAAAAGTACTATATCTTTGAAAAGTTAACAAAATCCCCTCGACAAAGACTCGTAAATATAATAAGCTTCAGCAGAAAGAAAGAATAAAGCATATTGGTTGAATAGTCTTGAGAAATCTTGGAGATACGATTTGAAAACAGAGTTTCGAGATATAAGCTTTTAAAGTTTTACATCACATTAAAACGCAAATAATCAAAATTTTTATTACTATGAATCATCTATTCCAGGCCCATAAAGGGATCCCTCAACTTCCATTTGCGATTCGAAAACATAATCTTGATCCTGTCGACGAAGGATTCAAGCCTCCTTTGTCGCGTTCTGCGCGTCGCGCTCAGCCTTGCTTATCCGCCGACTATCCTCTTGCTCCGCATATACATGTGTGCGTTGACCTACACCTATTCTCGTCGTTTCCATCACTTTCAATAGTGAAGCTATACCTTCTGGGGCCAACTGTTTAATCGACTAAAACACTGGCCAAAAATCGAAATTCAACATTCAAGGAATCCTGAAGAGGGGGATATTGTACATTATAATCCGCAAAGGATTTAAAATTTCATTTCTACATGCGGTATGTCTTGTTGGAAATTTTTTTCCAAAAAGAGTACTGGTTTCAAAATAATGGCTATTTCAATTTCTTATTATATTTATTTAAACATAAATCATATCATCTGCGCCTGTCAATTGTTTAACAAAATATACTTAAATAATTTGAAGTTTGACATTTTATATTTATTTTAAGAAATATATTTAGTGTAAAAGCGATCTAAATGATAGAACAAAAATTATAAATTAGAAAAATAATGATACTATCAATTTCGTACTCATTGATACTACGATGTGGTTTGCCCCATATGCGTATAAGAAATTTCGGTGCTTGACACTGCTATAGTTTCTGAGCTTTTTGAAAAATAAAAATGTGTTCATTTCTCAATATTAATTTGAGAGTGCTTTAATATGTTAACATGCCTTCATTATAATTTTATAATTGAAACACAGTTCTAATGGAATTGTTGATGATAATTTATTAATCTATTAATCTAGTACATATGTTATTTAACTTATTTATATTCTCGGAAAGACTCCAAATGGTTGTTTAAAACATGTCCTATGATTGTAATACAAATTCACACTGACGTTCACAGATCGTATGAAGATCCACTTGCTTACAAGATATTGCAAAACAATTCTGATCTTCAATTCGAACTCCATCAACAAAGTCAACTTGCAGTTGTGAAATCATCTCTTGCAGTTCTTCATTTACTCGATTTTGCTGTAAATTTTGTTCCTCTTCTTGATCTCTTTCTATTGTAGCAGGATTTTGTTGCGCTTCCTCATCATGAATATCTCTTTTGGATTTCTTGAAATCGTCCAAATCAAAGTCGAACCATGGCCCTACTTTGATTTTGAGACCTGGCTTCGGGTGTGCTTCTACAGTAGTAGATTTATCAAATAGACAAACGACCAATACGGCTACAGCACAAAATAATATGCTACGCATTTTGAATTTTAAATATATTTTATTAACATCAAAGTATAACTTTTGTAGTAGTTCAAAAGTAACTGTGCTTGTTCGATTGAAAAGGCTTCTTTATATACCAAAAAAGTGAGTACGTGTTGATCGAATTATAACTTAAAAATATAATAATTTATCTCTTCCAAGATATAAATGAATGATGGTGAAATTAAGGCAATTCTTATATTTGTATGTAACTTTAGCAATCAGACAATTACGAAAGAGTAATGATAAAAAATGTATATATATTTTTAAATTTAATTGCAAATTTACAACGAGCCCTTCAGGAACAACCAGCAAATCTGATATAAGTTACACAACATGCATAAAAGGTAACTATCATTAGAGTTCCTTGGAGGAAATAACTCTTCGATAAATGCAAAACAAAATTCACTTTTCGTTTTCTTCATCTGATATCTGTGATTCATTTGGTTCAAAAACCTTGGAAATATATTTTGCAAAAGTGTCAGACTTTTATTTATCCCTCTGGCCCATGTGCCATCTTCTCTGCGGATTGGAGGTTTATGCTGTCGTGGCCTTTTTGAAATTTTTGTTTCTTTCTACAATGTTTAGTCTTTTTGTCGATAAAGTGAAGGATTGCTTAAATATGCTTGAAGTGAATAATTTTTACTTTCTTATACGCAGTATAAGTAAGTATTGTAATCATGAAAAATTTTGATCTCGAGATTTTAACCGAAATATATATTTTAACCTTCCCTGAATTGAGTCTGACTATTTTTGAGATGACGTCTGTCTGTGTGTGTGTATATGTGTGTGTGTGTATGTGTGTGAGTCTGTCTGTGTGTATGTGTGCGCTCTACAGCCTAAACGGTAAAAGATACAGATACGAAACTTGAAACTTAAGATTGGTATGTGCCTGACATGAAAACCTCCTATTTTGAAAAGAGTATTCAAACAAGAAGTGCATGTTTACTCCATTCATTTTTTGCATTTTCTGCTATAACTCAAAAACGGTAGTTTTTACAGCAAAATTTTTAGATTAAAAATAAAAGATATTGATATTTTCCATAACTTTTATTTGAAAATATTTTTCAAAAAAGGTACTGGTAATAAGGATAAACATTATAACTATATTTAATGAATTCTCATTAAGAAACTTGCTAAGATAATTTTAAGCAGTTGAAAAAGTAACGGATACGGCAGGGATCGAACAAGTTTCTTAATGAGAATTCATTAAATATAGTTATAATGTTTATCCTTATTTTAAGTACTGTGCGGTGTTTCCGTAACCAAGTAGCCTACGTTACATTTGTTCGTTGCCAATATCACTGTGTGAAGTCTTCGAATGTATTTGTGAACACTTGGCATTTGAAGCAGTTGAAAGAGAGACGGTTGTGGTCAGTGGATGCGTAGCTTAGGTGGTTAGAGCGATCGGCGCGAAACCGATGGTCGCGGGTTCGATCCCTGCCGTATCCGTTACTTTTTCAACTGCTTAAAATTATATTAGAAAGGTACTGGTTACAAAAAAAAGAGTGTTTCTTCAATATTCTGCTTTAACTCAAAAAACGGTAGTACTTACAGCAAAATTAGTAAGAATGAAAATAAAAGATATTAATATTACGCATAACTTTTATTTGAAAAGTATTTTCAGAAAAGGTACCGGTTACAGCAAAAATTAGATTATTTTCAAAATTACATTCAATACTTCTCACGTATAGAAGCGGAGGTTAAGTCTTTATACTTGACCTCTGCCAGTAGTTGATCTACTCAACACGGCATGTCTGTCCCTGATCTACAGACAAGTATATACTGACGTATAACATAAGGCAGCGCTTAATATTGTAGTGCTGCCTCCGAACTAAAGGTGGCTACTATAATGATGTCATACGCTATGCCACGACTAACTTAAATTTCAGTTTCCGTTTTATCTCGATAAGAAATCTGATCTTATATTGAATGGTACGTGTATTGTTGCTGATTGTTTCATTTGTATACAATTGCGGATATATTTAGCGGAGGATATTTTTGTTATTTTTATCAAAATTTCAAATTTCCTTAAAATTAATATAAGATATCTGTGCATAAGGGTGTTAATATACTTTCGTATACGCTAATATAATTTCGTACACTCATATTGGATAGATCGTTAGAATTTATAAAACATTTAAATTTTTCAAAATTTTTTTAATTATGATGACTAATTAAAATGCGTATAAGAAAGTTCAGTGAAAGACACGTCAGCTTTTTTATTTTGTATTTAAGTTTTTTAACTCAATGGTTAATTAGTCTAATTCAGTTTTACAAGAAGTATATCTCAGTAGTTACCATTTACGCGAGGCTTTTCTTTTTATCTATTTTTTCTGTTTTACATATTTGGGATAAATTGATACATTTTCGTTTTGCTTTTCAATTATTGGTGTGGCTTAACATGCTGTATTATGTATTATTTTTGGTACATCTTAAACTGCGTCAACAATATCGTCTACAGTTGAGGGCCGTATTTTTAGAATTAAATTTTAATTTAAATATTTCCTGAATGGGTCCCAATTTGTTTTAGAATTATATAAAGATGTTTTTGCCATCACTTTAATTGTAGAGCTCAATGATAACATTCTAAGTGAATGGTCAGATGACAGATCAAAGCATGAATTCACATCTATGAAGTTCGATATAATTTCGTTCATAATAAAGAAATCAATATCTCTCTTGAGTTTTTGCTGTGTCTGTTGGCCAGTAAAATGGTTTGCTTGTACTTAAATATCCGTAGCCTTTGCCTAACAATGTTTTTTGGAGTTCTCTACCTTTGTGATTAGGAAGTCTAGAGCCTCACTGAAGGTGTTTTGCATTGAAGTCTCTTCCCACTATAAATCTATCACCAAAGATGTTTAAGAAGTAAAAAACTGCCAAGGTGTCTTATACCACCTGACTCGTCTATACGCGAATTTACAAAAACATTCAATATTATGTTTTAGGTTTAAAGTCTTGTATTAATAATTCAATTAGCATGGTAGGTGCCCTCAAAATATAATAATCAAATATACAACACAAAGTATCTGAGAAATCCGTAATCCGGTGCTGCTTTTTTCATATCTTCTATGTATCTTATTTATTGTCAGATCTTTTTTAATAATACTTTAATTTGCAAAAAAAATTTAGTATTATAGAATTGTACATGAATTAAAATAAGCTGTATATTTTATTATGAATAGGTATATTTTATTGTGAATATGGTTAATGATGTTTGTCATAAATATTTAATGGTAAAATATGTTTTTAAATCATTTTATTATGTATATAGTTCTTAAATACAATTTTTAAGTGATCATTTAATGTACATTATTTAGAGATTCTCTTGTTGGTGCATAAACCTGCTTGGAATTTATAGAGTTATTTCACATTGACATTCGCAGATACTATGATTTCCTATTTTCTTAAATGACATATTAAGACAACTTATGTTTTCAGTTTCGAACTGATGTGCATCAAATTGTAGCTGCGAAATGTTGTCTTCCATTACTTCTTGGAATATTATGAAACTATGTTTCACTGCATTTGGATTTTGCAATAATTCTTGCTGACCGTTGTCCATTATCTGGGTTTCATTCTGCACATTATCTTCATGAATATCTCGTTTGGTTTTGGCGAAATCACTCAAATCGAAGTCGAACCATGGTCCTACTTTGATTTTCAAGCCTGGCTTTGGATGAGCTTCTACCGTAACATGTTTGTCGACCATACCTACAATTAATACAACCCCAACACAAAATAATATGCTACGCATCTTGAAACAAATTTATTATTTCAGTGTTCTATTGCAGTATCACAAAAGTAAGTGCTTATTCGATTGAGCAGATTTTCTTTTATAACAACTTTATAGTGCCTAAGAGCTAAACGAAATTTAACTTTATTATTAAATTGACGTGTCCCATTTGAGTTATGACGATGTTTTCAAATAAAGTTGGGAAATAATAACATCACCGTTATATTCAATTCTAATATTTTGTTTAAATAAAAATACGAGATAAACCATACATAATTGTTTTATTCTTACTCATCATAAAGATTATTTTAGTAAACTTTATTGTTCAATAAAGTTATATCAGTGGCCACATCCAGCCAATTCGAAATGTTTCTCAGTTCATTTATAAAATTGCACAATCTTGTTATGTATAATTTCCAACGACGTGGCCTTCAAAATGCAACATTTTATTTCTGTAAAAAATCTAACAATCAACACTCTTTTTGATTAGTTTTCAATATAATATTTGGATATTAATGAAAGTATTACCATTGTAGATAAATGAAGTATTTGTACGTTCTTATGTGAAGTAATAAAAAATATAATAAAATCCTTAATATATATAATATTTAGATATTAATGTATTACTATTGTAGATAATTGAAGAATTTTTACGTGATTATGTGCAGTAATAAAAAATATCGAGATTTTGGCTGTAAAATTCTTTTGACCTTCCCCGATTGAGCCTGATATCCTTACAGCTATCTTTTGGGCTTCTAGAAGAGATAAAATAATAGGGGGGTTGGCGCAGCGCTGCCATGTCTCTCTTGACCAGAAGCACGGTAAAAATGAGGCACGCATCATCGAGATGATGAATCTAGGTATTGGCTGTCTCCGGTCGGACGAGAGAGACTCTCACCCTCAGTTGCCCGACCACTTTCTTGTAATGTTTATCATTCACTGTAAATCCAGGAGGCATAAAGTCCCTGTGCTCAATTCCCTTTGTGTCAGAAAAGACAATGATTTTACTATCAATTTGCTCATGCGTGCTTTTTCTGTCGAGGAGAAGCGATTGTGAGCCACTCAGCACATTTCCACTCAAAAATACCTGTTCTATATATGGATTCTTCCCGGAAAGCCATCTGCAGCATTTAAAGAGTCTCATTGCGGGTTTTGTTCAGTTTGGGATAACGCTGCTCGAGGCTTCGCTGCATCTTGACTGCCGACGAGTGATGGCAATAACGGTTCACCTCTCATATGATCTAAACACATCGGAAGCTTGGAGGTAAATGAGTCTGTTCTCTTTGCTTGTCTGACATTCCTTATCAGTTATTCCGGCCATAACTACTGCGTTTAACCACTTTGTCACAGCGGAAAAAAAAAATCGGTACGAATACTTATAGGACGGACTGTATCATATTTATTATAATTAATATATGTTAACTAAGTACGAAAAATTTTAAAATTAGAGGATTTTCGTCTTAAAATAAATTTATTTATTAATAAGATATATTGGTCACAATGTACGAGTTTCACTTTTAAATACAAACGTCAAAAATTATGAACACGCACACACTTTACAATAAGAGTTATTTACATTTTATTATAAGTAAATTAAGGAAATTACTTCATTAAGATAAGTTGATAATAAAGTATTTAAAACTATTGTGATACAAATTTAATTACATTAGTTTTTGAGTTGATGAAAGCTATTGTATTGTAAAGTATAAGTTATGAGACAGACTATTAATATATTTCATCATTAACAGAAATTCCGTATAATTCTTTTAATAAAACTAAGCAAATATTTTTCTCACGATAGTGAAAATTTTGAAAATGTCAACTAACGACATATTTTGGGGATTTCGTAATATTTACTTCACAAATAAAATACTATTGCAAGCACCATATACATTTGTCAATGTTAATCATTTTAGGACATTGAAATTGAAAATAAAATATTTCATATACCATCTCCTTATGTTGGTCAGTTTGTTAACTTTGTACATTTTTCTGTGTTATCAATTGCTTCGTAGCGGTTTCATATATTACGAAATTTCAGTTAGCTATATGACTCACATGCTTGATTATGTTTTGTATTATCTGGCTTATGTTTCGACAGTTATATTTATATTAGATAGTTTAATTCGAACTAATTATCTATCGTAAATTTTCATTCTATTACAAAACATTGGTAAACGTTTGACGGAATTGAACAATTTTGACGATACTTACGCAAAATCAAAAAGCATAACAAGTGCAATCTATTTTATAAAATTAAGATATATTATAATCACGGATATAAGCCTTTTACAAATTTATCTTATCATAGAAGCATACTGTAACGTAGCACTATTCACATTTACAACTATGATAGAAAATACAATTGAAAACCAAATTTATTTTTCCTTCATAATCCAAACTATAAATTTAAAGCCATAAACCAAGCAATTTTTGATATTTTGTCGAATTACAAGTTAAAAAACAACATTTCAACGAAAAAATTATTGATTAATTTAGCTGAATTAAAGACGGTGTACGATTGTGTTCAAATTGGTAAAAAAGTGAATGCAGTGCATGCCGCATATTTACTTTATATTTGTCTATTCACATTTTTCTATATGGTATTTTGCTTTTATCTTGCGAATGAAATATTTGCAAAATCCGATGTGCTCAGATTGGATGCAATATTTACAGGAACAATGGTAATATAAATATGTTGACGAGACCATTGTATGTTGGATATTATTGCGAAACTATAACAAAGCAGGTCAGTTAAATTTTTATATTGTTATAGTTGGTCTTAGATGAGATATGTAGTTAAGTAAGCAAAGGTTATCAATTTTGCTATAAAAACGGAGGAAACGACTCTACACCACACAGCAACACTCAGGCACACACCCTTTTGCATTAATTTATGCTGCTGATTAAAATTGTTTGAATATATTATATTGTTCAACCTTTAACGAGTTTTAATATTTGCCTTTCATTTTCAGGCTGGCAAGACTTACGCATTGATGAATTCTATATGACACATTGGCAAAGCTGTCACTGCTAAAGTAATTTGTGTATTATACCTGTAACCAAGTAATAAGATAAACTAAATTTTCTCTGATTTAGATTGAAACATATGTAATACATTTACATTTTAATAAGATAATATTTAGTGCATTTGGTTTATTTTCAATTGACTTCGAATTCATATATTCTGTAAGTCAGTTTGTATTGAATTATATATCTGCAAACTTCTACATTTTTGTCATTTAACTATTCTATATTCCTTTTTGTTTCAGCTACTAGGTGCTATATCTACATATTTTGTCGTATTGCTCCAATTCCAAACACGGTGAATGCTTTTCTAAATTATTCAATGTTTTTTCCAACTAATTCTGTTAACTAAAACTATATATCTTACGATCTATATACATATAAACAAAGAGATATGTCCTATTACAAATTTTACAAATTTCAAATCACGAAATAAAGATGAAGAATTTCAAAGAATTGAAATATTGAGAATATATGCATTAATATGATCATGTTTATAATTTCATATCAGAACCTTTGAACCGTTATGTTGATAAAAAACTGTGTTTTTATTTTTTACAACAGGAAGCATTCTGTTTTTTTTTTGTAATGGTACTTATTTGTTAATAAGAAATTACTGGCGGATATGTGGTCATTGATAATTTTTTATATTTATTTAATAAAACTAAACAGGCTGGGGTAAATTCATAATAATTTTTGACCAATATTGCATAATAATATTGGTTTACATATTTAATTCGATAATATAGAGTTTATTATATAATAAATATCTAATCTGATCTTTCATGAAATATGTAACAATTAAAAATAAATGTAGGAAAATGGTTCGACTTTGATTTGGGAAGATTCGCCAAAGCCAAACGAGATGTCAATGACGATGGTATTCAACATATTATTGAGAAAGAACTGCAGGAGGAAATTTCACAACTTCAATTCGATTTAATTGTCGGCGCTCGCATAGACTGTGGTTTGTCTTAGGATATGTATACAAGTGGATAATCATTCGATCTGCGAACGCCAGTGTGTAGTGATTTTCTGATTATATGAATGATCATCAATCTGCGAGGTTTCTAATAAAGTATTATATTTAAATATGTACATAAATTTATAAATTAATATCGTAAAATATTTCAAACTATAATTCGAAATATATAATTTTACTTTTTACTTACTTACACGCAATATAGGGTAAGGTTGCTTAAGTAGTACCAGTGCTTAAATCGTACCACTGAACGAACTGCGCAGACAACCGCGCATACAACCAAAAAGAAATATATATCTGAGTCAACCAAATGTTTTAAGTGTCATTTTCTGCTATCAAAGTGGTTTGTTATAAATCCCCTCATCAAGTTAGTTTATTTCAATTTTTTTATAATTTTCTGCATATGTTTGGAAGTTAATATTGCAAGTTAATTATTGATAAAATTATGTTTCTTATTAAATATAAATTCAGAAGTATATATATATATATATAACCGTTTGGTCGAAACGAAATTGTATTAATTTTATTCAATATTTGATTATGTTTATTTTTAGTTTTAACTTGTGCCATAATGTTAACTTGTGCCATATGAGATTCCTATATCGTACTGTAATGAAAATGTAAAAAATGCGACAAATAAAAGAAATGCAGTAAATATGAAAAAGGAATGGTATTAAAAATTAAAAAGAAGAAAAGTAAATGATTTTGTTTTATTTGTGGAGTAGATCGAGAGGAAACATGATAAATTGCTTGAAATGAAAATTATGTGCTCACGATTTAGGCGCTGGAGTTGATAAAAGAACAAAACAAATATATATGTGATGTTTGATTATGTATCTAATAAACTAATTAATAAAATATAATTTTCATTCATTTGTTGCTTAATTTAATCCTTAGGTACGACTTAGGCTATAGGTGATACGATTTAGGAAACCGGTTTCTTTAGTCGTACCGATGTAACTTTTTAAAGATTTAGTGTATTTTACGTGAAAGAATATAGATTTTTTATTTTCTTTATAATAAATAATTACAATATTAGTGCAGGTAGCTAACAACACATTTTATTATTATTTATTTGATAAATCCTAGGTTTTACACGCTTTTCCCTTAATGGGTACGACTTGAGCAACCGTACCCTAAGTAAGTACTGTAATCATGAAAAATTTCGATCTCGAGATTTTAGCGGAAATATACGTTTTGACCTTCTTTGAATCGATTCCGGCTATTTTTGGAATGACGTCCGTCTGTGTGTGTGTGTGTGTGTGTGTGTGTGTGTGTGCGCGCGCGCGTGTGTGTGTTGAGTGTGTATGAGAGTGTGTGTGTGTGTGTGTGTGTGTGTGAATGCGCTCTACAACATAAACGATACCTGTTTACTCTTTTAATATTTTGCGGTTACTGTAATTACTTATTACGCAAAAACTCTACCACATAGCCCTTTTAAAGAGCCTTCGATACCGTCAGAAACACACTTACCATGACAAACGGTTGTAACGTTTCAGGTAGAGTTTTTCAATAGGTAAAGTTTAGAGAAGTATCTAAATGGGAATAAATTTGATTTGATTTTTATTGTCCTGTTGGACCGTTGCTCTGAATGTACACAGTATTGACATCCAGTACCACCGTTTCAATTATTTTGAAAATCCGTAAAAGTTGTGCCCATACTGCCACCGCATCGTCTAGTAATATTTCGGAGATTAAGGTTACAAATGTGAACTCTAAGCATCTATTTTTATTTTTTAAATAATATCCACCGGTCTGCAGTGCAAGTTGTCTCTTTGATTTTTCGAAATGGGCGTTGTGTACCTCTTATCTGTAAACTAAATTTTTTGGAGTTCCTTGATCTCCATTTTCTAATAATAGAATGATGTCCGGGTGGAAGACAAAAAAAACTATTATAAATGTTTGGGGAACAAAGGGTGAACATACTCACGAAAATTGACTTGAGTAGAAAAGTAAATATGCAAAATTTTCCCATAAATTGCCTCAGTGTTATTATTTTGCTCTTTTACTATATCTTTGTGATGTGTGAGTATCTATATTTGCATGTATATGAGCGAATAAATTTTTATAAAGAAACAAATTTAATCGAAATCTAGCATAGATATGAATAAAACTGGTTTGAAACTAAAATCTTGAAAACAAAAACGTTGTCGCATAGCAAATTTCTCATGTTCTCTCGTTTACATCTCTTGAGGCCCAAATATTTATTTGAGTTGATCATTAAAGGTGTGGCTCTGACTTCAACATTAATCAAATTCTGAGCCATGAGTCGAGATATTTGCAGGATTTGGTTATAAATATGCTGTTTTTGAAAACAGTTTCAAATAAAAGATGAGCGAAATATTAATATATTCCACTTTTATTCAACTATTTTACTGTAAGTGCAGCTGTTTCGGTGATATTGCAGAAACAACAAAAGAGTACTTGTTTTTTTTTTTCAAAAACAAGTGGTTTATAATTACCGAGTATAAAATTTAATAAACTTACTTTCCACCATTGAAGCTGTAGAGCTCACTCACACAAACGCACACACACAGCCATTTTTGATAATATTCTATTTATTTCATTATTATACAGTATAAATATTTAATGTGTATTATTGGAAAATTTGTCACTTTACACAGGTATTCGCGGAGAGTACGGTTATTCACTTATTTACATGATACCATCGTCATGGACATCTCTTTGGGTTCTCGCGAATCTTCAAATATCAAAGTCGACCCATTTTCCTACGTTTAGTCTGACTTAGGATGACCTTTTACGGCAGCATGAATTTCAAATACACTGGTCGAATGTGTACAACCACAAAACAAAATAATATCCTGCGCGTTTTGACTTTCAAAGTATCTATGATTTTAAAGTAAACATTCACAGTATAACAAATCGGCGAAATGAATCCTTTTTATACCAAATTTTATTTGTTTAGCGAAATATAATTTACGAGGTAAAATTACGTGTTACAATACTGGCAAGATTAATTAAAGTTGGAGACATGTAATGTCAAATAATAATTGCAATATCAGATAATAAATGAAATATCAACAATACTACAGTATTATTTAATTAATTATTAATATATATAAACCGATGCCATGAAGCAAAGCTAAATTGTCTTTTCGCCAGTATTTCATTAAATAAACATGAATTATCAATCCAGTATCATCTTGTAAGTAAAACAGAAACAACATTTAAATACATTACCGGTTCAACAGATCTGATATGGAAAAGAAATATATTATCGAACCAATTTAAATATTCACTTTATTTGTTTTTTTTTATTTTCAACAGTATTGCCAGTTTTGTTAAAAAATGAGACATATCTCTTTGTTCATATGCATATAGATCAAAAGGATAATAAATTACCTTAACAAATTATTTACAAAAAAATTTAATAATTTATTATAATATTCACGGTTTTTGGAATTGGAGCAGCACGACAAAATATGTAGATGTAGCACCTAATAGCTGAAACATAAAAGAAGATAATATATTTTAAAGACGAAAATATACAAATTTGTAAATATAATGTTAAATCAAAATTACATACAGAATAAATGAATTCGAAATTAATTGGAAATAAACCAAATGCAGTAAATGTTAGCTTATTAAAATGTAAATGTAAAACATATGTTTCAATCTGAAACAAAGAAACTTTAGTTTATACTATTACATATTTGTAGAATCAATACACAAGTTACTTTAGCTGTCACATCTTTGTCAATATATCGTATAGAGTTCATCAAATCACAAGTCTTGCTAGCCTGAAAATAATACTAAAATAGTTGTTATAGGTTGAACAACGTTTTAAATACTCCCGCGTGTCTCATTTTCAAATAATTTTAATCAGTGGCATATATTAATGGTATAAGTGGTATTAAGTTTCTTTGCCTACATATATATAATAATAATGGCTAATGTTGCTATAGAGATTTAAACAGTAGTAAATCTTTAAGTTTCAGTGTTTTTGAATATATGAATTATATCTGCCCGAATACTTACGCATATTGTTTTTGAATATAAGAATTATATCTGTCTGCATGCTAACGCACCATCTCTAAATTCGTTGAACAAACAAATAATAGGATTTTTAATATAAATTAATTTACTCCCTGACGAGAAACTTTCATTTTCTAAAGAAATATTTAATCCAGAATTACATATTTTCAGTATTTTTACTTTCTTGTTTGATATAATAAGTAAGGACATAATTTCATTCGACTTCACCACGATAGCGGCACGAACCAACAACAGGATTTATTAGTTTCTTTGTTCCGGTTTTTTAAGCTAATCATGATCTTGTTTGAAGATAACATGATGTGTAAATAAAGACGTTTTTCAATATTTTACAGGAAATTTCTTAACTCTAGCTAAATTAACTACATACGTTGATGCAGTATCAACTCCACCAAGTTTTAAATTTAACTAACCTGCATTGATATAGATTCGCAATAATGTCCAATATGCAATGGTCCCGTCAAAAAATATACAACCATTATTCCTGTCATCATTGCATCCAATCTGAACACATCTGCTTTCAAAAATATTTCAGTCGCGAGATAAATGCAAAATACCATATACAGAAATGTGATTAAACACATATAAATTAAATATGCAGCATACACTCTATTTATTTTCTTTACAATTTGACCGCTAATATCGTACACCTTCATTAATTCAGCTAAATCACTCAGTAATTTATTTGTCGAAATATTTTTATTCAACTTGTAATTCGACGAAATATCTTTGATGCTCTTGTTAATGGCACTAAATTTATAATTTAGATTATGAAGGAAAAATAAAATTTGGTTTTCAATTGTACTATATATCATGGTTGTAAATGTGAAAAGTGCTACGTTACAGTATGCTTCTATGGTAAGATAAATTTGTAAAAGGCTTATATCCGTAATTATAATATAACTTAATTTTATAAAATAGATTACACTTGTTATGCTTTTCGATTTTGCGTAAGTATCGTCAAAATTGTTCAATTGCGTCAAACCTTTACCAATTTTTTGTAATAGAATGAAAATTTCCGAGAGATCATTCGTTCGAATTAAACTATCTAATATAAATATAGTTGTCGAAACATAAGCCAGATAATGCAAAACATAATCAAACATGAGAGTCATATAGCTAACAGAAATTTCGTAATGTATGAAACCGTTACGAAGCAATTGGTAACACACAAATATGAACCATGTTAACAAACCGACCAACATAACTAGATGGCATATAAAACATTGTCTATTCAACTTTAATGTCCAGATATGATTAATATTAACAAATGTATATGGAGCTAGCCCTAGTATTTTACTTGCGAAGTAAATATTACGAAATCCACAAAATATGTCGTTACTTGACATTTTGAGAACAAATATCACTTTTTATTTAAAAAGCAAAATATTTTTTTTATTATATCAAATATATTGAACTTGACTTAGCCTTCCGATTGAAGATACATACATTATAAGTTAACATATTTGCTGTTAATGATGAAAACGTCTTAACAATGCACAATTTTGTTTGTCTCATAACTAATGCAACACCATTAATCAACACTTAAGCAAATTTAATTAAATTTGCATAACAATAGTTACATAATTATCTTAATCAATTAATTTCCTTAATACAATTATTTAAAAAAATGTGCATAATCATTATTGTGAAACGTACATACATATATACATATAATACATTTAATGCGTATATACAAACATATATGCTTATTTACCAAAATATCTAATTTAATTTAAAATACTTAAAATGTCCATAAATATAGTTTTGTGTAATTATTTTCGAAATTGATAATATAATTTATATAAATATATTTACATAGAAGGGGAGGGCGGGGATAGCTACTAAAGATAGATTTCATTTTTTTTTTGTTAGTTATTTTAATATTTTTAAATCTTCATCTTTATTTCCGATTTTGTTAGACAATGAGACATATTGTTTGGCTTATGTGTATATAGATTATATGAAATATAAATTAAGTTGACAAAATATGTTGGAAAAAAAATTGCATAATTTATAAAAATATTCACGGTTTTTGGAATTGGAGCAACACGACAAAATATGTAGATATAGCACCTAATAGCTGGAACAAAAAGATAAAAAAATTATTTTAATAACGAAAAAGTACAAATTTGTAGATATAATATTTATTGCAAATAACTTACAGAATAAATAAATTCAAAGTTAATTGGAAATAAACCAAATGCAGTAAATGTTAGCTTGTTAAAATGTAAATGTAAAACATATGTTTCAATCTGAAACAAAGAGAGTTTAGTTTATACTATTACATATTTGTAGCATCATTACACTAATTACTTTAGCAGTCACATCTTTGTCAATATGTCGTATAGAATTCATCAAATCGCAAGTCTTGCTAGCCTGAAAATAATACAAAATAGTGAAATGACGTTTTAAATACTCTTGCGTGTCTAATATTCTAATAAAATTAACCAGTAGCACATATTAATGCTATGGTATTAGGTCTCTTTGCTTACATATATAATAATACTGTCAAATGTTTCTATCGAGATTTAAACAAAAATAAATCTTTCAATGTCATATATTTGCATGTAGTTTTTGATTATGTTAATTATATGTATTCGTATGCTAACGCAATATCTCTTACTTCGTTGAACGAACAAATAAGATTGTTTTAATTTAAAATTAATTCACTACCTGACGAGAACCCTTCATTTTCTACAAGAATATTTTATCCAGAATTACATATTTTCGATAATTTTACTTTCTTATTTGATATAAAAAGTAAGTAGCGACATAATTTCGTTTCGATCTCACCACGATAGCGGCACGAAACCAACAACATTGCTATTATGTCTTTGTTTAGATTTCTAAATCAAATCAACCTCTGGTACTTAGTTCTGTCACAATTTTGATATGAAATCTCAAAACAAGAATATAGTACTTTTTCATTCAAATATAATGTTGATAACATTATTTATGAATTTTTGAATTTAAGTTTTGCTATTCCTTTTACTTTTTTATACGAAATGCAATGTAATGATTGTAATCATGGAAATAATGTATCTTGAGATTTTAATAGAGATAAACTTTTGATCTGCCCTGACTCGATGCTGACTATTCTTCAAAATGACGTCTCTGTGTGTTAGTGTGCGGTAAAAGAATATTCAAATCGAAAGTGAATGTTTATTCTAGTCAATTTTTGCTGCTTCTGCCATACCTCAAAAATTGGTGCACTTACAGCAAATAATTTTTTTTAGATATTAATAATTTAGATAACCTTTCAAAAAAGGCACCAGTTATTAGAAAATGACAATTTCAATTTATTCTTTTAATTATTGCAGTGAAAATAAAAAAATTGTTCCTAATTACCAAGGAAATTTTATATCCCTAGCTAATTTTACTATATACCCCTTCAACAACCAACTCAAACAAGCTTAAAATTTAACTAACCTGCATTGATATAGTTTCACAATAATGTCCAATATGTAATGGTCCTGCTAACAAATATAAAACCATTGTTCCTGTCATTATTGCATCCAATCTGAACACATCTGCATTAGAAAATATTTCAGTCGTGAGATAAATGCAAAATACCATAAACAGAAATTTGATTAAACACATATAAAGTACATATACTGCATACACTCCATTTATTTTATTCCAAATTTGAACACAAGTATCGTACACTTTCATTAATTCAACTAAATCACTCAATAATTTTTTAGTCGAAATATTTTTATTCAACTTGTAATTCGACGAAATATCAATGATGCTCTTGTTAATAGCGCTAAATTTATAGTCAAGATTGTGGAGAAAAAATAGAATTTGGTTCTCAATTGTACTATCTACCGTAGTAGTGAATGAAAATAGAGCTACGTTATAGTATGCTTCCATAGTGTGATAAATTTGTAAGACGCATATATCGGTAATTACAATATAAGCGAGTTTTATAAAATAGATTGCACTTGTTAAGCTTTTCGTCTTTGTGTAAGTATCGTCAAAATTGTTCAATTGCTTCAAACGTTTTCCAATGTTTTGTAAGAGAATGAAAATTTCCGAGAGATCATGCGTTCGAATTAAACTATCTAAAATAAATATAACTGTCGAAACATGCATGAAGTAATGTAAAACATAATCAAGCATTCGAGTCATACTGCTAACTAAAATATCATAATATATTAAACCGTTACGAAGCAATTGGTAACATAGTAATATGAACCATGTTAACAAACCGACCAACATAACTAGATGGCATATAAAATATTGTTTAATCAACTTTAATGTCCAAACATGATTGACATTGACAAATGTTTATGGTGCTAGTACTAGTATTTTACTTGCAAAGTAAATATTACGATATCCCCAAAATATATCGTTACTCGACATTTTTAAAACGTGAACTATTGTTTTCAAAAGAAAAATATTTTTTCACTTCTAACAAATGTATTAAACTCGACTAAGCCTCTTTATTGAAAAATATATATTCTAAGTTAATATATTTTCTGTTAATTATCAAAACCTCTTAATAATGCACAACTTTGTCAGTTTCATAACTAATGAAAAAAAAAATTCTATTACATAAGTGAAATTACATAAATATATAAAAAATTTCAAATTACTACCGATTTCATTAATTTTATTTCAATAAAGTAGTTTTACATATTATATCAAGAAAGCATTTTAATTAATTAAATATCATAAAAATACAAACACAAATAGATGCCATTCTAAAGATTCCAGAACGGCAAAACACTTATTTTCTTTAAAAGTTTAACATGGATCTTTCAAAATGACACTACTTAATAAAAAAAAAATACGCGCATGATTGAAAATGTATTGTTCCGATTACCAAGAATAGCAAGTTATTACAGAATGTCGAGGGATACTAAAGAATATATCATTCGGCCGTGGGTCCAAACCGAAATGATCTAACATTTTAATTCATTTCACATTGCTTTGATCGCTCAAATGTATATTACTCATATACTAGGATGCTGTAGGCCTCCAATTTGCACCTATACGTGCAAAATTAACTCAATATTTACTTACATTACTCATAATTTAAAAACATCTTCAGAAATGCAATCACTGATCCCATAGCTTTTGCTTTTATATATTGGTTAGCAAATTTGAATATTGAATTATTTTAAACTGATTTTATATTATTTTCAACTATCAATTCATTGAAAAAATTTGTAAGTTGATAACAATATTTAAAGCAAGTAATTAAAAATATTATTGCTAATTTGTTCTATAAAACCCAATAATTTATTTTATATAAATCCACCTTCTTCCAACGGTTGTACTAATATGTACTTTCAATAATAGCAATCAAATCTCAACGCAACCCCAGCAAAAAACAAACTCTATTATAGAAACCGTTAAACATGTTTCGTGTAAACATGCATTTATTTCCAGTTGGAATATTTTTTCAGATATAAAAGATTTTCTTGCCAGACAAATTTTTAGTTTTATAATTGTATTCGCAGCCAAACATACTACCCATTTATAAAATAATACTAAAGCTAATTTGGTGGTATACCCAACAACTTTTGAGTTCAGTCAGCTTTTCCAATATAGAAATAATAATAATAATTTAAAACGGTAGCAAAGGACCTTTGTTATGTGAAAATTCAAGTAATACACGAACAACCTTGTTCGAAACATGCGGAAGATGAACTTTTCATAAGCTGATAAGAATTTAGAACAAAACTTAAATGGCATGCATTCATACTAATGCAACATTCGTTCATAACTTACTCCACAAATTACACTTTCAAAGTTACATTGGAAGTTTAGTAGGAAAATATGTGAACCAATAATATAGAAAATATACAATAAATAAAAATAAGTATTTAACAATTTAAAAATGATGAACAAGTTAAACATATTATATATGAATGGATAGTCCTGTTTTACATCAATTCTGGCAATACATATTTGCACTTGCAATGCATTCTTTACTGATATTTAATTATTGTTTCACAAAAAATACAATTTTTTATTAGCTTTAGGTCGTAGTGTGCCTAAATTTTACAGCAAATAGTTTGTTTCAAATTATAGGAGAACGATTTCGACATACCAATGACAACTGTTAATCATAAGCAATAAATTTTTATTTGAGATCACAAATTCTAATACAAATTTATTCCAACCCTGAAAAATATGAGATTTTAAGGCCATAAATAAATCGAAAACATTGTATGAGCCATGAGTATTCAGAAATTTAGTGTATGTCGATTTAGGTAAACGACGACCCTAAGGATTGAGTCTAAATAAATATAATTTAAATTCCTGTTTTACTATAAGTGAATTCTAATAACCGTAAAATTGAACTAAACTGTATTGATATAGCTTCACAGTAATATCCAATATGTATTGGTGCCACCATTACATATATGATAAGTGTTGCTGAATATAACGAATATTTGGAACACATATTCAGTACTAATTTGACTTGCAAGATAAATACAATACACCATATATAGAAATGCGTATAAAGAATATAAGATAAGAAGTAGATTTTGTGATGAATTTAAAGAATTTGATCTTGTTGAAATGTAAAGAATAGCAATGCCATCTTTCTTGGTAAAAGGTGGTGACGGTTTCTACATGATTCGAGATAATTTACAAAATATCAAGATTGGACCTGTAGATGTTGAAGTTTTTGAAACGTACATCAGAAAAATGTCTTCTATCACGCAAGATTTGGATGGAAGACTTAAAATAATAATGTAAAAGCATTTTAAGAAACAATTTATTAGCTGTCATATTTATTCACAAGTGTAATTAAGATTATGTTAATGAAAAACTACAATAAACTCGAACTGCCGTTTGAAACTCTAATTTTTAACACACTTTATCTGTTTATATAATATTTAGTCCCACATCTTAGTTTTAAATATATGAGTGACATAAATTTAAAAAAAAAGAGCTATCAAAAATTTAATATTTAATGAGCCTGAAGAGTAATTTCTTTGTTAATTTTGGTTCCGTGCAAATCTTTTATTACGCAAAATATTCATTTTTCATTATATTTTATAGTACAATAAATAAATATACAAGTATACATAATAATGAAATTATTAATTAGGTTGAACAATTTTTCACTTTCGACAATTTCTCACATTTCTCTTGAACACTGTCAAATAAATACCCGGTGTCACATTTGAACATAAGAACAATACCATCAACACATTTTCCAAATGCAGGTGAACATGGTCCAAATGAAAAAGAATCATTATCGACATCCTTACAAGATATATGCGCACAATATATTTCAGGAGATTGTGTGGATTTTGCATGTTCCAGTGATGATTCTTGATTGCCAATAGGTGATTTCATAGAACTGACATCCCGTTTGCCCATTAAATGTGGATATCCTCTTTCAGGTATCATATATGGCCATTTATTTATATGTGGAAAACAATCAGTAATTGCTTCTACTTGATTTCGTTGAAGATAACAAATCACATACATAAAAAAACAAACATGATAGAACTGCATTTTTCACGCTCGTTACCACGTTAATTTACTGTTAATTCAAATACGAAAATATCTTAATTGTAGAACTTCCAATATGTCATTGCTGTTTTATATCTTAACGTATAACTTTATTATGTAAGTCGCGTGCAATCCTTAGCAAACACGTAATTATAAACATATTCTGTTCCATGAATGAATTATATCTTATTGCCAATAAGTCACAATTAGAATTATCTATTTTGAATTAGATATATGCACCCCATAAGAGAACACTAATGACAAACATGAACAATTGTGAAATACATTAATTGGACAAAAATCAGTCCTGTAGTTTCGGTTGAATTATAAAAAAGAAACCATATATACTCGTATCGCCCGCAATTTTTTTATGGTATCTTTTTGCATTATTATACGAAGTATCTAACAAGGAAAAATCCCGGGGTGTGTCTCACCAATTTTAATGAAACTGTAGTATGTTGTAGTATGTGAAAATATAATCGATATGTAATTTTTTTTTCGGCCCGTTTTAACTTTTATGGTGTGAAAAAAATCAATTTTGACCATCATTTGACGTTGAAAATGAATTTCAAGGTCAAATGAAGGTCAAAATTATATGACCCCCTCTAAACCTAACAACTTTTGTATTTAATATTTATTTTGAAAAAGCTTAATTTTAGAGTTATTCGTGTTTTTCTGATTTTGTTAAAATTTATGGAGGTGGTCTTCACCCCTTAGAAGTTAAAACGGGCCGAAAAAAAAAAATTATGTATCGATTATTTTCTCACATACTACAACATACTACAGTATCATTAAAATTGGTGAGACACACCTCGGTATGTTTCCTTGTAAGTATTATTTTGAAATATACCTATTTGCCTTCTCTGAATCGATTATGACTGTTTTTGTCTGTCTGAGCATTCTACACTCTAAGCAGTTGAAGGTAAAATTATGAAGCCTTAAATATAAAATATTTGTTTATGTCTGGCAAGAAAACCTCTCATATCTGTAAAGAATATTTTTACTTTAGTATATTTTTTTGCGATTTCTGCAATAAATTGCAAACAGTTGCACTTACAGTAAAAAATGTAAAAAAAAATAAGATATTTCTATTTTGTTTGAAAATTATTTGCAAAACATGTATTCCGCTATCATCTAACAAAATACGTATAAGAAAGTTCAGTGTAAGCCATTGCGAACATTTTCTAAATTATCATATTTTACGTGGCAAACCAAGGAAAATGTTCTGGTGTGTGTGTGTATGTGTATGCACAAGTGAGTGACTGTTTGTGTGTGTATATGTAAGATATTAATAATTTGGATTTTCTTTTCTTCAGAAAATACACCGCTTACAAGATAATGGCTTATCATATAAATATAATTATAATAGGTAGTAAAAGATACTACTAGTGCCGGGTATCAAAAGGGGTAGCAGAACATCCTTTATTTATATCAGCATCTATACAATATTTTGCCTTTTAACTCATCCGTTGATTCTTTTTTGACTTCACTCAATTTTTCAAACATGCGCTTCTATTCATTTATTTTTTTAGCATCATAATTTTTTCTCATGTGGCTCTCATTCATACAATTGTTTTATGCAAAATCGCACTGCTTTTACTGCTATGAATTTCACTTTAGTTCTGTCTTAAAAACACCAAAAATACCATATAAAATGTTCATTTCCTTTTATGTTTGGTTTGACAAAGTACCCTCCGCGTAATGATAAATTCATAATAATATTTTATTAGCAGTTTCAAAATATAAATAATGAGTAATAAATTTAAGCTGTAAAGATAAAAAATTAAATTTTAGTTGAACGTTGAACTTCCGCTTGATAAGAATTTCACATTTGGAATTACGTGGTAATCCTTTACTATAAAAAGATTCGTATGCGTTATATTTGCATAGTAAAAGTTTGTTCTCGCATCAAATCAACCAACACAAGGTAACATTTAGAATGTATACTAACTCATAAAGTGTGCTATCTGATTATCGAGAAATATTTCATTTTCTACGATTCTATGTCAAATAAATAAAGAGCCTGAAAATATAAATTTTATATCAAAAATTTTTTAAATTTACTTAAGTCATAATAAATAATTTTTAAAAATTAAAGTAGCACTTTTGTTTCATATATTTTCTGAACGTTTTAATTTTTAAAACAAAATTAATTCGTTGTAATATCCGGAGATACGTTGATAAAAAGTATAACTTCTAGTTTAAATACCAACATAATTTTTATTATTATATACTAATCATGATTTTATTTTATTAGTTTCCAAAAAAATAAAATAATTTTAATGTGTCTGCTGAAGTTGAAGATGAGCCTGATGTCTTTCTGTTTCAGTTGATTAGAAAATAATTTGAAATTAAAAAAATATCAAAATGCAGAAATACAGTGTCGTTTTCCTGGTTTACCTTTTCGCTTACCTTGAATTCAGCCCGGTGATTGCATTTGCTAGCGAAAAACAACGAAGAAGCATTGCATCCGATGCAGATTTGGAAGAAGCACGCCCTCGTTCTAAGCGTTTCTTCGGCTGTTTAATCGCAATTGTTGTTGGAGTAATCACTGCGGCTGCAGGTGGAGTAGTCAGTCATCAGATTAACGAAGCGATTCGTAGAGAAAACGCACCTGAACCGAATAACAAAGAAAAAACTATCAATATTTATTTGAACCAAAATCATAGAAATGCTGCCCAATTGAAAAGGGAAATAGAAAAAATAGATCCAGTTCTTGCCAATGCTATTCAAGTTGGCTCGGATGATTTTCAGTGCAATGCGAATTACTGCAGAAAAATGGGTGATGTTACTGTCGCTGTTGGATTATGTAGATCGGAAATTTGCAATTGTGAAAACGGTGTTCCGGTAGTGTTCCAATGCAAGGGAGGGAAGATATATGATCCTATTCAAGCAAAATGTGATTTTGTAAAGAATATAAAAATGTGTGGCAATTAGTTCCAAATGTATATTGTATAATACTAGATAATACCAGAATAAATTTGTTATATTTTACCATTACTTGAGTTGTCCAGTCTATATAAATATATCATATTTAGTAACGAGTTTTTAAAGATATATAATGTATGCAGCAATTTGAAATAAATATCTTAATCCAAAAATTATATTTTTACTATTTTATACCAAGTAATTAGTAAGTATTGTAATCATGAAAAAAATACGGTCTCGAGATTTTGACAGAATTTTTTTTATTTTTAACATTCTCTGAATGAGGTCTGACTATTTATGGAAGGCGTCTTTTTGTGTGTATGTGTCCTTCTACAGCCGAAATGGTTAAAAATTAAAAAGGTTTGTATTTTAAACATAAGATTTGTATGTGCCTGGAAAGAAAATCTATTTTTGAAATGAATATTCAAACCAGAAGAATAATTTCAGTAATAACTCAAAACATCTGCTGTGTCATGCACCGAACTTTCTTATACACTTTTGTGTTAAATCACATCCTATTTTCATTATTTTTCTAATTTATAATTTGTTCTAACCTTTGGAACACTTTCACACTAAATATATTTCTTAGAATAAATATAAAATGTCAAATTTCAAATTATTTAAGTCAGTTATGTTTTTTTTTTTGATAAACAATTGACAGGCGCAGATGATAAGATTTAAGTAAAAATAAATATAATATGAAGAAATTTCAATAGCCATTTTCTTGTTTCCAGTACCGCTTGGGAAAAAATTTTCAAATAAAATTTGTACAAAATGCTGATAACTATAATTTTTTTGTAATAATTTTTCTGTTACTGCAACTATTTTTGAGTAATTGCAGAAGCTGCAAAATAAGACTAGAGTAAACATGCACTTACGGTCGGAATATTGTTTTCAAAAATTCTTGCCAGGCACATACAAATCTTAAGTATGAAATTTCATAATTTTCCCTTTAGCCGTAGAGCCGTAGGGCTGTAGAACGCTCGCTGTGCCTTGTACTTGTCCATTTTTACTTTCTTATACGCAGTATAAGTAAGTATTGTAATCATGAAAAATTTTGATCTCGAGATTTTAACGGAAATATATCTTTTGACCTTCCCTGAATTGAGTCTGACTATTTTTGAGATGACGTCTGTGTGTGTGTGTGTGTGTGTGTGTGTATGTGTGTATGTGTGTATGTGTGTGAGTCTGTCTGTGTGTATGTGTGCGCTCTACAGCCTAAACGGTAAAAGATACAGTTACGAAACTTCAAACTTAAGTTTTTTATGTGCCTGACAAGAAAACCTCCTATTTTGAAAAGAATATTTCAACAGGAAGTGCATGTTTACTCTATTCATTTTTTGCATTTTCTGCTATAACTCAAAACGGTAGTTTCTACAGCAAAATTTTTAGATTAAAAATAAAAGATATTGATATTTTCCATAACTTTTATTTGAAAATATTTTTCAAAAAAGGTACAGGTTACAAAAAAAAGAGTGTTTTTTCAATATTCTGCTTTAACTCTAAAACGGTAGTGCTTACAGCAAAATTAGTAAGAATGAAAATAAAGATTTTAATATTTCGCAAATATTTTATTTGAAAAGTTTATTCAGAAAAGGTACCGGTTACAACAAAATTTAAGTTATTTTCAATATAACATTCAATACTTCTCACGTCTATTAGCTGCCGTTATGCCTATATAATTGTCCTCCGGTGGTAGTTGATCTACTCGCCACGGCATGTCTGGCGCTGATCCACACACAAGTATACACTGACGTACTACGTAATGTAGTGCTACTTCCGCACTAAAGGTGGCTACCATAAAGATGTCATCCGCTATTACAGGACTACCTAAATCATACATGTACGACAGTTCGTGTATTGTTACTGATTGTTTCATTTGTATATAATTGCGTATATATTTAGCGGACGATATTTTTGTTATGTTTATCAAAATTTCAAATATTTTACATTCATATTCGTATTGTGATCTAGAGATTTTAACGAATATATATCTTTCGACCTTCCCTGAATTGAGTCTGACTGTTTTTGATATGATTTTTCAAAAAAGGTACTGGTTACAAAAAAATAAGTTATTTTTTTCACTTTTTACTTTCTTATACGCAGTATAAGTATTGTAATCATGAAAATTTTTGATCTCGATATTTTAACGGAAATATATCTTTTGACCTTCCCTGAATTGAGTCTGACTATTTTTGAGATGACGTTTGTCTGTGTGTGTGTATGTGTGTATGTGTGTATGTGTGTATGTGTGTATGTGTGTATGTGTGTATGTGTGTATGTGTGTATGTGTGTATGTGTGTATGTGTGTATGTGTGTATGTGTGTATGTGTGTATGTGTGTATGTGTGTATGTGTGTATGTGTGTATGTGTGTATGTGTGTATGTGTGTATGTGTGTATGTGTGTATGTGTGTATGTGTGTATGTGTGTGAGTCTGTCTGTGTGTATGTGTGCGCTCTACAGCCTAAACGGTAAAAGATACAGTTACGAAACTTCAAACTTAAGATTTTTATGTGCCTGACAAGAAAACCTCCTATTTTGAAAAGAATATTCAAACAGTAAACACTCTATTCATTTTTTGCATTTTCTGCTATAACTCAAAAACGGTAGTTTTTACAGCAAAATTTTTAGGTTAAAAATAAAAGATATTGATACTTTCCATAACTTTTATTTGAAAATATTTTTTAAAAAAGGTACTGGTTACAAAAAAAAGAGTGTTTCTTCAATATTCTGCTTTAACTTAAAAACGGTAGTACTTACAGCAAAATTAGTAAGAATGAAAATAAAAGGTATTAATATTACGCACAACTTTTATTTGAAAAGTATTTTCAGAAAAGGTACCAGTTACAACAAAAATTATGTTAATTTCAAAATTACATTCAATACTTCTCACGTCTAGTAGCGGAGGTTAAGTCTGTATACTTGACCTCCGCCAGTAGTTGATCTACTCGCCACGGCATGTCTGTCGCTGATCTACAGACAAGTATATACTGACGTACAACATAAGGCAGCGCTTAATATTGTAGTGCTGCCTCCGCACTAAAGGTGGCTACTATAATGATGTCATACGCTATGCCACGACTAACTAAAATTTCAGTTGCCGTGTTATCTCGATAAGAAATCTGATCTTATATTGAATGGTTCGTGTATTGTTGCCGATTTTTGAATTTTTATACAATTGCGGATATATTTAGCGGACGATATTTTTGTTGTTTATCAAAATTTCAAATTTCCTTAAAATTAATATAAGATATCTGTGCATAAGTTTGTTAATATACTTTCGTATACCTTAATATAATTTCGTACACCCATTTTGGATAGATCGTTAGAATTTATAAAACATTTAAATTTTTCAAAAAAATTTTAATTATGATGACTAATTAAAATGCGTATAAGAAAGTTCAGTGACAGACACGTCAGCTTTTTTAACAAAAAAACATAAATGACTCAAAAAAATTGAAATTTAGTATTTACTATCTATTCTATGAAAGATATTTGGTGAAATAGTATTTCAAATGTAAGTGAAATATTAAAAATTTGTAATATAATAACGATATGATTGACATTATTTGAATATCTTTCTTATTTAAACAAAATACTTCTAAGAAAGTTCAGTGCAAGCCATATCGGATATTTAATTGCATAATATAATTTTAAAAAAACTCAAATATGATTTATGTCAACACATTGCTATTTTATTATTATTTAAAGTAATCTAATACATCTTAAAGATATTTTGTAAAAACAGCGGAAATGTATTTTTTTTAAAATTAGAAATGCATGTCTATTTAATGTTTATTTATTTGATTAAAAATAATAATTATTCTTGTTATAATGCGTAACAAAGTTTATCTCGCAATAAATATTAATTACTTTCTGCTGTATTATGAATTAATCTCGAGATCTAAATATTTCATAATTACAATACTTTCTTGTACTGCGTATATAAATATAAGAAAACCATCTGCAATGCATTTTATTTAGCTCATATCATATTTTTATTATTTTACTAAATTTACTTTTGATACATTTTTTCACTAAATATATTGTTTATAATAATTATTATAAATATAAATATAAATAATGCCAAGTTTCAAATTATTAGAGTCTGTTTTGTGTTTTGTTTTGACAGTATATCCGTAGAAATTTCAATAGCCATTATTTTAAAACCAGTACTTATTTTGAAAATAAATTTCAAACGAAGGTACGAAAATTTAATATATTTAATTTTTATTGTAACAGTTTTTCTATAAGTGCAAGCATTTTTGAGTAATTGCACAATCCGCAAAAAAAGACTAGAATAGACTGGCACTACCAGTTTGAATATTGTTTACAAAAGTAGAAAGTTTTTTCCTAGGCATTTACAAATGTTTGAAGTTTCATAATTTTTCCTTCAACCATTTATGCTATAGAGCGTTCAGACACACAGACCGCCGTCATTAAAACATAGTCAAACTTGATTCAGGGAAGGTCAAAAGATATATTTCTGTTCAAATCTCCAAATAGAATTTTTTCATGATTCTAATACTTACTTATACTGCGTATAAGAAAGTAAAAATACACACGCACACCCTTGATAAATTTATTTTGAAAACGACATGTCTTCCTGATGACTGAAAAATCGAAATATGTCTTGTTTTTAAACGAAAGTAACGGTATATTAAATTTGTTTTTAATTTAATAAATAAAATTTCCGTTTGTTTTAATATTCGTACATTAATGCCATTTACGATAGTATTTAAAAGAAAAATTAGTAGATTGTGATTGGGTATTTTTTCGTTATAAGTAAACATATATATATTTTTTTTTTTATGTTATATATGTTACCAGTTCAACAGTGTATGTTTTATCATGGTATTGATGACGTTATCGGGCGGCGGTCAGGGGCAATAATCCCTGTTGGCTAGGTACTAATAGTTTATGTGTTGTCACTATCACTTTCTGCGGGGCTAATTAATATATCCTGTGGTAACCGTTTTCTTAGTCTTGTTGTTTTAGAACGTTTTCCTAGGCTGTAGTATTCTGCACTAGTGCAGGCAGGCAGTTTTTCGAGAAAGTTCTTTGCTGTTTTCGCGATTTGTTGGCTGATTGTATTTATACCTAGTTCCCGATGTAATTCTGAGTTACGAATAAACCAGGGGGCATTCACAGCTATTCTGAGTACTTTGTTCTGGAAGCTCTGTATTTTTTTTATGTGAGTCTTTGTAGCTGTTCCCCAAATTGGGCATGCATACATCAGAATAGGACGTAGAATGGAGGTGTAAATTAGTTTTGTACATTCTGTACGTAAGGATGATTTCCTATTTATAATGGAGTAAAGCATGCCTAGTCGCTTATTTGCTTCTAGTATTTTGTTTCGTATGTGTGCGCTCCAGGTGAGGCGTCGATCTAGGTGAATTCCCAGGTATTTTACGGTTTGATCTCCAGGGTTCCATGGTATATTGATGTTATTGATATTAATGTTTGTTGGATCTCGTTGTATTTTTAGACTAAAGATTTTTGCTTCGCATTTCGTTGGATTTAGGGTTATCTTCCATTTGTGGAGCCAGGGTGAAAGTGTATCTATTGCCGATTGTGTGTTGTTTCTTGCTGTGTCTGCCGATGGGTGCTGTGACAAGATTGCCGTATCGTCTGCAAACATTGCGAGAGTAGTTTCTTCGAAGGTGGGTATGTCATGCATATATATGCATATATATCGAGCCTTGCGGTACTCCAGCGGTGATGTCTCTTGTAGTAGATTTTGCATTGTTAACAGACATTTCAAACGTTCTTTTGTTTAGAAATGATTTTATAATAAAATAAAGGTAAGGTGGAGGATTTAAACATATATATTTATTATAATAAAAGAGATTTGATAATTAATTATATAAAATAATTTTGTTAGCCATGGTGTAAAGCCGGAAATCTTCCTGAGGCATTTGGACGCCACGCAGCCGTTAGAGATTCGTAAACTTTATTTTTACATTCATCTTTGTCCAAACATTTATTAACTTGATGAGCTGCAACGCCCGCTCCTAATGAAACAAGACCTCCAAGTAATACTAATGCAACACCTCTTTTGGAACGCATTTGACTCATCATTATATTATTCTGAGCTTTATTCTCCATGTTAATAGTAGAATCCTTTTGATTTGGTAAGGAGATTTCAAAGGCCTCTTTATCTGGTGATCTGTCCTTTGCTGTGCTATTTGAAGACTTCTTCAAATTTATAATTTCTCTTCCGGCATCTTTTGCTAATAATTCGTTGATATTGGATAGAATTGGAAACCCGTTTGATACTTTAGCTGTTGAAGTAAGTAGATATGCTTCTGTTGGTATTACTACAAGATATGCAACGTAGTAGACCACGTAACAAATAATAAGTTTATTCATTTTGATCAGGAAATATCTGCAAATAAAGTAATAACTTGTAATAGGTTAAAAGCCAAGAAATGATTTTTGTCACATCACATAATTTTCTTAAAATTATATAACCAACATAAATACATGCGGAATTGAATATAGGGCTTTACATACGTTAGTTATTAAAATATATTTAGCAACTAGATACACCATGTTGTGACATTTTCAGACCAAGTTTGAAGATGCCACAGTATGGTGAAACTATTCATATCCTAACATAATAGAATTTTTCAAAGTATAGGTCAATATAATTCAAGATGATTGAAGATGCCACAGTGTCGTGAAACTAATCGTTAAACATATATTTATAATAAACATCTGCAAGACCTAACACTAAGTTTCGATATTCGTTTCCTTGATCGTGATATTTAAAGGTAGATATTATTTCTTTCGACCTATCCTGATTAAGTCTAATTAATTTTGTATTGAAGATAAAAATCAAACTACTACATACTAATCTTAAGATTAAAATTTCGGTTTTTTTATGGCAGAACGGCCTCTTTCACGCAAAACAAACACAAACACGTGCGCACACAAACACACAAATAGAGAGAGAGAGGGAAAGAGAGAGAGAGAGAGAGAAAGGGGAAGAGAAAGATGTGATTTGAAAAATAGTCAGACTTGATTCAAGAAAAAGGAAAAGGTATATTTCCGTAAAATCCTCGATATCTTTCATTGTTAACTTATTACTTCATAAAAGAAAATAAAAGTGCACTTGCGAATTAGCAAAGACAATGCTTGTTAATTCTGAAATAGCAATACTTACATAAATATCTGAAAAATATATATTTTTGGCAACTTATCCAATACTGATACTTAAGAAAGGTGTGTTGGGCTTTTATAGAAATAAAATATTGTGTTTTGAACGCCACATCATTTCAGATTATGTATAAAACGATTGTGAAATTTTATGCAAAATCTGAGAAACATTTTGAAAATGATAATTTATCTCATTGAATTTTATTTTAAAAAAATCTTAATCCAATTTATTGTAACTCAGATGCGACACGTCATTTTAATAATTAAATTATATTTCGTTTAACTACAAGTCATCATAAAATCGTCATACAGGAATGTCAGTTTAACCGAATAAGTACTGTTACTTTTTTGCTACTTAGAACATTGAATTCCTTAATATTTGATATAAATAAATTAGATTTAAAAAGCGTAGCGTATTATTACTTTCTTATACGCAGTATAAGTAAGTATTGTAATCATGAAAAATTTCGATCTCGAGATTTCAACGGAAATATACGTTTTGACCTTCCCTCAATCGATTCCAACTATTTTTGGAATGATGTCCGTCTGTGTGTGTGTGTGTGTGTGTGTGTGTGTGTCTGTGTGTGTGTGTGTGTGTGTATGTTCTCTACAGCCTAAACGGTTGAAGCTAAAATTATGAAACTTTAAACTTAAGATTTGCATATGCCTGGGGTGTGCACATCCTATTTTCGAAAAAAATATTCAAACCGGAAATGCCTGTTTACTCTAGTCATTTTTGGTAGCTTCTGCAATTTCTCAAAAATGGTTAGAGATACAGAAAAATGTTATGAACAAAAATTAAAGGTATTCATATTTAGCACAACTTTTGTTTGAATTTTTTATCCAAAAAGTGTACTGGTTTCAAAATAAATTTCTGCCTTTTATATATATTTTTACATAAATCGTATCATCTGCGCCTGTCAATTGTTTAACAAAATAGACGTAAATAATTTGAAGATTGACATTTAATATATATTCTAAGAAATATAATTAGTGTAAAAGTGATCTAAAGGTTAGAACAAATATTATAAATTATTATATTATATTTTTCTGTAGCAGTCGTATTAATCGCAGGTCTGGTCGGCAAACAAGTTGCTATAGAAGCTCATCCTAACCCAGATATTAAAATCAAAGTAGGACCATGGTTCGACTTCGATTTGTGAACTTTCGCCAAAACCAAACGAGAATTGAATGTAAAGTTCTAAAATAAATTATTTATTAGCAAATTTAAATATTTCTTGACATAAATCTCCTTGCAAGAAAAAAGTTTGTATTTTAGGCGTTAATCTCAACAAAATTAGGTAGTAGATATGAAAATAACAGAAAATGATTTTAGATTTTGGATATATAGGAATAGGCATGATGATATGAATGTATGTATGTACGCATATATATAATAATATATATATATATATATATATATTTAGTAAGACCGCCGTGGTAACAAAATTTTAAGATGAAATTGTGGTGTATTCAAAAAAGATAGGATGTGATACAAATGGGTTAGAAGAAAATAAATTGTTTCTCGTATAAACGTAAGAGAAACGCGTATATGAGGAATTTGATGAATGAGAATAAATTTCAATGGCGAAAGATTGTCAAAATATGAATGTAATATGAATAGTGGTAATAGGCATAATGTTAAGAATGTATGTATTGGCGTACTTTAAATTACATTCGTAATTGTATTATAATTTTAAATTCTTATTAATATTACTTAAAAATAAGTTTCAATTCAGCATGATATATATGTACTTTCATCATATGATAATCAAATGTATATATAAAGCATCTGAAAGTCAAAAAATCTATAATCCTGTCCTGCTATTTTCATATCTTCTACGCAACTTTGCTGAGATTTATACCAAAACATATTTAAAGTTGCTAATAAATATTGTATTATGTAACTGTACATGAATTAAAGCAAAATGTATTATAGAACTGTAACTATGATAGTTATGTAATAAAACAAAATAAGACATAACACTCTGCTCTGATAAGTTTTCAATGTAACATCTTTTCAAAATTAATAAATTTTTTAAAACTTAATGACGAAACACAATTACTTAACTTATATTTGTTGTAAATCCAGTTAACTATATCTTATTATGAATATGTTTGAGGAATCGTTCCAAATTGATTCTACATTAGTTGGTAAATAAAATTAACAACGAGACATTATTTACGACCATTATTGTATTACATAAATATTAAATGACAAAAGTTTCTATTTTAAATTATTTTATTTTATAAATAATTCTTAATTACAATTTAAAATAGTCAATTAATGTATATTATTTGGAAATGATCTAGTTGATGTAATGACTTGTTTGACATTTTATTGTAATTTCACACTGACGTTCAGAATACTCTCTTTTTAGTTTCAAATTAATGATGTGCATCAAATTGTAGCTGCGAAATCTTGTCTTCCATTTCTTTTTGGAATAGTATAAAAATTTGTTTCACTGCATTTGGGTTTTCCAATACTTCTTGTTGATTGTTCTCCATTATCTCTGTTTCATTCTGCACATTATCTTCATGAATGTCTCTTTTGGTTTTGGCGAAAGCACTCAAATCAAAGTCGAACCATGGTCCTACTTTGATTTTCATGTCTGGCTTTGGATGAGCTGCTACCGTAACATGTTTACCGTCCAGACATGCGGTTACTACAACCACAACACAAAATAATATGCTACGCATTCTGAAACAAAATTATTTATATCAAATATTTAGGATTTCAATGTTAGCTTCGAAGTAGCACAAAAGAATCTGTAATTTTTAGATTGAACAGAGTTCCTTTATAAAAATTTTATAATGACTCGATGTTAAAAGAAATATAATTTATTTATTAAAATGACGTGTCGCAGCTGAGATTTTATTAATAAAAATTCAATGTGATAAATAATATATAACTGTATAAATTATCATATTCAAAATGTTTCTCATATTATGCTTAAAGTTGCACAATTTATATATAATCTGTAATGATGTGGCGTTCAAAATACACTATTTTATTTCTATAAAACCAACACTCAACTCTCTTAACGATCAGTATTGAATAAGTGGCCTAACATATATTTTATTTAGATATTTATGTAAGTATTTCTAGTGCATATTTAACAAGTTTTAACTTCGCTAATTCTCAATGCAATTTTACTTTCTTTTCCGAAGTAATTAGTTAATAGGTAAAGGAATCGACATGTTTGCGTAAATGTAACTGTTGCCCTTCCCTGAATCGAGTTTGTTTACTTTTGGAATTACGTTTGTATGTGTGTGTGTGTGTGTGTGTGTGTGTATGTATGGGTATACGTGTGTGTGCACGCGCGCACATTTGAATGAGAGTGAGTGTGTATGCATGCGTGTGTTTGAATTTGTGTGTGTGTGTGGTTGTTAAGGAAACTCTTCTACCATAAATCAGCCGATATTTCAGTCTTAAGATTTGTATATCGTTGTTTTTATATTTATTAAAAAATTGGTCACACTTAATCAGGAAAGGTACTCATTAATTACCTCGTATGAGAAGATAAATAATGTACGCATAATATATGCATTTATTCTTGAATTGTATTAAACTTAACGTTGTAAAACTCTATCATGTAAGGAAATATATAAACTTAGTGTTTTAGGTTTTATATATGTTTATTATAAATATATATTTTAATAATAGACATATGTAGAGCCAAAAATGTTATTCAAATTTGTATGTATTTATCTTGGTTATATAATTTTAGGAGGTAATGTGATGCGACAAGAATCATTTCTTAGCTTTCAACCAATTAAAAGCAATTACTTTATTTGCAGATATTTCCTAAATAAAATGAATAAACTTCTCATTTGTTTCGTGGTCTACTACGTTGCATATCTTGAAGCTACACCAGTTGCAGAATCTCCACTAAATTCAACAGATAAATTCAATATCAACGAGTTATTAGCAAATGATGGCAGGACAGAAATTATTAATTTCCAGAAGACTTCAAATAACAATGTTAAGGAAAAGTCACCAGCTAATGAATCAATTGAATTCTCTCTTCCTGATCAAAATGATACCGATATTAACATGGAGAATAAGGCCAAAATTAACATTATGATGAGTCAAATTCGTTCCAAAAGAGGTGTTCCATTAGTATTATTTGGAGGACTTGTTGCAGTAGGAGCGGGTGTAGCTTCCCATCAAATTAATAATTGCTTGGACAAAGATAAATGTAAGAAGGATGCTTTCCAATATTTTAAAGAGAATTACCGTCCACATTACGGAGGAAGACTTCCGGCTGCTGATATCACACCATGGCTAAAATCATTGTTTTAAATATTTGCTTATTAAATCGAATTTTATAAATTAATTTATCCTGACATATAACGAAAAATAACCAATATTAAAAAATATATTATTTGTGTCTTAAATTACCTTTATTTATTTATTATTATTCATAATCAACGACTTTTAGTAAATAGTATTTATGTACCGATATAAAATATAAATATTAAAATGATATTAAAATTATCAGGAGTGAGAGTTTACGTGTGTTTTTTTTAATTATTACATGTTATACCAAGTGTTGCTTACTCAATTGATTAGTAAACAAAAAGTAAATCACAGTTATTTAAATAATTCGAAGAGATGTATTTATTAATTATATATTGGCAATTATTCTGACAGAAATATATTCAAATAAATGTAACTGTTTACAAAATATATGTTCAATATTACTATAATATGAATATATCCCAGGAAAATGATTCATTATATATAAATTTCTAGACTAACCCTATGAAAACATGGTATTAATGAACTTCAAGAGAATTTTTCTTGCACCTTGGACACATTTTGAAGAACCTTTTCAGACAAAAGCGATAAAGGGAGTACATAGGTTTTGAATGTAAAAAATAGAAATATTTTGTTAACTTTTTTCTGTTTTATTGATACACTTGTGCATTTAATATTTTTACCGCAACAAAGGTGTATACAACAACGTAAAAAATCACAATTTTTCAAGAAAAAAAAACACTTAATTGCGGCAATCGGGCGAATCGCGCGGAGGTCCTGATTCCGTATCCCCAGGATATCTCGGCAGTTAATCAGCTGAAACACACAAGCGTACTTTTTTAATAATATCGAAGGATAAAAATAGTCCCTGTCGAGCCCCATTTTTGAAATTTTGATTTTTAACAAAATGGCGGCCTTTTTCATTTTTAATTTCAATTTTGGGGTAAGAAATTCGTCATTACAAGTCAAAAAGTACTATATCTTTGAAAAGTTAACAAAATCCCCTCGACAAAGACTCGTAAATATAATAAGCTTCAGCAGAAAGAAAGAATAAAGCATATTGGTTGAATAGTCTTGAGAAATCTTGGAGATACGATTTGAAAACAGAGTTTCGAGATATAAGCTTTTAAAGTTTTACATCACATTAAAACGCAAATAATCAAAATTTTTATTACTATGAATCATCTATTCCAGGCCCATAAAGGGATCCCTCAACTTCCATTTGCGATTCGAAAACATAATCTTGATCCTGTCGACGAAGGATTCAAGCCTCCTTTGTCGCGTTCTGCGCGTCGCGCTCAGCCTTGCTTATCCGCCGACTATCCTCTTGCTCCGCATATACATGTGTGCGTTGACCTACACCTATTCTCGTCGTTTCCATCACTTTCAATAGTGAAGCTATACCTTCTGGGGCCAACTGTTTAATCGACTAAAACACTGGCCAAAAATCGAAATTCAACATTCAAGGAATCCTGAAGAGGGGGATATTGTACATTATAATCCGCAAAGGATTTAAAATTTCATTTCTACATGCGGTATGTCTTGTTGGAAATTTTTTTCCAAAAAGAGTACTGGTTTCAAAATAATGGCTATTTCAATTTCTTATTATATTTATTTAAACATAAATCATATCATCTGCGCCTGTCAATTGTTTAACAAAATATACTTAAATAATTTGAAGTTTGACATTTTATATTTATTTTAAGAAATATATTTAGTGTAAAAGCGATCTAAATGATAGAACAAAAATTATAAATTAGAAAAATAATGATACTATCAATTTCGTACTCATTGATACTACGATGTGGTTTGCCCCATATGCGTATAAGAAATTTCGGTGCTTGACACTGCTATAGTTTCTGAGCTTTTTGAAAAATAAAAATGTGTTCATTTCTCAATATTAATTTGAGAGTGCTTTAATATGTTAACATGCCTTCATTATAATTTTATAATTGAAACACAGTTCTAATGGAATTGTTGATGATAATTTATTAATCTATTAATCTAGTACATATGTTATTTAACTTATTTATATTCTCGGAAAGACTCCAAATGGTTGTTTAAAACATGTCCTATGATTGTAATACAAATTCACACTGACGTTCACAGATCGTATGAAGATCCACTTGCTTACAAGATATTGCAAAACAATTCTGATCTTCAATTCGAACTCCATCAACAAAGTCAACTTGCAGTTGTGAAATCATCTCTTGCAGTTCTTCATTTACTCGATTTTGCTGTAAATTTTGTTCCTCTTCTTGATCTCTTTCTATTGTAGCAGGATTTTGTTGCGCTTCCTCATCATGAATATCTCTTTTGGATTTCTTGAAATCGTCCAAATCAAAGTCGAACCATGGCCCTACTTTGATTTTGAGACCTGGCTTCGGGTGTGCTTCTACAGTAGTAGATTTATCAAATAGACAAACGACCAATACGGCTACAGCACAAAATAATATGCTACGCATTTTGAATTTTAAATATATTTTATTAACATCAAAGTATAACTTTTGTAGTAGTTCAAAAGTAACTGTGCTTGTTCGATTGAAAAGGCTTCTTTATATACCAAAAAAGTGAGTACGTGTTGATCGAATTATAACTTAAAAATATAATAATTTATCTCTTCCAAGATATAAATGAATGATGGTGAAATTAAGGCAATTCTTATATTTGTATGTAACTTTAGCAATCAGACAATTACGAAAGAGTAATGATAAAAAATGTATATATATTTTTAAATTTAATTGCAAATTTACAACGAGCCCTTCAGGAACAACCAGCAAATCTGATATAAGTTACACAACATGCATAAAAGGTAACTATCATTAGAGTTCCTTGGAGGAAATAACTCTTCGATAAATGCAAAACAAAATTCACTTTTCGTTTTCTTCATCTGATATCTGTGATTCATTTGGTTCAAAAACCTTGGAAATATATTTTGCAAAAGTGTCAGACTTTTATTTATCCCTCTGGCCCATGTGCCATCTTCTCTGCGGATTGGAGGTTTATGCTGTCGTGGCCTTTTTGAAATTTTTGTTTCTTTCTACAATGTTTAGTCTTTTTGTCGATAAAGTGAAGGATTGCTTAAATATGCTTGAAGTGAATAATTTTTACTTTCTTATACGCAGTATAAGTAAGTATTGTAATCATGAAAAATTTTGATCTCGAGATTTTAACCGAAATATATATTTTAACCTTCCCTGAATTGAGTCTGACTATTTTTGAGATGACGTCTGTCTGTGTGTGTGTATATGTGTGTGTGTGTATGTGTGTGAGTCTGTCTGTGTGTATGTGTGCGCTCTACAGCCTAAACGGTAAAAGATACAGATACGAAACTTCAAACTTAAGATTGGTATGTGCCTGACATGAAAACCTCCTATTTTGAAAAGAGTATTCAAACAAGAAGTGCATGTTTACTCCATTCATTTTTTGCATTTTCTGCTATAACTCAAAAACGGTAGTTTTTACAGCAAAATTTTTAGATTAAAAATAAAAGATATTGATATTTTCCATAACTTTTATTTGAAAATATTTTTCAAAAAAGGTACTGGTAATAAGGATAAACATTATAACTATATTTAATGAATTCTCATTAAGAAACTTGCTAAGATAATTTTAAGCAGTTGAAAAAGTAACGGATACGGCAGGGATCGAACAAGTTTCTTAATGAGAATTCATTAAATATAGTTATAATGTTTATCCTTATTTTAAGTACTGTGCGGTGTTTCCGTAACCAAGTAGCCTACGTTACATTTGTTCGTTGCCAATATCACTGTGTGAAGTCTTCGAATGTATTTGTGAACACTTGGCATTTGAAGCAGTTGAAAGAGAGACGGTTGTGGTCAGTGGATGCGTAGCTTAGGTGGTTAGAGCGATCGGCGCGAAACCGATGGTCGCGGGTTCGATCCCTGCCGTATCCGTTACTTTTTCAACTGCTTAAAATTATATTAGAAAGGTACTGGTTACAAAAAAAAGAGTGTTTCTTCAATATTCTGCTTTAACTCAAAAAACGGTAGTACTTACAGCAAAATTAGTAAGAATGAAAATAAAAGATATTAATATTACGCATAACTTTTATTTGAAAAGTATTTTCAGAAAAGGTACCGGTTACAGCAAAAATTAGATTATTTTCAAAATTACATTCAATACTTCTCACGTATAGAAGCGGAGGTTAAGTCTTTATACTTGACCTCTGCCAGTAGTTGATCTACTCAACACGGCATGTCTGTCCCTGATCTACAGACAAGTATATACTGACGTATAACATAAGGCAGCGCTTAATATTGTAGTGCTGCCTCCGAACTAAAGGTGGCTACTATAATGATGTCATACGCTATGCCACGACTAACTTAAATTTCAGTTTCCGTTTTATCTCGATAAGAAATCTGATCTTATATTGAATGGTACGTGTATTGTTGCTGATTGTTTCATTTGTATACAATTGCGGATATATTTAGCGGAGGATATTTTTGTTATTTTTATCAAAATTTCAAATTTCCTTAAAATTAATATAAGATATCTGTGCATAAGGGTGTTAATATACTTTCGTATACGCTAATATAATTTCGTACACTCATATTGGATAGATCGTTAGAATTTATAAAACATTTAAATTTTTCAAAATTTTTTTAATTATGATGACTAATTAAAATGCGTATAAGAAAGTTCAGTGAAAGACACGTCAGCTTTTTTATTTTGTATTTAAGTTTTTTAACTCAATGGTTAATTAGTCTAATTCAGTTTTACAAGAAGTATATCTCAGTAGTTACCATTTACGCGAGGCTTTTCTTTTTATCTATTTTTTCTGTTTTACATATTTGGGATAAATTGATACATTTTCGTTTTGCTTTTCAATTATTGGTGTGGCTTAACATGCTGTATTATGTATTATTTTTGGTACATCTTAAACTGCGTCAACAATATCGTCTACAGTTGAGGGCCGTATTTTTAGAATTAAATTTTAATTTAAATATTTCCTGAATGGGTCCCAATTTGTTTTAGAATTATATAAAGATGTTTTTGCCATCACTTTAATTGTAGAGCTCAATGATAACATTCTAAGTGAATGGTCAGATGACAGATCAAAGCATGAATTCACATCTATGAAGTTCGATATAATTTCGTTCATAATAAAGAAATCAATATCTCTCTTGAGTTTTTGCTGTGTCTGTTGGCCAGTAAAATGGTTTGCTTGTACTTAAATATCCGTAGCCTTTGCCTAACAATGTTTTTTGGAGTTCTCTACCTTTGTGATTAGGAAGTCTAGAGCCTCACTGAAGGTGTTTTGCATTGAAGTCTCTTCCCACTATAAATCTATCACCAAAGATGTTTAAGAAGTAAAAAACTGCCAAGGTGTCTTATACCACCTGACTCGTCTATACGCGAATTTACAAAAACATTCAATATTATGTTTTAGGTTTAAAGTCTTGTATTAATAATTCAATTAGCATGGTAGGTGCCCTCAAAATATAATAATCAAATATACAACACAAAGTATCTGAGAAATCCGTAATCCGGTGCTGCTTTTTTCATATCTTCTATGTATCTTATTTATTGTCAGATCTTTTTTAATAATACTTTAATTTGCAAAAAAAATTTAGTATTATAGAATTGTACATGAATTAAAATAAGCTGTAATTTTATTATGAATAGGTATATTTTATTGTGAATATGGTTAATGATGTTTGTCATAAATATTTAATGGTAAAATATGTTTTTAAATCATTTTATTATGTATATAGTTCTTAAATACAATTTTTAAGTGATCATTTAATGTACATTATTTAGAGATTCTCTTATTGGTGCATAAACCTGCTTGGAATTTATAGAGTTATTTCACATTGACATTCGCAGATACTATGATTTCCTATTTTCTTAAATGACATATTAAGACAACTTATGTTTTCAGTTTCGAACTGATGTGCATCAAATTGTAGCTGCGAAATGTTGTCTTCCATTACTTCTTGGAATATTATGAAACTATGTTTCACTGCATTTGGATTTTGCAATAATTCTTGCTGACCGTTGTCCATTATCTGGGTTTCATTCTGCACATTATCTTCATGAATATCTCGTTTGGTTTTGGCGAAATCACTCAAATCGAAGTCGAACCATGGTCCTACTTTGATTTTCAAGCCTGGCTTTGGATGAGCTTCTACCGTAACATGTTTGTCGACCATACCTACAATTAATACAACCCCAACACAAAATAATATGCTACGCATCTTGAAACAAATTTATTATTTCAGTGTTCTATTGCAGTATCACAAAAGTAAGTGCTTATTCGATTGAGCAGATTTTCTTTTATAACAACTTTATAGTGCCTAAGAGCTAAACGAAATTTAACTTTATTATTAAATTGACGTGTCCCATTTGAGTTATGACGATGTTTTCAAATAAAGTTGGGAAATAATAACATCACCGTTATATTCAATTCTAATATTTTGTTTAAATAAAAATACGAGATAAACCATACATAATTGTTTTATTCTTACTCATCATAAAGATTATTTTAGTAAACTTTATTGTTCAATAAAGTTATATCAGTGGCCACATCCAGCCAATTCGAAATGTTTCTCAGTTCATTTATAAAATTGCACAATCTTGTTATGTATAATTTCCAACGACGTGGCCTTCAAAATGCAACATTTTATTTCTGTAAAAAATCTAACAATCAACACTCTTTTTGATTAGTTTTCAATATAATATTTGGATATTAATGAAAGTATTACCATTGTAGATAAATGAAGTATTTGTACGTTCTTATGTGAAGTAATAAAAAATATAATAAAATCCTTAATATATATAATATTTAGATATTAATGTATTACTATTGTAGATAATTGAAGAATTTTTACGTGATTATGTGCAGTAATAAAAAATATCGAGATTTTGGCTGTAAAATTCTTTTGACCTTCCCCGATTGAGCCTGATATCCTTACAGCTATCTTTTGGGCTTCTAGAAGAGATAAAATAATAGGGGGGTTGGCGCAGCGCTGCCATGTCTCTCTTGACCAGAAGCACGGTAAAAATGAGGCACGCATCATCGAGATGATGAATCTAGGTATTGGCTGTCTCCGGTCGGACGAGAGAGACTCTCACCCTCAGTTGCCCGACCACTTTCTTGTAATGTTTATCATTCACTGTAAATCCAGGAGGCATAAAGTCCCTGTGCTCAATTCCCTTTGTGTCAGAAAAGACAATGATTTTACTATCAATTTGCTCATGCGTGCTTTTTCTGTCGAGGAGAAGCGATTGTGAGCCACTCAGCACATTTCCACTCAAAAATACCTGTTCTATATATGGATTCTTCCCGGAAAGCCATCTGCAGCATTTAAAGAGTCTCATTGCGGGTTTTGTTCAGTTTGGGATAACGCTGCTCGAGGCTTCGCTGCATCTTGACTGCCGACGAGTGATGGCAATAACGGTTCACCTCTCATATGATCTAAACACATCGGAAGCTCGGAGGTAAATGAGTCTGTTCTCTTTGCTTGTCTGACATTCCTTATCAGTTATTCCGGCCATAACTACTGCGTTTAACCACTTTGTCACAGCGGAAAAAAAAAATCGGTACGAATACTTATAGGACGGACTGTATCATATTTATTATAATTAATATATGTTAACTAAGTACGAAAAATTTTAAAATTAGAGGATTTTCGTCTTAAAATAAATTTATTTATTAATAAGATATATTGGTCACAATGTACGAGTTTCACTTTTAAATACAAACGTCAAAAATTATGAACACGCACACACTTTACAATAAGAGTTATTTACATTTTATTATAAGTAAATTAAGGAAATTACTTCATTAAGATAAGTTGATAATAAAGTATTTAAAACTATTGTGATACAAATTTAATTACATTAGTTTTTGAGTTGATGAAAGCTATTGTATTGTAAAGTATAAGTTATGAGACAGACTATTAATATATTTCATCATTAACAGAAATTCCGTATAATTCTTTTAATAAAACTAAGCAAATATTTTTCTCACGATAGTGAAAATTTTGAAAATGTCAACTAACGACATATTTTGGGGATTTCGTAATATTTACTTCACAAATAAAATACTATTGCAAGCACCATATACATTTGTCAATGTTAATCATTTTAGGACATTGAAATTGAAAATAAAATATTTCATATACCATCTCCTTATGTTGGTCAGTTTGTTAACTTTGTACATTTTTCTGTGTTATCAATTGCTTCGTAGCGGTTTCATATATTACGAAATTTCAGTTAGCTATATGACTCACATGCTTGATTATGTTTTGTATTATCTGGCTTATGTTTCGACAGTTATATTTATATTAGATAGTTTAATTCGAACTAATTATCTATCGTAAATTTTCATTCTATTACAAAACATTGGTAAACGTTTGACGGAATTGAACAATTTTGACGATACTTACGCAAAATCAAAAAGCATAACAAGTGCAATCTATTTTATAAAATTAAGATATATTATAATCACGGATATAAGCCTTTTACAAATTTATCTTATCATAGAAGCATACTGTAACGTAGCACTATTCACATTTACAACTATGATAGAAAATACAATTGAAAACCAAATTTATTTTTCCTTCATAATCCAAACTATAAATTTAAAGCCATAAACCAAGCAATTTTTGATATTTTGTCGAATTACAAGTTAAAAAACAACATTTCAACGAAAAAATTATTGATTAATTTAGCTGAATTAAAGACGGTGTACGATTGTGTTCAAATTGGTAAAAAAGTGAATGCAGTGCATGCCGCATATTTACTTTATATTTGTCTATTCACATTTTTCTATATGGTATTTTGCTTTTATCTTGCGAATGAAATATTTGCAAAATCCGATGTGCTCAGATTGGATGCAATATTTACAGGAACAATGGTAATATAAATATGTTGACGAGACCATTGTATGTTGGATATTATTGCGAAACTATAACAAAGCAGGTCAGTTAAATTTTTATATTGTTATAGTTGGTCTTAGATGAGATATGTAGTTAAGTAAGCAAAGGTTATCAATTTTGCTATAAAAACGGAGGAAACGACTCTACACCACACAGCAACACTCAGGCACACACCCTTTTGCATTAATTTATGCTGCTGATTAAAATTGTTTGAATATATTATATTGTTCAACCTTTAACGAGTTTTAATATTTGCCTTTCATTTTCAGGCTGGCAAGACTTACGCATTGATGAATTCTATATGACACATTGGCAAAGCTGTCACTGCTAAAGTAATTTGTGTATTATACCTGTAACCAAGTAATAAGATAAACTAAATTTTCTCTGATTTAGATTGAAACATATGTAATACATTTACATTTTAATAAGATAATATTTAGTGCATTTGGTTTATTTTCAATTGACTTCGAATTCATATATTCTGTAAGTCAGTTTGTATTGAATTATATATCTGCAAACTTCTACATTTTTGTCATTTAACTATTCTATATTCCTTTTTGTTTCAGCTACTAGGTGCTATATCTACATATTTTGTCGTATTGCTCCAATTCCAAACACGGTGAATGCTTTTCTAAATTATTCAATGTTTTTTCCAACTAATTCTGTTAACTAAAACTATATATCTTACGATCTATATACATATAAACAAAGAGATATGTCCTATTACAAATTTTACAAATTTCAAATCACGAAATAAAGATGAAGAATTTCAAAGAATTGAAATATTGAGAATATATGCATTAATATGATCATGTTTATAATTTCATATCAGAACCTTTGAACCGTTATGTTGATAAAAAACTGTGTTTTTATTTTTTACAACAGGAAGCATTCTGTTTTTTTTTTGTAATGGTACTTATTTGTTAATAAGAAATTACTGGCGGATATGTGGTCATTGATAATTTTTTATATTTTTTTAATAAAACTAAACAGGCTGGGGTAAATTCATAATAATTTTTGACCAATATTGCATAATAATATTGGTTTACATATTTAATTCGATAATATAGAGTTTATTATATAATAAATATCTAATCTGATCTTTCATGAAATATGTAACAATTAAAAATAAATGTAGGAAAATGGTTCGACTTTGATTTGGGAAGATTCGCCAAAGCCAAACGAGATGTCAATGACGATGGTATTCAACATATTATTGAGAAAGAACTGCAGGAGGAAATTTCACAACTTCAATTCGATTTAATTGTCGGCGCTCGCATAGACTGTGGTTTGTCTTAGGATATGTATACAAGTGGATAATCATTCGATCTGCGAACGCCAGTGTGTAGTGATTTTCTGATTATATGAATGATCATCAATCTGCGAGGTTTCTAATAAAGTATTATATTTAAATATGTACATAAATTTATAAATTAATATCGTAAAATATTTCAAACTATAATTCGAAATATATAATTTTACTTTTTACTTACTTACACGCAATATAGGGTAAGGTTGCTTAAGTAGTACCAGTGCTTAAATCGTACCACTGAACGAACTGCGCAACCAAAAAGAAATATATATCTGAGTCAACCAAATGTTTTAAGTGTCATTTTCTGCTATCAAAGTGGTTTGTTATAAATCCCCTCATCAAGTTAGTTTATTTCAATTTTTTTATAATTTTCTGCATATGTTTGGAAGTTAATATTGCAAGTTAATTATTGATAAAATTATGTTTCTTATTAAATATAAATTCAGAAGTATATATATATATATATATATATAACCGTTTGGTCGAAACGAAATTGTATTAATTTTATTCAATATTTGATTATGTTTATTTTTAGTTTTAACTTGTGCCATAATGTTAACTTGTGCCATATGAGATTCCTATATCGTACTGTAATGAAAATGTAAAAAATGCGACAAATAAAAGAAATGCAGTAAATATGAAAAAGGAATGGTATTAAAAATTAAAAAGAAGAAAAGTAAATGATTTTGTTTTATTTGTGGAGTAGATCGAGAGGAAACATGATAAATTGCTTGAAATGAAAATTATGTGCTCACGATTTAGGCGCTGGAGTTGATAAAAGAACAAAACAAATATATATGTGATGTTTGATTATGTATCTAATAAACTAATTAATAAAATATAATTTTCATTCATTTGTTGCTTAATTTAATCCTTAGGTACGACTTAGGCTATAGGTGATACGATTTAGGAAACCGGTTTCTTTAGTCGTACCGATGTAACTTTTTAAAGATTTAGTGTATTTTACGTGAAAGAATATAGATTTTTTATTTTCTTTATAATAAATAATTACAATATTAGTGCAGGTAGCTAACAACACATTTTATTATTATTTATTTGATAAATCCTAGGTTTTACACGCTTTTCCCTTAATGGGTACGACTTCAGCAACCGTACCCTAAGTAAGTACTGTAATCATGAAAAATTTCGATCTCGAGATTTTAGCGGAAATATACGTTTTGACCTTCTTTGAATCGATTCCGGCTATTTTTGGAATGACGTCCGTCTGTGTGTGTGTGTGTTTGTGTGTGCGCGCGCGCGTGTGTGTGTTGAGTGTGTATGAGAGAGTGTCTGTGTGTGTGTGTGTGTGTGTGTGAATGCGCTCTACAACATAAACGATACCTGTTTACTCTTTTAATATTTTGCGGTTACTGTAATTACTTATTACGCAAAAACTCTACCACATAGCCCTTTTAAAGAGCCTTCGATACCGTCAGAAACACACTTACCATGACAAACGGTTGTAACGTTTCAGGTAGAGTTTTTCAATAGGTAAAGTTTAGAGAAGTATCTAAATGGGAATAAATTTGATTTGATTTTTATTGTCCTGTTGGACCGTTGCTCTGAATGTACACAGTATTGACATCCAGTACCACCGTTTCAATTATTTTGAAAATCCGTAAAAGTTGTGCCCATACTGCCACCGCATCGTGTAGTAATATTTCGGAGATTAAGGTTACAAATGTGAACTCTAAGCATCTATTTTTATTTTTTAAATAATATCCACCGGTCTGCAGTGCAAGTTGTCTCTTTGATTTTTCGAAATGGGCGTTGTGTACCTCTTATCTGTAAACTAAATTTTTTGGAGTTCCTTGATCTCCATTTTCTAATAATAGAATGATGTCCGGGTGGAAGACAAAAAAAACTATTATAAATGTTTGGGGAACAAAGGGTGAACATATAAACTCACGAAAATTGACTTGAGTAGAAAAGTAAATATGCAAAATTTTCCCATAAATTGCCTCAGTGTTATTATTTTGCTCTTTTACTATATCTTTGTGATGTGTGAGTATCTATATTTGCATGTATATGAGCGAATAAATTTTTATAAAGAAACAAATTTAATCGAAATCTAGCATAGATATGAATAAAACTGGTTTGAAACTAAAATCTTGAAAACAAAAACGTTGTCGCATAGCAAGTTTCTCATGTTCTCTCGTTTACATCTCTTGAGGCCCAAATATTTATTTGAGTTGATCATTAAAGGTGTGGCTCTGACTTCAACATTAATCAAATTCTGAGCCATGAGTCGAGATATTTGCAGGATTTGGTTATAAATATGCTGTTTTTGAAAACAGTTTCAAATAAAAGATGAGCGAAATATTAATATATTCCACTTTTATTCAACTATTTTACTGTAAGTGCAGCTGTTTCGGTGATATTGCAGAAACAACAAAAGAGTACTTGTTTTTTTTTTTCAAAAACAAGTGGTTTATAATTACCGAGTATAAAATTTAATAAACTTACTTTCCACCATTGAAGCTGTAGAGCTCACTCACACAAACGCACACACACAGCTATTTTTGATAATATTCTATTTATTTCATTATTATACAGTATAAATATTTAATGTGTATTATTGGAAAATTTGTCACTTTACACAGGTATTCGCGGAGAGTACGGTTATTCACTTATTTACATGATACCATCGTCATGGACATCTCTTTGGGTTCTCGCGAATCTTCAAATATCAAAGTCGACCCATTTTCCTACGTTTAGTCTGACTTAGGATGACCTTTTACGGCAGCATGAATTTCAAATACACTGGTCGAATGTGTACAACCACAAAACAAAATAATATCCTGCGCGTTTTGATTTTCAAAGTATCTATGATTTTAAAGTAAACATTCACAGTATAACAAATCGGCGAAATGAATCCTTTTTATACCAAATTTTATTTGTTTAGCGAAATATAATTTACGAGGTAAAATTACGTGTTACAATACTGGCAAGATTAATTAAAGTTGGAGACATGTAATGTCAAATAATAATTGCAATATCAGATAATAAATGAAATATCAACAATACTACAGTATTATTTAATTAGTTATTAATATATATAAACCGATGCCATGAAGCAAAGCTAAATTGTATTTTCGCCAGTATTTCATTAAATAAACATGAATTATCAATCCAGTATCATCTTGTAAGTAAAACAGAAACAACATTTAAATACATTACCGGTTCAACAGATCTGATATGGAAAAGAAATATATTATCGAACCAATTTAAATATTCACTTTATTTGTTTTTTTTTATTTTCAACAGTATTGCCAGTTTTGTTAAAAAATGAGACATATCTCTTTGTTCATATGCATATAGATCAAAAGGATAATAAATTACCTTAACAAATTATTTACAAAAAAATTTAATAATTTATTATAATATTCACGGTTTTTGGAATTGGAGCAGCACGACAAAATATGTAGATGTAGCACCTAATAGCTGAAACATAAAAGAAGATAATATATTTTAAAGACGAAAATATACAAATTTGTAAATATAATGTTAAATCAAAATTACATACAGAATAAATGAATTCGAAATTAATTGGAAATAAACCAAATGCAGTAAATGTTAGCTTATTAAAATGTAAATGTAAAACATATGTTTCAATCTGAAACAAAGAAACTTTAGTTTATACTATTACATATTTGTAGAATCAATACACAAGTTACTTTAGCTGTCACATCTTTGTCAATATATCGTATAGAGTTCATCAAATCACAAGTCTTGCTAGCCTGAAAATAATACTAAAATAGTTGTTATAGGTTGAACAACGTTTTAAATACTCCCGCGTGTCTCATTTTCAAATAATTTTAATCAGTGGCATATATTAATGGTATAAGTGGTATTAAGTTTCTTTGCCTACATATATATAATAATAATGGCTAATGTTGCTATAGAGATTTAAACAGTAGTAAATCTTTAAGTTTCAGTGTTTTTGAATATATGAATTATATCTGCCCGAATACTTACGCATATTGTTTTTGAATATAAGAATTATATCTGTCTGCATGCTAACGCACCATCTCTAAATTCGTTGAACAAACAAATAATAGGATTTTTAATATAAATTAATTTACTCCCTGACGAGAAACTTTCATTTTCTAAAGAAATATTTAATCCAGAATTACATATTTTCAATATTTTTACTTTCTTGTTTGATATAATAAGTAAGGACATAATTTCATTCGACTTCACCACGATAGCGGCACGAACCAACAACAGGATTTATTAGTTTCTTTGTTCCGGTTTTTTAAGCTAATCATGATCTTGTTTGAAGATAACATGATGTGTAAATAAAGACGTTTTTCAATATTTTACAGGAAATTTCTTAACTCTAGCTAAATTAACTACATACGTTGATGCAGTATCAACTCCACCAAGTTTTAAATTTAACTAACCTGCATTGATATAGATTCGCAATAATGTCCAATATGCAATGGTCCCGTCAAAAAATATACAACCATTATTCCTGTCATCATTGCATCCAATCTGAACACATCTGCTTTCAAAAATATTTCAGTCGCGAGATAAATGCAAAATACCATATACAGAAATGTGATTAAACACATATAAATTAAATATGCAGCATACACTCTATTTATTTTCTTTACAATTTGACCGCTAATATCGTACACCTTCATTAATTCAGCTAAATCACTCAGTAATTTATTTGTCGAAATATTTTTATTCAACTTGTAATTCGACGAAATATCTTTGATGCTCTTGTTAATGGCACTAAATTTATAATTTAGATTATGAAGGAAAAATAAAATTTGGTTTTCAATTGTACTATATATCATGGTTGTAAATGTGAAAAGTGCTACGTTACAGTATGCTTCTATGGTAAGATAAATTTGTAAAAGGCTTATATCCGTAATTATAATATAACTTAATTTTATAAAATAGATTACACTTGTTATGCTTTTCGATTTTGCGTAAGTATCGTCAAAATTGTTCAATTGCGTCAAACCTTTACCAATTTTTTGTAATAGAATGAAAATTTCCGAGAGATCATTCGTTCGAATTAAACTATCTAATATAAATATAGTTGTCGAAACATAAGCCAGATAATGCAAAACATAATCAAGCATGAGAGTCATATAGCTAACTGAAATTTCGTAATGTATGAAACCGTTACGAAGCAATTGGTAACACACAAATATGAACCATGTTAACAAACCGACCAACATAACTAGATGGCATATAAAACATTGTCTATTCAACTTTAATGTCCAGATATGATTAATATTAACAAATGTATATGGAGCTAGCCCTAGTATTTTACTTGCGAAGTAAATATTACGAAATCCACAAAATATGTCGTTACTTGACATTTTGAGAACAAATATCACTTTTTATTTAAAAAGCAAAATATTTTTTTTATTATATCAAATATATTGAACTTGACTTAGCCTTCCGATTGAAGATACATACATTATAAGTTAACATATTTGCTGTTAATGATGAAAACGTCTTAACAATGCACAATTTTGTTTGTCTCATAACTAATGCAACACCATTAATCAACACTTAAGCAAATTTAATTAAATTTGCATAACAATAGTTACATAATTATCTTAATCAATTAATTTCCTTAATACAATTATTTAAAAAAATGTGCATAATCATTATTGTGAAACGTACATACATATATACATATAATACATTTAATGCGTATATACAAACATATATGCTTATTTACCAAAATATCTAATTTAATTTAAAATACTTAAAATGTCCATAAATATAGTTTTGTGTAATTATTTTCGAAATTGATAATATAATTTATATAAATATATTTACATAGAAGGGGAGGGCGGGGATAGCTACTAAAGATAGATTTCATTTTTTTTTTGTTAGTTATTTTAATATTTTTAAATCTTCATCTTTATTTCCGATTTTGTTAAACAATGAGACATATTGTTTGGCTTATGTGTATATAGATTATATGAAATATAAATTAAGTTGACAAAATATGTTGGAAAAAAAATTGCATAATTTATAAAAATATTCACGGTTTTTGGAATTGGAGCAACACGACAAAATATGTAGATATAGCACCTAATAGCTGGAACAAAAAGATAAAAAAATTATTTTAATAACGAAAAAGTACAAATTTGTAGATATAATATTTATTGCAAATAACTTACAGAATAAATAAATTCAAAGTTAATTGGAAATAAACCAAATGCAGTAAATATTAGCTTGTTAAAATGTAAATGTAAAACATATGTTTCAATCTGAAACAAAGAGAGTTTAGTTTATACTATTACATATTTGTAGCATCATTACACTAATTACTTTAGCAGTCACATCTTTGTCAATATGTCGTATAGAATTCATCAAATCGCAAGTCTTGCTAGCCTGAAAATAATACAAAATAGTGAAATGACGTTTTAAATACTCTTGCGTGTCTAATATTCTAATAAAATTAACCAGTAGCACATATTAATGCTATGGTATTAGGTCTCTTTGCTTACATATATAATAATACTGTCAAATGTTTCTATCGAGATTTAAACAAAAATAAATCTTTCAATGTCATATATTTGCATGTAGTTTTTGATTATGTTAATTATATGTATTCGTATGCTAACGCAATATCTCTTACTTCGTTGAACGAACAAATAAGATTGTTTTAATTTAAAATTAATTCACTACCTGACGAGAACCCTTCATTTTCTACAAGAATATTTTATCCAGAATTACATATTTTCGATAATTTTACTTTCTTATTTGATATAAAAAGTAAGTAGCGACATAATTTCGTTTCGATCTCACCACGATAGCGGCACGAAACCAACAACATTGCTATTATGTCTTTGTTTAGATTTCTAAATCAAATCAACCTCTGGTACTTAGTTCTGTCACAATTTTGATATAAAATCTCAAAACTAGAATATCAAACTTTTTCATTCAAATATAATGTTAATAACATTATTTATGAATTTTATGAATTTAAATTTTGCTATTCCTTTTACTTTTTTATACGAAGTGCAATGTAATGATTGTAATCATGAAAATAATGTATCTCGAGATTTTAATGGAGATTTACGTTTGAACTTCCCTTGATTCTGACTATTCTTCAAAATGACGTCTGCGTGTGTGTGTGCGGTAAAAGAATATCCAAATCGAAAGTGCATGTTTATTCTAGTCAATTTTTGCTGTTTCTGTCATAACTCAAAAATTGCTGTTCTTACAGTAAAATTAGAAATTAAAATAATTAATTATTTGGACAACCTTTCAAAAAAGGCATCAGAACATGGTAATTGCAATTTGTTCTCATTTTCCTTATTTTGACATAAATCATTTCAAATAGTTTATCAAAAACATAGAATCAAATTGATTGAATTTTGCATTTTACATCTCTTGTTAGAAATACATTTAGTGAAAAAGAATTCAAAGGTTAGTAAAATATAATAGATTAGTAAAATAATAAAGATATTTTATATATTTTAGTTTATTTTTAAAAATATATCTTCTTGAACTAAAAAAAAATTCCTGTATTTGTCGTCATGCTTTTATTCTTCTTGATATTTGCTACTTTGTTCAATAGCTAAAAAACTATATTGCAAGTTAATATCTAACAAATCTTTGGCTTTTCTTTTAACTATTGAAGATAACTCATGATGTGAAAATAAAGTTGCTCCAAATTTCCAAGGAAATTTCATATCCCTAGCTAAGTTAATTATATACTCCATCCACGACCAACTCAAACAAGTTTTAAATTTAACTAACCTGCATTGATATAGTTTCACAATAATGTCCAATATACAATGGTGCTGCCAACAAATAAACAACCATTGTTCCTGTCATTATTGCGTCCAATCTGAACACATCTGCTTTTGAAAATATTTCAGTCGCGAGATAAATACAAAATACCATATACAGAAATGTGATTAAACACATATAAAGTACATATGCTGCATACACTCCATTTACTTTATTCCAAATTTGAACACAAGTATCGTACACTCTCATTAATTCAGCTAAATCACTCAATAATTTTTTTGTCGAAATATTTTTATTGAACTTGTAATTCGACGAAATATCAATGATGCTCTTGTTAATAGCGCTAAATTTATAGTTAAGATTGTGAAGACAAAATAGAATTTGGTTCTCAAGTGTACTATCTACCATAGCAGTGAATGAAAATAGAGCTACGTTATAGTATGCTTCCATAGAATGATAAATTTGTAAGACACTTATATCCATAATTACAATATAAACGAATTTTATAAAATAGATTGCACTTGTTAAGCTTTTCGTCTTTGTGTAAGTATCGTCAAAATTGTACAATTGCTTCAAACGTTTTCCAATGTTTTGTAAGAGAATGAAAATTTCCGAGAGATCATGCGTTCGAATTAAACTATCTAACATAAATATAACTGTCGAAACATGCATGAAGTAATGTAAAACATAATCAAGCATGCGAGTCATACTGCTAACTAAAATATCATAATATATTAAACCGTTACGAAGCAATTGGTAACACAGTAATATGAACCATGTTAACAAACCGACCAACATAACTAGATGGCATATAAAATATTGTTTAATCAACTTTAATGTCCAAACATGATTGACATTGACAAATGTATATGGTGCTAGCACTAGTATTTTACTTGCGAAGTAAATATTACGATATCCCCAAAATATATCGTTACTCGACATTTTAAAAACTTTAACTATTGTTTTCAAAAGAAAAAGTAGGTAGGATTAAAATTTAAAGGCGTATCAGCCTCTTGGGCTATTCACTCAAAAGAAAAATATTTTTTCAAATGTATTAAACTTGACTTAGCCTCTTTATTGAAAAATATATATTACAAGTTTATATATTTTCTGTTAATGATCAATACCTCTTAATAATGCATAACTTTTCCTATCTCATAACTAATGTAATAGTATTGATCATGTCTTACACAAATTTAATTAAATTTGCATCACAATGGTTGTAAATATTTTATCAACAGCTTATATTAATAAGTTAATTTCCTTAATATAATTATTAAAAAAGCTGACGTGCCTGTCACTGGACTTTCTTATACGCATGTTAATTAAATCGTTAGAATTAAAAAAAATTTGAAATATATTAAAGTTTTATAAATACTAACGATCTAACCAAAGACACATAATGAAGTTCATCGACAGATTTAATATATTATTATACTATATATTAAATTATTTTAAACATGTTATTATTTATAAATTATGCAACGACTACCATTATTGCAAAAAGATCGTCCGCTAATTATATCCGCAATTGTATACAAATGAAACAATCAGCAACAATACACGAACTATTCAATATAAGATATAAAAAGTAAAAAAAATAACTTATTTTTTTTGTAACTAGTACCTTTTCTGAAAAATCATATCAAAAACAGTCATACTCAATTCAGGGAAGGTCGAAAGATATATTTACGTTAAAATCTCTAGATCAACATTTTTCATGATTACAATACGAATATGAATGTAAAATATTTGAAATTTTGATAAACATAACAAAAATATCGTCCGCTAAATATATCCGCAATTATATACAAATGAAACAATCAGTAACAATACACGAACTGTCGTACATGTATGATTTAGGTAGTCGTGTAATAGCGGATGACATTTTTATGGTAGCCACCTTTAGTGCGGAAGTAGCACTACATTACGTAGCACGTAAGTGTATACTTGTATGTTGATCAGCGCCAGACATGCCGTTGCGAGTAGATCAACTACTACCGGAGGACAATTATATAGGCATAACGTCCACTAATAGACGTGAGAAGTATTGAATGTTATATTGAAAATAACTTAAATTTTGTTGTAACCGGTACCTTTTCTGAATATACTTTTCAAATAAAATATTTGCGAAATATTAAAATCTTTATTTTCATTCTTACTAATTTTGCTGTAAGTACTACCATTTTTGAGTTAAAGCAGAATATTAAAACAACACTCTTTTTTTTGAAACCAGTACCTTATTTGAAAAATATTTTCAGATAAAAGTTAAGCGAAATATTAATATCTATTGTTTTCATTCTATAAATTTTGCTGTAAAAACTACCGTTTTTGAGTTATAGCAGAATATGCAAAAAATGAATAGAGTAAACATGCACATCCTGTGGGAGTATTCTTTTCAAAATAGGAGGTTTTTCTCCCAGGCACATACAAATCTTAAGTTTCATAACTGTATCTTATACCGTTTAGGCTGTAGAGCGCACACATACACACAGACAGACTCACACGCATACACGCATACACACACACACACAGACATACGTCATCTCAAAAATGGTCAGACTCAATTTAGGGAAGGTCAAAAGATATATTTCCGTTAAAATCTCGAGATCAATACAATAAAAAATGTATATAAGCATTATTGTAAAGAAAATAAAATAGACTAAGAAATTCTGTTATAATAATATGCATGCGAGGTCTGTTAGAAAAGTATCGGACCTATTTTTACTTTCTTATACGCAGTATTGTAATCATGAAAAATTTCGAACTCGAGATTTTAACGGAAATATACATTTTGACCTTCCCTGAATCGATTCCAACTATTTTTGGAATGACGTCCGTCTGTGTGTGTGTGTGTGTGTGTGTGTGTGTGTCTGTGTGTGTGTGTGTGTGTGTGTGTATGTGAGCGCTCTACAGCCCAAACGGCTTAAGGGAAAATTATGAAATTTTAAACTTAAGATTTGTATGTGCCTGGCCCAAAAACCTTTTATTTTTGAAAACAATATTCCGACCGGAAGTGCATGTTTACTCTAGTCATTTTTTGCAGTTTCTGCAATTACTCAAAAATGGTTACAGTTACAGAAAATTTTTGTTAACAAAAATTAATGATATTTATATTTAGTATAACTTTTGTTTTAATCTTTTTTCCAAAAAAAGTACTGGTTTCAAAATAAATTTCTGCTTATTATATATAGTGTTACATAAATCGTATCATCTGCGCTTGTCAATTGTTTAACAAAATAGACTTAAATAATTTGAAGTTTGACATTTAATATTTATACTAAGATATATATTTAGTGTTAAAGCGATCTAAAGGTTAGAACAAATATTATAAATTAGAAAAATAATGTAACTACGATGTGGTTTAACCCATATGCGTATAAGAAAGTTCGGTGCATGACACTCCAGATATTTTTTTTTTTGCGAAAACCTGATGGATTTGAATCAAGCGCGCTTGCATATGCCTATATTACAAAAATAACTAAAATAATTTTAAATATTGAAAATTAATTTCAATTATTTTTTATATTATTAGATTTAATATTTAAGAACTCTCAGCAATAAGAACCATTTTGTAGTCGCTATACATTTTACGATTTAAATCAAGATTGCTTATGTCCATTAAAATTGTTTTCGTAATTGAAAATAAAATTTGTATAATGTAAATATTGTAACGCCTCGCTAAAATTTGAATTTCTTAATCCTTTCCCGCAAATAACAATTGGTACAGTATGGCGATAAAATTATTATATATAAATATTTAAAACCTAAAATTAAAAAATACAAATAAAATTATTATAAATTAAAGTGTTTTAAGGGGTTATACTACCCAGGCGCACTGTAAAGTGAATCTTTATTTGTGAATATTTTTTCGATTACTAATCAATGCATTAAAATGAAATTTTGAAAATTTATTAAACATTTATTAAGGAATACAAAAATATTTTCAATTTAGATTTAAGATACAAAATGGCGTCGTGGCTCTGAGTAATTTGAACAAATGTTTTTTCCGAGGAGAAATTGGCGTGCACTATAACAAACACCGTATACCACCTAGGGCATAAAAGAAATTTTCTTTAATCTACATTAGTTTTTCTTTGGAAGGAACCAAGATTATAAAAATTTTTGAAAATTCACCCTCCATTTTTTTTATGTTTTGGCAAAAAATCGACCTTAAATTGTTTATTGCAAATGAAATTATGTATCAATCTTAAAAATCGTGTTTACTTCGATAGATAATCATCCAAGAAGCTACAATTGAAATTTCAAGTAAATCCGATTAAAATTGAGTGAGCTACGCTGCACGTCAATTTAAAAAAGCTGACGTGCCTGTCACTGAACTTTCCTATACGCATTTTAATTAGTTCGTTAGAATTAACAAAAATTTGAGATATTTAAAGGTTTTATAAATTCTAACGATCTATCCAAAATGCGTATACGAAATTATATTGGCGTATACGAAAGTATATTAACACTCAATTATTAAGAAATTTGAAATTTTGATAAACATAACAAAACTATCGTCCGCTAAATATCTCCGCAATTGTATACAAATGAAACAATCTTCAAAAATAAACTAACCATTCAATATATGATCAGATTTTTTATCGAGATAAAATGGAAACTGTCGAACATGTATGACTTTAGTTAGTCGTGGCGGTCGTGGCATAGCGAATGACATCTTTATAAACGCCACCTTTAGTGCGGAGGAAGCACTACAATATTAAGCGCTGTATTACGTTATACGTCAGGGTATACTTGTCTGTGGATCAGCGCCAGACATGCCGTGGCGAATAGAACAACTGCAGGCTGAGGTCAAGTACACAAATAACTTAATTTTTGTTGTAACCGGTACTTCTTCTGAAAATACTTTTCAAATAAAAAATATGCGAAATATTAATATCTTTTATTTTCATTCTAACTAATTTTGCTGTAAGTACTGCCGTTTTTGAGTTAAAGCAGAATATTGAATGAAAACTCTTTTTTTTGTAACCAGTACCTTTTTTGAAAAATGTTTTCAAATAAAAGTTATGCGAAAAATTAATATCTTTTATTTCTATTCTTAAAAGTTTGCTTTAAAAACTACCGTTTTTTGAGTAAAAGCAGAAATTGCAAAAAATGACTAGAATAAACATGCACTTCCTGCTGGAAAAAATAAAAGGTTTTCCTGCAAAACATAAAAAAATCTTAAATTTGAAGTTTCATAATTTTATCTCCTACCGTTTGGCTGCAGAGCGCACACATAAATCATATTCTTATTTTGCTAATTCGAGAACTCCGTAAAATTGAACTAACCTGTATTGATATAGATTCACAATAATATCCAATATGTATTGGTCCCGTCATTATATATATAATTAATAATGCAGAAAAAAAACCAATCAATTGGTAAAAATCACGGTTAGTATTTACTTGACTTGCAAGATAAACAGCATACACCATATACAGAAATGCGTTAAAAAACATGAAAAATAAATATATAGCGTACACTGCATTTATAGTTTCACTAATTTTTAAGCAATCATCGCGCATCTTCACTAAGTCAGCTAAATCAACAAATAATTTGTCGGTTGAATTGTTTCTAACTAGCTTATATTTCAATGAAATATCAATGATACTATCGTTAATAGCGGATAATTTGTAGTTAAGATTATGTAGAAAAAATAGAATTTGGTTTTCTTTTGTATTTATTATCATGCATGTGAGTGAGTATAGACTCATGTTCATGGATTCCTCATATGAGTGAAATAATATTAAACCAAATAGAAATAAAAATAAAATATAAACAAATTTTAAAAAATACGTGATTCTGGTTACATTTTTTGTTTTTAAATAATTATCGTCAAAATTGTTCAATTTACTTAAACCTTTTCCAACGTTTTGTAACTGAATGACAATTTCTGAGAGATCATTTGTGCGTATCACACTCTCTAACATAAATAAAATACTAAAAATATAAATAAAACAATGGTACGCAAAATCAATCTTACTACTCATATAATCAATATAATCACCGTAATTTAGTAAACCGTTAGAAAGCAATTGACTGCACATAAGTACGTAGCATGTTAATACAACAAATAAATAACCAAAATTAAGTTTATAATAGTTTTGATCCAAGTCCAATGTCCACATATGATTACTTTTAACGAATGTATACGGCGCTAGAGCCAATACTTTACTTGTATAGTAAATATGGCGAAATCCCGAAAAAATATCGTCATTTGGCATAATTATAATACGTTAAACACACTATTTGAGCGTTACTAAAATGTTTTTCCAATGCTTGTTCATTCTACCACATAATTGAAATTACATTAAATATAAATAAAATTTCCCATTACTACCAATTTAATTAATTTTATATCAAGAGAGTAGTTTTACTTATTTTATCAAGAACGCATTTTAATTAATTAAATTTCATAAAAATACAAGCACAAATAGAATTCCAGAACGGTAAAACAATTATTTTCTTTAAAATTTTAACATGGATCTTTCAAGATGACAATACTTTTAAAAAACATCTGCAGGGTCATGTACTGAACTTTCTTATACACATTTGGGTTAAACCACATCGTAGTTTCATTATTTTTCTAATTTATAATATTTGTTCTAACCTTTAGATCGCTTTTTTTATTTCTTAGAATAAATATAAAATGTCAAACTTAAAATTATTTGAGTCTATTTGGTTAAACAATTGACAGGCGCAGATGATACGTTTTATGTATAAATAAAGATAATAAGAAGAAATTTAAATAGCCATTATTTTGAAACCAGTAGACGTTTTGGAAAAAAAATTCAAACAAAAGTTGTGCAAAATATAAATACCATTAATTGTTATCCATTCAGTTTTTCTTTAACTATAACCATTTTTGAGTAATTGCAGAAACTGCAAAAAATGACTAGAGTAAATAGGCACTTCCGCTTTGAATATAATTTTTAAAAATAAAACGTTCACACCCCAATCATTTGCAAATTTAAAGTTTCATAATTTTAGCTTCAACCGTTCAGGTTGTGGAGAGCATACACACACACACACACACACACACAGACGGACGTCATTTCGAAAATAGTCGGAATCGATTCAGGGAAGGTCAAAACGTATATTTCCGTTAAAATCTCGAGATCGAAATCATTTATTTTATATAAATCCACCTCCTTCCGACAGTTGTACTAATATGTACATTCAATAATAGCTATCAAATCTCAACACAAGCCCAGCAAAAACCAAACTCACTACAGAGACAAAGAAAAATCCCAAAACCAAAACCGGAAAATTGCTAATAATTGAGTTAAAAGTAGCAATAATAGAACTGAATTATATTGAACATATCTTCCAGTCTGGCATATATCTAATAAAAAATTTCATATTACTGACACATACTTCTAGTTATACATCCTAATCACATCAAGAGAACCACAAGGCAGTGAACTTACGCATAATTCAAATATTCCAACAACTATATATGCAACGACAACATCATTCGCTGAGGACTCTGGAATACTTATTTCAAACAAAAATTCTTAAAGTGCATCAGTAAGGCTACGCAAACTTCTCTGTTAAGGGGGATTTCCGGTTCAATTGACCTAAACTTTTTTTTTTCCAGGGAACTGGTAAGAGTTAGAGACCTGGGTTTTTTGTCAAATCTTTATTCATTCTTGCTCTACAACTGGGAAGTTTTTCAAGTCCAAAAATCCAAAATGGCGTCCAATATGGCGGCTGCCCGGCGGGTACTTCCCAAAACTGCGAGCAGCCTAGAGGTCGCAAATCGTCACCTAGAAAGAAAATCGGCTCAGTTTCTTGAAGAGTATAGTTCAGAAAATAGAATGAACTAGAATCTTTGACAAATCTCAAAATTTGACAAAATGGCGGGCATTTGAAAAAAAAGTCGTTTTTTTCGGTCGATTTTTTGACTTTGACAGGCTGTGAAAAATCGAAAATTGCACATTTCTCCTTGTGTCTAGTTCATTCCATGAAGAAAAGTGTTTTCAATAAGGGAAGCAAAAAACGAAGTCAATTGGTTGAACCGTTCAAAAGCTAGAGTGCTCGCAGTTTTGAAAAATGTAGTTTCGAGAAAAACGCGTTTAAAGTTTGCGAAACATTTTTTCTGTGTAATTCAAAGTATTCGGCGGAAAATTCGCAAACAATAGTCAATATCTAGGTTTTCCGGGTCGCTGAATACGAATCTGAGGTCAAATTCAAAAATTCAAAATGGCGGATCCAATATGGCGGACCAAAAAACTCATACTCATCAAAATTTATGAAATTCGAGATTCAAGGGTTTTTGGGGTCGCTGAATACGAATCTGTGGTCAGATTTGGAATTGTTAACTTACATTTAATCAGCAATTCCAGCGCCATAAAAGCTTACTTCATCCTCGTAATCCTCCATTTCCGCATTGCACTGACTGGCGGTAATGGCTGCTCTCGCACCGCTACTAATTCGTCGAATATTATATCGAAATATCCTTTTACCCTCATATTCTAGACAAGTTTAGCTTTCATTTCATGCAAAAAAAAAAATCGATTGTTTGAAAATATTGAACCGGAAATCCCCCTTAAAACAGCAGAAGCAGCAAAAATATGGAATACATTTGGAAAAGCGACTGAATTGGAAGTAACACAATCAATATGCGCCTACTTCAAGCAGGAAAGGCAAAGTATCTAACTAGAGAAACCACATTATCAAATATGCGCGTAGGCTTGCACATAAGTTTTTATACGTATTTTATTTAGATAAGATGGATATTCAAAAAAATATTTTTATTATTTTAATAATATATAATATTTTGCGAACCTAACAAACACTTTTTATATACAGTACATTTTGTTATGCAGTTAAATTATTGATACGCAAACTCTATACGATTTAAGTAAAAATACAAATAATAAAAAGAATTTTTAATAGCCATTTTCTTGTCATCGGTTCCTTTTACACGAAACTATTTTTGTTGTAAGTGCAACCATTATCGAGATATTATTGAAACCGTTAAATATGTTTCGTGTAAACATGCATTTCTTTCCAGTTGGAATATTATTTTCAGATATAAAAGATTTTCTTTCCAGAAATACAAATTTTTAGTTTCATTATTTTATTTGCAGCCAAACATACTACCCATTTATAAAATAATACTAAAGCTAATTTGGTGGTATACCCAACAACCTTTGAGTTCAGTCAGCTTTTCCAATATAGAAATAATAATAATAATTTAAAACAGTAGCAAAGGACGTTTGTTATGTGATTTGTCAAACAACCTTGCCCGAAAAATGTCGAAGATGAACTTTTCATAAGGTAATAAGAATTTAGAATCACATTTAAATAATATTCATTCATAACATACCTCGCAAGTTACACTTTTAAAGTTACATTGGAGGTTTAATTGGAAAATATGTGTTCCATAGAACCAATAATATAAAACGTATACCATAAATATTTAACAATTTGAAAATGATGAATAAATTTATATATGAATAGATAGTCCTGTTTTATATCAATTCTGGCAATACATAGTTGCACTTGCAATGCATTCTTTACTGATTTTTAATTATTGTTTCACAAAAAATACAATTATTTACTAGGTATTTATACTATAACGAAATAATCAGCCGTGTACCTGATCATTACAATAGCTTTAGGTCGTAGTGTGCCTAAATTTTACAGCATATAGTTTGTTTCAAATTATAGGAGAACTATTTCGACTTACCAATGATAACTGTTAATCATAAGCAATACATTTTTATTTGAGATCACTAATTCTAATACAAATTTATTCCAACCCTGAAAAATATGAGATTTTAAGGCCATAAATAAATCGAAAAGATTGTATGAGCCAGGAGTATTCAGTAATTTCGTGTATGTACATTTAAGTAAACTACGACCTTAAGGCTTGAGTCTAAATATATATAATTTAAATTCCTATTTTATTATAAGTGAATTCTAATAACCGTAAAATTGAACTAACCTGTATTGATATAGCTTCACAATAATATCCAATATGAATTGGTGCCACCATTACATATATGATAAGTGTTGCTGAATATAACGAATACAATTGGAACACATATTCAGTACTAATTTGACTTGCAAGATAAATACAATACACCATATATAGAAAAGCGTATAAACACATGAAAACTAAATATATAGCGTACACTTTATTTATTTTTTTCCCAATTTCTAAACAATCTTTGTGCATTTTCAATAACTCAGTTAAATCAACCAATAAATGTTTAGATGAACTTTTTTTAAATAGCTTATATTTATACGAAATATCAATGATACTATCGTTAATAGCGGAAAATTTATAGTTAAGACTATGTAAAAAAAATAGGATTTGGTTTTCTTTAGTATTGATTATCATGGATTTGAGCGAGAAGAGACACGTGCTCAGGGCATCATCGAATGAATGACAATTAATAAAACTAAGTATAGCGACAAATATATTAAAAATTAATTTTAAAAGATAAGTGGTTCCGGTTGCGTTTTTTGTTTTTGCATAAGTATCGTCAAAATTATTCAACCTTTTTAAACCTTTTCCAACGCTCTGTAACAGAATGAAAATATCCGATAGATCATTTGTGAGTACTAAACTTTCTAATATAAATGTAACAATAAAAATATAAACTAAGCAATGGTAAGCATAACCAATTTTACGACTCATATTATTAATTAAGTCACTGTAATATAATAAACCGCTGGACAGCAATTTACAGCACATAAGTATGTAGCATGTTAATACAACAAATATATAACCTATATTAAATTTATAATTGTTTTGTTTCAATTTCAATGTCCAAAAATTATTAGTTTTAGCGAATGTATACGGCGCAAGCGCTAATATTTTACTCGCATAGTAAATATGGCGAAACCCCCAAAAAATATCGTTATTGGACATTTTCCGTACAAATATCATTATTAATCAACGACAATATAACACTAAATTGTATTTAAACTGCCACATTTTACTTTGCCTACTTATTCACGATTATAATCAAAATATTTACTCGTTACCAAATTGTTTTATTAATGAATAATTCACATAATTGGATTTACATTAAATATATTTAATGCATTAGCATTTCTTAATAATTCAAATGCCTACCATTTTATTTAATTTTGCAAGACATACCATATTAGGAACGCATTTTAACTAATTAAATTTCATAAGAATACACGCACACACACATGTCATTCTAAAAATAGTTTGGCTCGATTCTAGGATTGCCAAATCTGTATTTTCGTTATAACAAAGATTTTATTCATGTTAATTAAGGACGCCAGAAAAATGCATCGGTTTGATTGCCAAGAACATAAAGATATTTCTGAACGTCAAAGGATGCTAGAGAATAAATCAGGAATTTGATTATTTGTCGGAAATATTTTCTAAATCAGAATAATCCATAATTTAATTCATTTTACGTTACTTTGAATACTAAAGCGTATTTTACTCATGCACTTGTATGCCACCAACCACCTCATATACAATTGATTCTATTAACACAATAGAAATAGCTAATATACATGGAATGGCTTAAAATTTAATTGCAGATCAAAATGCAGCACAGCTTCATATCGTACTAACAAAACGAAATACAAACGACTGTTAAAAAAATAAAAATTCATATTAACAGTTAAACAATTTTAGTTTGATGTAGTATTAAATAATAATTTAGTCTGCTTACATTTCGTTTAATATATAAACATCTTCAGAACTTTAATAACTGTTTTCATATAATGTTTGATTGATAATTATATCTGTTAATTAAAAAATACTATTGCCAATCTAATATATCCACCCAAAAAGGATATCGTCATGCTCGAAATTAAAGCAGCGCTTACACACACTCAGACAAACGTCACTCAAAAGGAATATTACCGTTAAATTATCGAAATCGATAGTTTTCATGGTTAAAATGCTTACTTATACTGCATATAAGAATGTAAAAAAAACTTTTAAACCAAAAATGCCAATTATTATATTTAATATAAAGCTAATAAAGTTCCAGCAATGGTAAACATATATAAAATAATACTCAAACCAATTTGGTGGTAAGCCTTACAACCCTTGGGTTCAGTCAGCTTATCCAACATAAAAACAATAATAATAATTAAAAATGGAAGCAAATGCCTCTTGATATGTGAAAATTCAAGCAATACACAAACAACCTTGTCCGAAAAATGCCGAGGATGAACTTTTCATAAGCTGATAAGAATTTATAACAAAACTTATACAACATGCATTCATAACTTGTAACACAAGTTACGCTTTCAAAGTTAAATTGGAATTAATTTGGAAAAATATATGTTCTATAGAACCAATTATATAAATCATGTACAATAAATAAAAATAAGTATTTACCAATTTGAAAATGATGAACACGTTAACATATGATATATGGATAGTCTTGTTTGACCATTACCAAAAGCTTAAGGTCGTCGTGTACCTAATTTAACAGCATATAGTTTGTTACAAAATATAGAATGATTTTGACTTACCAATGACAACTGTTAATCATAAAAAATAAATAAGAGTGACTTTGACAATAATTGACCAAGTAATTGGTTTATATAGACATAAATACATGTAGATACTGATTGAGAGATTATTTTCAAATTAAAACATATGTGTGGTATTAAATCGATTATATTTGAAGAAGGGTCTTAGTAAATAAAACACCAAACAAATTAATATTTGTTTAATACATATTGTTGCATATATACGAATGTACGATTTATGCAAATATTTAAATAAATATTTTAATTTTTCAAGTTAAAATATCCATTTATAAGTGTGTTCTTTTCTTATAAAGTTATAAACAAAAATTATGATTATCTAAAATAATTAAATATAAATAAAATATAGTTAACAACAAATTATAAAAAATAAATCGAAAATCATGTATGAGGCATGAGTATTCAGAAATTTCGTATATATCTATTTAGGTAAACGACGACCCTAGGGCTTGAGTCTAAATATATATAATTTATAATAAATTCCTATTTTACCGGAAGTGAATTCTAATAACCGTAAAATTGAACTAACCTGTATTGATATAGCTTCACAATAATATCCAATATGTATTGGTACCATTATTACATATATTATAAGTGTTGCAGAATATAACGAATACAATTGGAACACATATTCAGTAGTTATTTGACTTGTAAAATAAATAAAATACACCATATATAGAAATGTGTTCAAACACATGAAAAATAAATATAAAGCGTACACTTTATTTATTTTTTTCCCAATGTCTAAACAATATTTGCGCATTTTCAATAACTCAGTTAAATCAACCAATAATTTTATAGTTGATCTTTCTCTAACTAGCTTATATTTATACGAAATATCAATGATAGTATCGTTAATAGCGGAAAATTTATAGTTAAGATTGTGTAAAAAAAATAGGATTTGGTTTTCTTTGGTATTTATTGCCATGGATATGAGCAAGAAGAGACACATATTCAAGAACTCATCGAATGAGTGACAATATATTAAACCATAAATAACGACCAATAAAATAAAAATAAATTTTAAAAAATAAGTGATTCCGGTTGCGTTTTTTGTTTTTGCATATGTATCGTCAAAATTATTCAACCTTTTTAAACCTTTTCCAACACTCTGTAACAGTATGAAAATATCCGATAGATCATTTGTGCGTACCAAACTTTCTAAAATAAAAATGATAGTAAAAATATAAACAAAGCAATGGTAAACATAATCAATTTTACGACTCATATTATTCATTAAGTTAGTGTAATATGATAAAGTGCTGGCAAGCAATTTACAGCACATAAGTATGTAGCACGTTAATACAACAAATATATAAGCAATATTTAATTTATAATAGTTTTGTTTCAATTTCAATGTCCAAAATTTATTAGTTCTAGCGAATGTATACGGCGCAAGAGCCAATATTTTACTCGCATAGTAAATATGGCGAAACCCCCAAAAAATATCGTTATTTGACATTTTCTGGACAAATATTTCAATTATTCAACGATAATATTACACCAAATGCTGTCTTTTTATGCTTTGTCGATTTATTTCACGATTATAATACGTGAATCACAATTTTAACTCATTACTAAAATGTTTTGTTAAAGAATAATTCACATAAATGAAATTACATTAAATATATTTGATGCATTAACATCTCTTAATATTTCAAATTCCTACCACTTTAATTTATTTTGCATTACATACCATATTAAGAGGGCATTTAAATTAATTAAATTTTATAAAAATTCACGCACTCACAGATGTTATTCTAAAGATAGTTAGGCTCGATTCAGGGACGGCCAAATGTGTATATTTGTTAAAACAAAGATTTTATTCTTGTTTGCATTACTTCAAATATGAAAGTTAATAGTAGTGGAAGCCAGAAAAATGCATCGGTTTGATTTGACAAGAAGTAATTTAATCTGATGTTTTCTTTTTTTCACAAATAAAATATAATATTTAGTTACTAAAACTAATTAAGAAAAGACATTGTTCAAAAAAAAAAAATTAACCTATGTTAGTACAAAAATGTAATAAACTTTATTGATCGTATTCAATTTCCTTTATTTCTTTCTATTTATATCGTCTGCATTAAAAATTAATGTTATGATTTTGTTTAAATATATTGGTATAGAAAATAAACGTAAATATACTATTGTTTGACAATAATACTTATATTTGTAGTCTAATATATAATATAAATAATATTTATATTTAGTTTTTGGAATTGCTGTAACGCGACAAATTATGTAGATATAGCGCCTAATAACTGTAATAAATAACAAAAATTATGCATTGACAAAAGCAAATTCAAAGTAGTAATAACAGTCTAACGAGTACACATGCACTTCCTTTCTGTATTCAGAATTAAAAAATTTTCTTGCCAGGCATATAATTTTATTTGCAGCCGTTCAGACTGTAGAGCGCCGACTCATACTCAGACAGACGTTCAAAAGGAATATTTAAATAAATATTTTAATTTATCAAGTGAAAATACCCGTTTATAAATGTGTTCTTATACAGTTATAGGCAAAAATAAAGATTATCTAAAATAATTAAATATAAATACACAACAGATTATAAAAAATTAATAAAAGACAAATATTGTTTGAACCATAAATAATCAGTTATTTCGTGTATACCGATTTAAGACTTGAGTCAAAACATACATAATTTAAATTCCTATTTTATCATAAGTGAATTCTTATAAACGCAAAATTGAACTAACCTGTATTGATATAGCTTCACAATAATATCCAATATGTATTGGTGCAACCATTACATATATTATCAGTGTTGCAGAATATAACGAAAAAAATTGGAACAAATATTTAGCACTTATTTGACTTGCAAGATAAATACAATACACTATATATAGTAATGCGTTTAAACACATGAAAACTAAATATATAGCGTACACTTTATTTATTTTTTTCCCAATTTCTAAACAATTTATGTGCATTTTCAATAACTCAGCTAAATCAAGCAATAATTTTTTAGTTGAACCATTTTCAACTAGCTTATATTTATACGAAATATCAATGATACTATCGTTAATAGCGGAAATTTTATCGTTAAGACTATGTAAGAAAAATAAGATTTGGTTTTCTTTAGTATTTATTATCATGGATTTGAGCGAGAAGAGACACATGTTCACTGCATCATCCAAAGAGTGACAATACATTAAACTAAATATAACGGCAAATAAAATAAAAATCAATCTTAAAAAATATGTGTTTCTGGTTGCATTTTTCGTTTTTATATAAGTATCGTCAAAATTAGTCAACCTTTTTAATCCTTTTCCAACACTTTGTAACAGAATGAAAATATCGGATAGATCATTTGTGCGTATCAAACATTCTAATATAAATGTAATAATAAAAATATAAACTAAGCAATGGTAAACATAATCAATTTTACGACTCATATTATTAATTAAGTCACTGTAATATAATAAACCCCTGGAAAGCAATTTACAGCACATAAGTATATAGCATGTTAATACAACAAATATATATCCTAGATTAAATTTATAATAGTTTTGTTTCAATTTTAATGTCCAAAAATTATTTGTTTTAGCGAATGTATACGGCGCAAGAGCTAATATTTTACTCGCATAGTAAATATGGCGAAACCCCCAAAAAATATCGTTATTTGACATTTTCTGTAGAAATATTACTATTATTCATTGATAATATAACACTAAACTGTATTAAAACCTTCCCTTTTGACTTTGTCTACTTATAATTCGTTATCCATAATATTTACTCGTCACTAAAATGTTTTATTAAAGAATAATTCACATAATTGAAATTACATTAAATATATTTAATGCATTAACATTTCTTAATAATTAAAAGGTCTAACACTTTAATACAATTACATGACTTACCATATTAAGAACGCATTTTAATTAATTTTATTTAATAAAAATACACGCTCGCCTAGATGATATTATAAAAATAGTATGGCCGAATGTGTATTTTCGTAAAATCGAAGATTTTTTTATTCGCAATACAAATACAAAAGTAAATATATTTGCTTGCATTTTACTGTTTACATAATATGTTATGTTTGAGAAGTATGGAGATTGAATTACTTATGTTAGTACAAAAATGAAATAATAAACATTATGGATCGTATTCAATTTTTTTTATTTCAATCTATTCGTATCGCCTGCATTACAAATTAATATTTGGTTTTTGCTTAAATATATTGGTAAAGAAAATAATCATAAATATCGTTATGTTTAACAATAATGTAGTCTAATATATCATATAAATAATATTTATATTCATAGTTTTTGAAATTGCAGTAACACGACAAAATATGTTGATATAGCGCCTAATAGCTGTAATAAATAACAAAAATTATGTATTGAAAAAATTAAATGCAAGGTCATAATTACAGTCTAACTTACAGAGTATACGAATGCAAGATTTATTGGAAATAAACCAAATACGGTAAATGCCATCTTATTAAAATGCAAATTAAGAGCATATGTTTCAATCTGAAACAAGAATATGCATTGAATATTTAAATGTAATATTATTTTGAAAATCATCAAATCTATTTCCTTCTCGGACATATTCAATCTGGACTAGTCATTAAATGTTCTATTATTTAAGTAAATTCAAGGATGCTCCGTTGGGAAGAAACTAATTAAATAGCTATTGTTATTTTAAAATAGATAGAAAATAATCGAATTGATTATACCTTATTGAAATATTAACCGTAAATGGAAAACTTACTTTGTTAGTTACATCTTTGTCAATGTGTCGTATAGAATTCATCAAATTGCAAGTTTTGTTAGCCTGAAAGAGAAAGACAACTAATAATATTTTTAATTATTTTAGATTAAAGTATTCTAATTTCCTTGCATTTAATTATCTATCCAAATTGTTAAATAGAACAAAATAACAACAGCATTAAATAGTAACAAAATACTACTGCAATTGTCAGTAAAAATAAGAAATAGTAAAAATAAATCAAAAAATAAATGTTCGTCTAACCAACATTTTCTTCAAAAAGTAGGTTATTTGTATATTTTATCTCACAGATCGTTAGAGAGTGAACATAGATCTGTTATTGCAGCTTAAATTCATATTTATATTTTCTAAGGATGTAGTGAAATTATCATTTTTTATGTTATCAGTTATAAATTGGTTTCTCAATTCCTAAATCTTTACTGAACTTTCAAACAAATGTGAATTATTAGCGATTTATTAATATAGTTTTCTCGCCTATTTCGCTTACTATAATTATTAAACATGATTTTGCTTAAAAATGAATTGCAGGTTATTGATGATATGAGGATAATGATTCAATGATCATGCCCAATGTTTAAATATGCGTTTATTCAATACGATTTGTTAAGAAATTTAATTACTTTCGAATGTTGCGTTTTTACAGTGATAATCCAGTCGTATAAACTGCTGCTTCATTCACGGTTTTAATTGGCATTGGCTTGAGTACGTTTCCAAAATCTTAGAACTTGATCTATTATTTTGAGATTCAGATCGCGATGATGCATCATGTTTTAAATAGAGAAATGTGTATTTGCCATGGTAAGCAGAATTTTATTTTGAAACAATTGTTACAATTATTGCTGATCCTCAGCAATCGTTTGCTCTGTAGGAAAAGCTATGACCTCTGTCTAACTACCGAATATATTTTGTAAACTTGGCCAGTAGCTTTGTGAATCTTATTCACTAGCATGGGACGATAGTTTCTTATCAAGGGTTACTTTACAATATTCTATGTCGTAGTGCCATACAATGGTAGTCCAGAAAAGTAGAGCTGATCGAGTTTGAAAAAACATCTGTTAATAAAAAAATCGCTTCACATTTTTTTGCATTTATCTGGATGCTTCAATCATCAATGTAGTTTTCAGTTCTACAGTTTTATTTTTACATATTCTCCACGACTAAGCGAAAATCAGCGTGTCTTCATCATTGAATTTTACGCTTTTTGCCTTCGGAAGAATGAGAGTACAAGGTCACAACACTTTCCTGCGGTCCGCCTGTCGCAGTCCAAAATGCGGATCTTTTTTGAGTTGTCTTAGAAATGGCGTTAAGTGTATTTAACTGTGAAATGCATTAACATGCTAATGATACGTCCCGGAATATTTTCTCTATATCTGATATCAATTCCAATGTCCAAAAAAGATTATTTTAGCGAATGTACATGGAGCTAGAGCCAATATTTTACTTGCATAGTATATATGGCAATACCCCGACAAAATATCTAGATTTGACATTTTCGGTATAAATATTGCTATTATTCGAAGAATATATTACACTTATTGTTATTAAAACCGCGACTTTAGCTTTGCTTATTTATTTACAGAATCCGTTAATCATAATATCTGTTCATTACTAAAATGTTCTAATAATGCATAATTCAGTCACATAATTGGAATTTTATTAATTACATTTAATGATAATATGAAAATAACTTTTCTTAATTCAATTTACTGATAGGGTAGTCAGCCCTTGAAACATTTCTTATCAGGATAAAATTAATTGACTACACTTGGAATATGTTTCATATAATTTGTCTTTATTTCCTTCCTGAAGATGATCTAACAGTTCAAACGCTTTAAAATAAAAACAAATTATATTAAATTAGTCAATTTATTTCATTCTGGTAGGAAATGTTTATATATTTTAATTAATTTTGTATCAGGATATTAGTTATTCATCAAGAATGTATTTTAAGTAATTAAATTTCATTAATACTCGTATAAATATAAACAGATGTCATCCTAATAATACTTAGAGTCGATTATGAGACTGCCAAAAAGTATTTTCTTTTTTCTTTAAACTTTTACTAAAGATATCTTTCATGATTATAAATCTTCAAATAAGAAAATTATTTAAGTCTATTTTGTTAAACAATTGACAGGCGAAGATGATACGATTTATGCTTGAATAAATATAATAAGAAGAAATTTAAATAGCCATTATTTTGAAACCAGTAATCTTTTTGGAAAATAATTTGAAATAATTTTTGTCCATACAATTTTCTATAACTGTAACCATTTTTGAGTAATTGCAAACACTGCAAAAAATGACTAGAGTAAACAGGCACTACCGCTTTGAATATTTTTTTCAAAAATAAAAGGTGCACACCTCAGGTCTATGCAAATCTTAAGTATAAAGTTTCATAATTGTAGCGTAATTGAACCGTTTACGCTGTAGATAACATACACACACACACAGACGCACACAAATACACACACACACAGACGAACATCATTCCTAAAATAGTCGGAATTGATTCAGGGAAGGTGAAAACGTATATTTCCGTTAAAATCTCGAAATCAAAATATTTCATAAAAGAAAATTAAAAATTTTTCTAAAACATAAATGCTAATTTTTTCCACTTGTCCCTAATAATTTATATAAATTCAAGCAAGTGCCTTCTGCCCTGCGGTTGCAGTCAAATCATTTCGTTATCCAAGCAACAGGAAATTCGCTACTAAAGCAGGAAAACTCCCAAAACAATAAATTGTATAATTAGAAAGCAAAAAGTAACAATGATAGAACTAAAGTTCCTGCTACACATCTTGAAAAAAATCTTTAGGTCTTACACAAGATAAATTATAAAAACTAGACATTAAGAGAATACTAATGTAGAATACTCCAACCAACTACAATATCGGCATGCTCGAAATAATAAAGTACAGATAACCCTCTGGCTATGATCTATGATCACTAAAAGAAAAACAATACTAATTACTTATTAATTTAAGATTAATCCTAAATTATACAACTATCCTTCGTTATGGTAATTGAGTCTAATTAATCGTACCCGAAATTCCATAACTCCAAATATAATATCGGATATAAAGTCGCAAGTCTAAGTTATCGTATCAACGGAAATAAATTACCCATCTATGAAAGCATAGTCAAACCAATTTGAATGTATGGTAAACAACATTTGAGTGCAGTAATCTTATCAAACATAGTAAATAATACAAAGAAGATAGTGGACGACCTTGATAGGTAAAAATTCCGAAAATAAACATTTCATGGGTGGATTAGAATTGATAACTTACCTCACTAGTTACACTTTCAAAGTGATACGCAAGCATAAGTGGTCCAATTGTGACGTATAGTATCCATAAAAATTGTGATATAATAATTATAATATGGTCAAGTAGATAATCCATAGAACCAATTATATTAATCAAATACACCATATAAAAAAAAGTATTTAAAAGTTTGAAAACGATAAACATGTTAAACATATGATTTATTGATAGTCCTATTTTACAACAATTCTGGTAAATACTCATTAACTCTTGCAATATATTATTTATTGGAATTAAATTATAGTTTCGCAAAAAAAGCACCTTTTTATTTATTTCGAAATAAGTGATTTTGAGGTTGTTCAGCAAGAAAAATAAATGGCAATCCAAAATTGTATCTGTCATGGCTGCTGTGGTAAGTAACGTAGCAGCAAAATTGTAATTTGTTGCAAATAACGGTGATAAACCGATTAAATTGAATGATATAACCAATGTAATTTTTAGCAGAAATATCCGGTTTGAGGAATTTTTTATTTTAGTATAATTTATATTGATATTTAAGTTTTCAAGAGATTGACTTATTTTTTGTAAGATCTTTAAATAATTTCTTATTCTTTTTGATTGGTAACACCCAAAAATATAGTTTTGTATAATTGTGCTAATGTTAAATACTTCAACAATTAAATGATAAACAGTTCCAATGTCAACTTTTGAATCTGTAATCAATGAAAATATTTGATATATACAGAAAAAGGAGAGTGCAAAAATATATAGCAGTTGTAAAATGTATATAAATTTATGTATATATGAAGCAGATGCATGTAGAGATACAAATGGAACAACGCCAGTTATTTTCCCCGAAATATGTAATAATTTAAAAGCCCCGTATATATCTATATTATTTGTCATTCTATAACAGCAATGAATTTAAATTTAATGCTTTTGTGAGGTCTTTGCCGTAACAAATAAACTGTTAAAATTATTACCAATTTACCTAATGAAAAAGTCATGTATTTTTTACATAAATTATATATTGCTTGATGAAATAACATATTTCTAGTGACATTTTTGATACATCAAAAATTTTGGTAATAAAATGAGATTTCTAAAGGTTATTAGTAAAAATACAAGCAGATATATGAGGCATGCGACTTTTTATTGGATTGAGTTGAAAACAAAATACTGCAAAGTATGTCAAGATCAAAAATATTTTGGAATTTTATATAAATTTATTTGGTATTAGTAAATTTATAACGTATGAACTTTCTTTGGTCTTACAGTATTAAGACGGCTATTCGATTTAAAATACTATCGGCACAATTTGTTTACCTATAGATTAAATATACCACATTTATTTTGTTCAGCATCATCCCAAAAGAAGGAGCGACAAATTTGGTATTAAGAGTGCTCGAACGAGTGACGACTAACATCCACTTATATGAATTATATTGTTTTAGTAAAACATCTGCAGTGTTATGCACCGAACTTTCTTATACGCTTTTGGGTTAAATCACATCCTATTTTCATTATTTTTCTAATTTATAATATTTGTTATAACGTTTGGAATTTTGTTTTGTTGTTGAACAGGCGTAGATGATACGATTTATGTAAAAATAAATATAATAAGAAGAAATTTCAAGAGCCTTTTTCTTGTATCCGGTACCGTTTGTGAAAAAAAGTTTTGAAATAAAAGTACAAAAAGTTAATATCTATAATTTTTATTGTAACAATTTTTCTATAACTGCAACTATTTTTGAGTAATTGCAGAAATTGCAAAAAATGACTTGAGTAAACATGCACTTCCGGTCGGAATATTGTTTTCTTTCCAAAAATAGTTGGAATCGATTCAGGGAAGGTTAAAATTTTTCATGATTACAATACTTACTTATACTGCGTATAAGAAAGTAAAGATGCAGGTGATATTGGTCCGGCCGCAAAGGACTGAAAAAAGAGGCTTCAAGGGAAAGTACTGGGAAGCCACCATTTTGTTCCTCAAAGCTCGTAAATAAATTGGAAAGCATTGCTCAAAATGCACACAATAGTCCTTTTTTCCAAATTTTGATCTATTGGACAGTTTTGCTGAATAAAATTCGCAAAATTTGCCTATTTTTCCCGCCTCTAGGGAAGCCTAACCCCTTAAGTAAAACCGCTGACATTTGAATCGTAATAAATCATACTAAAGAATACATTTAACTGATATCAGGACCACATTAGGTAAATATCTACATCCATAGATTGTTAAATATTTCCTTATATTACAAAACCAAAATGAGAACATTAACATCAATTCAAATAATGTTCGAAATGATCATTTTTTATGAAATAATTTGCATGTGCAAGGTAAGTGGGTTTTCAAAAGGGGCAAGAATACCACATAGTCAAACTTTCAATTTTAAACCATAACTAAATTTGATAAAAAAGATATTCTTATGCATATGCTACGTATAAGTAAGTATAAAGATTAGTTCCACAATGTTTCTAGCTAAAACTACCTGGTCAAATCAAAATGGAACATAACTATTCTCGATAAATCATATTGCGTTCAATTACGGAGTAAATATATATTGAATATTACGTGAAAAGTCTCAAGTCACATTATCAACAGAGGTTAGTGTTGATAATGTCCAGCAGAAATACACAATAAATATGGGTCCAATGAAGTGATAAATTATTGATATTGCTATTATATACGGCACACCAATGTCTTTATAAAAGTCAGATATTAAAAAAACACAGTACACTAAATATAAAAAAGAACTTAAAAATTTTAGGGTAAAGAAAGCATGGTATAACTTATTAATCTCGCTTCCAATCTCCAAACACATGTCATATGAATTTATTAATATCTTTACTTCACTAAACAAATTTTCAGTCGAATTTTTTAGTTGGAGGGTAGTTGGAATGTTTTTAATCTCAACGTACATAATCTCGCATTTGTAGCTTAAGTTATGTAAGAAGTATAACAGTTGAATTTCAATATTTGATAAACCTAACATGCAATAAAAATTTAAAAATGCTTCTAAATCAATTCCATAAGCTAAGCCTACTAAAACATTAATGTTTATACCAATCAGAATTTTAAATAGATATAGGCAAAAAATAAATTTTGTTGTTTTTCTATAAGATACGTCGCCGTATTTTAATAAATTATCAAAGTTTTGAAAAAGTTCGAAAATCGTCGACAACTGCTGATAAAAAAACGTCGTTTGGAACAAAGATGTTACCACATATACTATAAGAAAACTGTGCATTACAATACTTAAATTATTGCCCATATATGTCAAATATTTATCGCCGTAAATAATATAATTAATAAGTGATTTGCAGGTCACAGATATATAAATGATCAAATATACTGTTAGCATAACCAAATGCGTAATGAAGCATGGACTCTTCAATTGAAATGTCCAAATGTTATTTAATTTGACAGCCGTGTAAGGAAAAATTAAAAATATTTTACTTGTATAATATATGATACGATATCCCCAAAATATATCGATGTTTGACATGATTCGTTAAGAGATATGAATAGGTATATGAGGATCAACAGATCAAATAATACTTAATATTATTGCCACTTTATTGGTTCAATTGTGCATGTTCTACAAGCATTTTTAAATTATCTATTAATTTAATTAGAAAATTCTATTAGATAGAGTGATACAAACTTACAAATATAGTATTCAACAACCAATCTAAATTTTTAATAGAAATTGACAAATCCAAACAAGAAAATATTAATGACTATTCTATTCACCTGTCATTTGTCAAAAGTAGACCAATAAAAATGCAGGATTTTGAATTTTACAGCCAATCAAAATGAATTGTTTTGCATATTTAGTACTAGTAAGGTTGTGTGTCGACAATTCAGTACTAGTACTTTTAAGCGAATATTTTAAACAAATGAAATGACAATATACGTCAAAAAACACTTTTGACATTGAATATTTGCAAATAACAGTAACTGTTTTTCTGGTTGCTATGGTTATGAAAACATAACCAAATAGTATTGCTATTTTTAAATTAAAAAATAGATTTGGTTCATTGAATAGTCCCTCGAATACGATTCGTAGTCAAAGTTAAGTAGATTATTTTTGATGGTGTATTACTCATGTCTCTTGTGCTTTCGAATATCACTCGTGCTGCGCACTCGTAATATTCATACTAAAGCATAAGAGACATTCGTAATACACCATGAAAAATAATCGACATAACTATGACTACTCATGGTATTACATATGATTATTTTAATAGTTTATAAAACTTTGAACAACCTAAAAGTTTACATAATGCTTTTTACTTTTTATACGCAGTATAAGTAAGTACTGTAATCATGAAAAATTTCGATCACGAGATTTTAACGGAAGTATACGTTTTGACCTTCCCTGAATCGATCCCGACTATTTTTGGTAAGACAACCGTCTGTGTGTGTGTTGGTGCGTGTGTGTGTATGTGCGTGTGTGCGTGCTTGTGTGTGCGTGTGTGTATGTGAGCGCTCTACAGCTGAAACGGCTACAGGGAAAATTTTGAAACTTAAGATTTGTATGTGCCTGGCAAGAAAACCTCTTATTTTTTAAAACAATATTCCGACCGGAAGTGCATTTTTGCCTTTGTCATTTTATGCGGTTTCTACAATTACTCAAAAATGGTTGCAGTTACAGAAAAATTATTGCAATAAAAATTAAAGATATCAGCATTTTGTACAACTATTATCAGAAACAAGAAAATGGCTCTTGAAATTTCTTATTATATATTTTTTTACATAAATCGTATTATCTGCTCCTGTCAATTGTTTATCAAAAAAACAAAATAGACTTAAATATTTTGAAGTGTGACATTTTATATTTATTCTAATAAATATATTTAGTGTAAAAGTGTTGCAAATGTGAGAAAAAATATTATAAATTAGAAAAATAATGAAAATAGGATGTGAAAAGCGTATAAGAAAGTTCGGTGCATGACACTGCAGATGTTTTTTTCACGGTTGTGGGATTTCAACCCACTAAAAACACCCCCCATAACGTCCCACCACCCCGCGATACCGCTGTCAGGCATTACTTCGCGGGGGGCAAACTGGTTGTTACGCGCCTTTCATGGCTGCTAGCCCTCCTCTACGCCGCGGGCTGGCCTCTCCTCAGTTTATCCGTCTGTCAGAGCTTCTGAATTACCACGGTCGCGAAGCTAGACACCGCGTCCCACGTAGTCTCCTTGGACATCATCTCGCCGACAATGGTCTCAGGCGACAGCTGCTGTAGGAGGCCTCTTTGCAGTGTCTTCCTTTCTTCCTCGAAGGACGTCCAGTGGAAGAACACATGCTCCACGTCTTCATGGGTTAGCTGGCAGGTGAGTCATGCAGCGTCTTCATCCAGATTGAAACGGTGTAGATACGCTCTGAAGGCGCCATGGCCCGTCAGAAGCTGCGTGAAGTAGTGGCCCACCTCTTCGTGCTGCCTCCTTGACACCGAGATGAGCCGGTGGGTCCACCGCCCCTTGAACAATGCGTCCCAGAGTCGGTGCAACCGCTTTGTCAGCATCGTCCTGGTCTCTGCGGCGATGGTGCTTCGGTCGGTGACCATGATCCGCCCGTTCCTCTGCCATCGGGTGGATCGGCATCATGTCAGCATTAACGCACACGGCGTCATAAGACACCTTGCGGAATTCCCGGGTCACTCGCAGGGCACTCCTACGGTAGACCGAGATCAACCCTTGCGCGTATGATGGTACTACCGTGGCTGTCGACCAAATCGGGGATGCGTACAGCATCATAGAGATGACAACGGTTGACAGAAGTTACCGTCGCGCCTGCCTCGGGCCGCCTATATTTGGCATGATCTGTGCCAACGCGTTGCAGACTGCTCTCACTTTCACTCTCGTAATCTGCAGGTGCTCGTTGAAATGGAGTGTCGCGTCGATTTGAGCTTCCAGGTAGAGAAGATATGGCTGCGAGTGGATCCCACATCCTCCGACTCTCAGAGCAAAGTCTCCTTGGCTTTTCTGCTGGTCACAAGGACTGCCGCCATCTTGTGCTCGGCCAGTTGCAGGCGTTTCACCGCTAGCCATCCATGGATCTTGCCGACGGCCTCGTTTGCCATCTGAGTAACCTCCTCCAGGTGCTTGACTACCACTACCGTGACGTCGTCTGCAAAGCCGACTGTCGTGGTCCCTGAGTAGCCGGATTACCCCGTCGTACATTATGTTCCACAGCAGAGGGCCGAGTACTGAACCTTGTGGAATACCTCCCGTGATGTTGCGGGTCTTGTTCCCGTGTTGTACATCAGAGTTCGGTCACTAAAATAGCTCACGTTTATGCTTCTGATGTACTGCGGGACCTCCATCTCTCTCAGGAACTCCAAGATGCGATCCCAGTTCGCTGAGTTGAACGCGTTCCTCACGTTCAAAGTGACGATGGCGCAATACTGCTTGGCCCCATGATTCCACCGTTTGTCAGCGATGGCTTGGCGCGTGATGTGCACGACGAAGTTGATGGCATCAACTGTGGACCTTGCCTTCCGGAACCCGTATTAACTAGTTGACAAACCCTGGGTTCCTTCGGTGAACTTCTCTAATCGACTGCAGATGATCCTGTATAGCACTTTTTCCGCAACTCCAGCAAGCAGATCGGACGGTACGATGACGGTTCGTCTGGTGCCTTGTTCCTTTTCGGGAGGAGGACTAGTTTCTGCTTCTTCCATCTGCAAGGGAAGATTCCTTCCTCAAAGTAAGTATAGAACGTTCGTAGGAAGACGTCTGGTCTTGATCCGATGACTATTTTCAGAGCGGCGTTTGGTAAGCTATCCAGGCCTGGTACCTTCGAGTCCCCGATCCTGTTGCAGGACTTGAGCAGCTCGTCTTTTGAGATCGCAGGCACATCGGGGCGATAGTCGGTTTGTGAATCCTCGGTGTATGTGAGAACCGGTTGATCTGGAAACAGGGTTGTCACTAACCTATCCAGAAAAACTGGGCAGGATGGAGTTGTCATCTTCAAGTTTTTTAGCCTTGACATGGCTGCCCCCCCCCCCCGAGCTTCGTGGTGTTGAAGCCTCAAAGCGTCGTGGTCCTCACGACCTCGAGCGCGCTGAGCCTGTGAGTGTGAGAATATGTGCGTGTGTGTGTGTGGTTTTGTGAGCGCTCTACAGCCTAAATTAAGAAAATTTTAACTTATGAAATGAATATGCAACATATGGCAAGAAGAACTTTTAGTTTTGAAAAGAATATTCAATTCGGAAGTGCATGTTTACAATTTTGTAGCTTCTTCAATTACTCTAAACGGTTGCACTTGCAGCAAAAATAGTTAGAAAAAGGATATTTACGATTCGTACAACTATTGTTGACGGCACATCATATTAATGTATCCAAATTTGCCACTTAATAAAAGAAATTCAGAATTTGCGAGTGGAGAGTCTGGATTGAATGAAAACTTTGTATCAGTAAAAGAATCTTTAACTAACTATGTTGACGCACACGTCTTCCAAAAAACGTAACAGTAAAATTATAATTAGTTGCAAATAATGGAGACAAACCGATTAAATTGAATAAACTAAGCAATCTAATTTTCAGCAGAAATCGCCGATTTGAGAATTTTTTTGATTTTATTATTATTTATACCAATATTTAAGTTTTCGAGACTTTGACTTATATATTTTTTAAATCTTTAATAAATGTCTTATTCGTTTTGATTGATAACATCCAAAAATATAGTTGTGTATAATTGTGATTGTTAAATACTTCAACAATTAAATGATAAGCAGTTCTAATGTCAACTTTAAAATTTGTAATCGATAAAAATATTTGATATATACAGAAAAATGGAAATACAAAAATTTATAGCAGTTGCAAAATGTGAATTAGTTAATGTATATATGAACCAGATGCATGTAAAGTTACAAATGGAACAACACTAGTTATTTTCCCCAAATTATGTATGAATTTAGATGCACCGTATAAATCAATATTATTTTTTATTTTTTATCAACAATAATTGACAATATGAACTATGTGAGTTATTTTGCGAAACATACTCTTAAAATGATTACCAATTCGCTTAATGAAAAACACTTCTATTTTTACATTAATTATAAATTGTTTGACGAAACAACATATTTTGAGTGACATGTTTAATTCATCAAAAATTTCGGTAATAAAAATGAGATTTTTGAAAGTTATTAGTAAATATAGTTTATATATATATATTTATATATATATATAGTTTAACAGAAAATATTGTAAAATATGCCAAGATCAAAAATATATTGGAATTTCATTAAATTTTATTCAGCCATACTTTTCTTTTTACCTCCAGAAATAAAACACCTATTATATTTAAAATACCATCGACACTATTGTGTACTCATAGATTACATATACCACGCTTGATGTCTTTTCGTTCAGGATTTTCAGAAAAAGAGCTACAAATTTGTTATTTCGAGTGACCTAAGGAGCGATGACTAACACGCTTATATGAGTTATATATATTTGAAGTTCTGGACGACAAAACACGAATATATTGATCCAGTAATTATTCAATCCAAGATACTTACAGACATGACAGAATGTAAAATATGCACATTAACGAAATTAAATTTGGAGTATTGTTTGGTAACGGCACGACACACAACACATTAAAAACTCTAACAACATAAATAATTGCACTTACTTAATCAACAAGTTTAACAAATGCAAATAATTTAGCACAAACATACTATTTTACCATTCATTTGCTTGCTTACCTCACTATTTACAGTTTCAAAGTAATATCCTAGCAGTAGTGGACCCGTTAGTGTATAAAATAGCCATGAGAGTATTGATATTATATCCATCAAAATGATAAAATCATAGTCCAACGTAGAAATAATCGAAATCATAAGCACCATATAGAACAATGTATTTAACAATTTAAACATGATGAATATATCAAAAATGCGATTTATAAGCAATCCTATCTCACAACAATCTTCATAAATATAAACTAACATCTTCAATACGTTTCTTACTCGTATATTATTATTATCTCCCACATACTTTAGTTTTTCATTTATTTCGAAATAGGCTACTTTAAGATTATTTAGTAAAAAAAATAAATAGCATTCCAAAGTCGTACTTGTCATTGCCGTTAAATTAAATAGCATAACGGTAAAAAATAGATAATGCGTCATGACTGAAGTCAAATCTCCGTAATTTACTATTGTAACTAATACAATTTGTAGAATTAATAGCCGCTTTGATGTACTTCTAATTTGATTATAATTTGTGTGAATATTTAAGTTGTCTATATATTGATATACTTTGTGCAAACGTTGCAAACAGTTTGACAATTTTTTTGACTGGTAACATCCGAATATTAAATTTTCTATAAGAGTTATGGTGGTAAAAAATTGAACAATTAAAAAGTATCCAGATGTTATATTAATTTTTGAAGTTAGCGTATTTAAAAATACTTTGCATAAACAAAAAATAGAAATTATAAAAGTAAATAATAATTGTAAAATGTAAATAAATTTATATGTATTTTTAGTTGACTCATTTGAAATTACACGTGGAATAACCCCCGTTACTTTCCCTAAAATTCGCAACAAATTAAATGCCCAATATATATCTTTATTATTTGACATTGTTTTGCGTTGAAGAACGTTAAATAAATACATTTATAAAATAATTTCTATATAATATAAATTAAAATTGATTGCCACTTAAAATAATGAAATTCACTAAGTCGATCAAGTAATAACATTATTATATCAGTTTATGTAAAACACATTATAATTAAAAACGACATATTTTTATTTATATTTTCTTTATCAATAACCTAGCATGCACAGCTTTATTTTTAAGTCGGAGTTACCAATGCCGCGAGACCAAATGATGAGCCGTACACGGCTCGTATCAAAAACACGAGACGAGATTTAAGCAGTCTTGCCAGGTGTGTTCATTCTTATACGCAGTAAGTAAGTATTGACGTCTGTGTGTGTGTATGTTTGTGTGTGTGTATGTTTGTGTGTGTGTGTGTGTGTGTGTGTGTGTGCATGTGTGTGTGTGTGTGTGTATGTACATAAGATTTGCTTATATCTGACAAGAAAACCTATTATTTTCGAAAATATTATTCAAATCGAAAGTGTCTGTTTACTCTAGGTATTTTTTTTCGGTTTTGGAAATCACTCAAAAATGGTTGCACTTACAGATAAATTTCGGATAAATTTAAAGATATTAATATTTTACAGAACATTTATTTGAAAATTCTTTTTTTTTTTGAAATAGAGTACGGGTTTCAAAAAAAAAAACTATTGAAATATCTTATTATATTTAATTTTACATGACACAGATGATACGTGCCTGTCAATTGTGTTACAGAAAATAAAATAAACTCAAATCATCTGGAATTTCATATTTATTAATTATTTTAAACACAATAAATTAAATTAATAAAATTTTGCAGGATTGCAGTCATTTTTATTTATATTATTTAAAACACTCAACGTTTCGACAACACAGTTGTCTTCCTGAGGAGGCTACATAGGATTATAAAATATCTAATTATAAAAACGGCTTATTAATAACATTAGGTCTAAATTTCAATAGTACTTACACAACGTAAGAGTGTTTTAAATAATATAAATAACATTGATTGCAATCCTGCAAAATTTTATTAATTTAATTACCTACACCAGTCGAAAAATTGTTATAAATTTAAACACAATATTTAGTGAAAAACTGTTTCAAATGTTAGTAAAATGTGATAACTCAAGAGTTGAGAAATATCGGGAGGTAATTAACGCGTATAGGTTCAATTTACCCAATCTAGTACTTGACTCGGTTTTCATTAAATTATATTTGATGTATTAAGTAGCTGGGCAATAAATTATGTTTATTATTTGGGTTAAAAATTGTTATAATAGATATGATTGTAACGGCAGAAAATTCGATATAGTTCTTAGAATATTAATAGTAATTAGTAATATTAATATAACCAAGTAGATTGCTTTATGGATTGATGAAAACACATTTGGAAAGTAAAAATATTTATAGGAAAAACGAAACCAATGCTAACCATTTTTTTTAATAACAATAACAAATACGTCATACAAATGGACATGAAATTAAAATTTGTATACTCAATATTTGCCTAATGGGTAAATTATAAAAAATTATCTTCTGGATGAAAGTTCATTATAAATTTCAAATAAAGTATCAGTAATCGTTTTCTTAAAACTTTCATCGGTTTTATAAGACTGCAAAGCCAATACGTCCATCTGATTATACATTTCTAGCATTGCATCAGTTTCACCTTTAATAAATTCAGTCAATTTCTCTGCTGGAACAAAAATCACAATTTTCGCCGAAATACACTGTATAAGAACTTCATATTTAACTAGTTTTAAAGATTCGTGATATTGATCTAGCGTCATAATATCTACAATAGAATGCCCATAGTTGCGTAAGATCTGAGTTAATGTATCATAATAATACTGATACAATTCTGTTAAATGAACTCTACGAAATTCATCTGTTGTATGGAAAAAAATTGCAAGTGACACATCGTAAGCGGGATAGAAATACCGTCCTATCTGAAAGTCTAATAGACAGCATTGGGTTCCACCAGTTTTAGTTTGTTTGAACATCATATTATTTGTCCACAAGTCACCATGTCCACATGTTTTGGGTAAATTTGTTTTAGTCGCAAAAATTTTTGCGAAATCCGCATCTTTTAACATTTGTTGAAAGTTTTTCTTTTCGATTTCATTTATTGGTAACAAATCGACGAGTTTATCCATAGCTTTAAAGCTATTGTTAAACCAGTTAGTTGAAAACGATTCTATTCCCAAATGTTTTACAAAAAATGGTTCTTTCAGTACGTCCATATATTCTTCACCTAGAAGTAATGCAATTATAAGTCTATAGTAATAATCATGCACAAGATATTAATATGAAGAATAATGGTCGCCTAAAGAACAGTAAAGTTCAACTAAACTGAACTCAGATATTCGGTAATTTTTATCAGGAAATGATTCAATAATTTTAATTCATTTGTAGTACAATTATATGTATATTTTCATAATTTATGGTACAATTACTAGCTTTCTAGTAATTGCGGAAAATGAATCTGTAAATTATTAAAAGGTATTAGTATTTACCTAATATAAAAGGCCTTCCAAGTTCCTTCGTTTTAAAACGTTCATATGCAAATCCAGCCCCATGGTACAAAGCAACAGAAGTCAGCAATGCTTTGATTTGTTCAAGTGAATACAATTCTTTTCGTTCGGGGACCTTAAACTGATCCAAAGTTATATCTTGCATAACCAAGGTCTTGCCATCTTTGCAAAGATAACATTTCGCAGCGAAACTAGTATCATAGCCCAATTTGGCAAAGTCTTTCAGTAGAAAATCGTAAACGAATATCTCACGTTGAAATAGATTTAGTTGCTCTTCCAATGCGTTCGATGCTGGTTTTGTTTTCAGAAAGAAATATTCTTCCCCTTCAGATTTATCTGGACGCTGATAGGTTATTTTCAGTTTATAATGCTCTCCCATGAAGCCTTCTGAATTTTCAGATATCGGCTTTATTTCTGCATGTAGAAATTTAAAAGCCGTGTGTTTTAAACGCACTTCAAGGATTTTGTTGTAGTCAGTTTCCGTGAGAAGTTTATCCGTCATTGTTAATTCTATAATAATAAAAATAATTGGTATAATTTTGTATATAAATGCAAGTTATTCTAAAAATATTGTAAAAACACGAAAATATTAAGGGTGGGGGGTAAGGTTTTAAAACTTTTTTTTTTGAATGTGCAACATGTCGAGAGTATTGTGTCAAAATTTCAAGTAAATCGCAATTTTCACATCATAATGCTGCCAAAAATAACAAACTACCTATGACTACCTAGGGAGACATATCACCTTTTAAATGCATTTCGGTTTTATTGTTTCAGATGATCCGGTAACGAGTTATGAAGTTCACCGCATAACAATATTTTTTCGAGGCGCCCCCGGAGTGTCGCTGTCACGGACTTATTTTGTGATATTTTTAATTGAAAATTTTTTCATAGTTATTTCAGATGTTTTTATATAACGTCTTTATGAAATAAATAAACCAACATGATTCATATCTCCAAATCACAATCATGAAAATATGCTTTATTTTTCGCCTTTAAAACCTTACTTCACCCCATAAGAATGATCTCATCGATTAAAAATTATTTTAATTTTATAATTGTTTAATAACTACGAACGATGATAACACGGTATTATTTGAAAATATTTCAAGGTTATTATTTTTAAATAAAAAATATTGTAGTATGTGATTAATTATAATCACGTAGTACATTACCTAACTTAAAAAACAATACAAGCACTCTGGTTTTATGGTAATCTATAATAGTGATAAATCAAGAAGTCCAAATGGTAACGGTTAAAATCGAAAAACTTACTCATGAACTATACTTTTAGGCAATTTTATGCAATTTTGCTGCACGATATTAGTATGTTGCAAATATTTATTAATTGCAAATTTTAATTCAGTTTTATGCGGCACTATAATATATAACCAGCGAAAAACATTTGACCAGTAACAAAATAAAGATAAATAAAAGATACAACTCCTATATATATATATATGAAACCAAACTCATTGTTATCAATATTTGCTAAATTTATCTCTCAGTTAAGCATAAGATAAAACTACTATCAGTATTACGTTGTCATAAAACATATAATCATTAGTTGATATTGATTATTTTATTAAAAGGATACATGCATTTCACTGGCATTGGTTTTCGTTTAGTAAAAAAAAAAACATCTGCAGTGTCATGCACCGAATTTTCTTATACGCATTTGGGTTAAACTCTATCGTAGTATCTTTATTTTTCTAATTTATAATATTTATTGTAACCTTTAGATCGCTTTTACACTAAATATATTTCTAAGAATAAATATTAAATGTCAAACTTCAAATTATTTGTGTCTATTTTGATTAACAATTGACAGGAGCAGATGATTCGACTTATGTATAAATATATATAAGCAGAAATTTATTTTGAAACCAGTACTCTTTTCGGAAAAAAAATTCAAATAAAAGTTTTACTAAATGTAAATTCCTTTTATTTTTGTTCATGCAATTTTTCTGTAACTGTAACCATTTTTGAGTAATTGCAGAAACTTCAAAATATGACTAGAGTAAACCGGCACTTCCGCTTTGAATAATTTTTTCATAACTAAGAGGTGCACACCTCAGGCATATGAAAATCTTAAGTTAAGTTTAAAGTTTCATAATTTTAGCTTCAACCGTATAGGCTGTGGAGAGCATACACATACATACACAGACACACACACACACACACACACACACACACACACACACACACACACAGACACACACAGACACACACACACACACACACACACACACACACACACACACACATAGACACACACACACACACAAACACACACACACACAGACACACACACACACACACACACACACAGACACACACACACACACACACACACAAACACACACACACACACACACACACACATAAACACAGACGGACATCATTCCAAAATTAGTCGGAATCGATTCAGGGAAGGTCAAAACGTATATTTCCGTTAACATCTCGAGATCGAAATTTTTCATGTTTATAATAAGAAAGTAAAAAATTATAAAACAAATCCAAACATGCATGTATTTATTTTATCACATTAATAATGTATGCACTTATAACGGGAATAATTTAAAAATTATATTAGTGGGCTGATTATTTTTAAATAGATGATTTAGTTATTGCATGAGCACGTCCCATATTATAAGCAATCATAGACTGTCGCTATCTTAAGGAAAAAAGCTGGTAATTCTTAATAAAACGAGATCTACCTTTCAAAACTATTGGATATATAGTACCACTTGCCACTAAAACATACAATCTTTAAATGAATTAATATTTGAACAATCATGACGAACGAATCAAGATAAAAGATATAAAAGCCGCTATTTAATAGAAGAAAGTATGACTAGCTTCTATGTGCCATTGCTCATGTTTCATTTATATTTGTAAATATTAATTGAATACATTGAAGAGGCACTGATATGAATGAATATTTGTAATAATTTCTATATATAAAATATGTTGTAAAAAAAAAAAAAATAGAATAAACAAAGATAAAATAGGAAATCTAAATATCAAAACTGGTTTCGGCCGAAATATTTGTGAAGGTCACGCCATATCAAATTATTTAACATATGGTGACGTGATTAAAGAACGGATTTTAGTCAAGGTTACCCCAAATTCTGATTAACTATTAACTATTAATTTTTACACATTTAGTGTTCCAATTTGAAGCAATTGTGCAGGGAATTAAGCCTAATAAATACTTAAAATGTATTTTTATCCATTTTATCTCTACAAAATATACCTATTATGTATAAAATAATAATTATTAATTAAATCGTAAATAGTTTTTTATATTTTTTCTCTAAAAAGTATACTTGTTTCAAAATAATGACTATTTACCGGAAACAAGAAAATGGCCATTAAAATTTCTTCTTATTATATTTAATTATACAAAAACGCGATCTAAAGGTTAGAACAATACTATAAATTAGAAAAATAATGAAACTACGGTGTGGCAAACGCGTATAAGATAGTTCGGTGCATAACACTGCAGATGTTTTTTTTTATAAATGGTAATTTTATTTGGTTAGGCCACTCTAGAGAATCAAAATATTCCAAAAACATGTTTTTGTCTTAAATGATACTCAGAGTTGTAGAAGCCAGAAACTACAATTTTATCTTTAAATGAGTTTTTCTCGAAACCGTGTTTTTGAAACTGGGCGAAAAAAGTACGCCTATACAAGTCAATCAATAGACAAAATTCTTTTACCGTCTTCATTAATAGACAGTTTGCTATCGAATATCGTAGGATTTATTTTTATTTTGGATAGTTTGTTATTTATTTACAAACTTATATGCAATTTTTAGCAAAAATCGTACTCTTTTTTTGAATCGCGTTCCATTTCTACAAAAATCAAAAATTTTAAAATCAGCTACGTAGTCCGAGAGCATATATATTTCAGGTTTATAACCTGTTGTCGCTTTTGTCCTAGGTAAATTAGTGACTGCTCAACCTTTTCGCCCGATTAGTGCTGCTTCGAAATCCTTCATAGGTTAGACGACACTAGCGCCCCCAACTTCAAATATTTATGAATGAAAAAATTTCGTCATGTAGTTAAATATATGTTTAATAAAGACATTTAAGCGATTTGTATACAAGATGAATACATTCGTCAAAATCTTAAAAAAGACTTTTCTTCTAGCTCTAGATTGGCGTTACCCCTTAAACAATTAAAAATTTCCAAGGTAGATCTGTTATACTCTTTATACTAACTGGTTCCTTCTTTATGAATAAATACGTTCTCTGAAGACAAATTTCAAATAAAGCGCTTACAACGTAAAAGATAAGAGCGCTCAATAATCGCGATAATAAATACATTTATGACTTGATTTTGATATTTTGTATTTGTAAGTTTATAAGAGATAGTTATTATCAGAAATATGTTTTTGTGTTACTATTTAAATGTTTCTAATCATTGAAAGAAGCAAACCAACGAAATACAATACATAGGATTGTCTCAGTAGTAAATATCTTCTGATCGTTCTTTGGAATTCGCCCGAGGACATCCATTAGTAATAAATACACCAAGATAACTCTGAAACAATACAACAACTTTACTAATATTTAACATCGATAAGTGAAATGATACGTCATTTACGTCGATAGTTACATTTGTAAAGACTAACCTTCTTTTAACTCTGCGGTTCATTATCATCGGGTGTAGCTTCCGTCCACAACATCTATCCTCCACTAGTATATTAAATAAAGCCTCCAGTCGCAAGCGCTCTATTTGGTTGAAAACTTCCGGCTGCAACTGGTCTTTCCATGAAATCGGGTAGAGTCTTTGGTTTCAGGTGGTCTGATTGAGTGAGATATTGTACAGAGCCACCGAACTAGTATGCTCGGGTGCAAATGGAATAAAGCATCTGGTTGCAACGGTGACCTCTAGTCTTCCTTTGGGTAGAGCTTTCAGCTGCGAGTGAGCTCGGTTGGCTGGTGGTGCTTAGTTGAACCGATGGGCTGGTGGCTCCGATATTTTCAACCAACCTCTTAAATAGTGGAAAAGAAAAAAACTTGAACAGTAAAATGAGCTCTCCCAAATTTGGATTCATGGGCAATATTTACGTCTAGTACATCCCCTTTCTTATGACAGAGATATACATTACTTAAACTAGAAAAGATTCACGAAGTCGACTTTTATTTTTTGTATGAGAACTAACTGCAATGGTGCGCCCTGAACTTGGCAACTTGGCTTCAAGTGTTAACTGCAGGACTGATGGCTTCGACTTCTTCCATCGTGACTGTCTCAGCATTCATCGCATTTTTACTATCTTCAGTTATCGTTCCAGAATAGTGATTCTGGTCCATGAATTTGATGAGGCTAAGGGTCGAGCATCTAGACTTATTTAGTGGAAAACTAACAACTTTAATAGTAAAATTCTGAGCTCTCTTAAGTTTTCTTATATGGTCAAAACATGGCATAGTTCATCCCATTTTATGTTATTAGATAGTTAGAAAAAAGTTCTTTTATACACTCTTCACCCTCACTCTACATCCTAAGTGGTTAAGGAATCATTTTGAATCTTCAAACTTCAGATTTGTATATGCCTAGCAAGAAAATGTATTCGAACCGTAAGTGCCTGTTCCACTCTACTCAAATTTTGAGATTTTTACAATTACTCCTAAATAGTTGCACTTACAGAAAAATTATAAAGATAAAAATTAGTAACATTTTATACTTCGAAACATTTTATACTTCGTACTGGAAACAAGACAATAGCTATTGGAATTGGTTCTTATAGTTATTATTTTCACATAAATCATATCGCGTGTCAATTGTTTAAGAGGTCTTAAATAATTTGGAGTTTGATATTTATTCTCAGAAATATATATCGTGAAAAAGAGTTCCAAAGGTTAGTGAAATATTATTAGGTCGAAAAATAATAAAAGTATGATATGTTCTAACCAAAATGCGTGTAAGAAAAATAAGTACAAGTCACTTCAGTTGTTCAATTTTAGTGATACTGTAGGCATAATATGTAAAGCACTTACAATGGTATAATAACTATCTTAAGTTTTAAAAATCGAGAGAAGTTTAATAAGGATAATAATTCTACTGAGAAATGGTGACAATTAAATAATTTCCTGTGACATACCTTAAATTTGTTCAACATTTGATATATCTGTTGATTTATTTTGTCAGATACAATAATATGAGAAAATTTCAAATTCTAAATTTATTTCATAAAGCCATACAATTTAATAATTCAAAATGGCATGCCAATTTTCAGATAACCATAACTAGCTTATAGTAATTACTAATAAACTACGGATTACGTCTATTTCAATCAAATGTGATTCAGCAAATGCTTTAGAATCTTTCGCAACTTGACAATTTCTTGCCATGTATTCTACCCTTACATACTGCTTTTGCTTCATATGGGGTAATTATATTATATATAATGTCAAATTTATCTAGACAAACGGTGAACTCTACAAAGAAGTAAATCCAGGTGTTTTAAAAGGTGTTATTAAATGTTATTATTCAAACTTTTCCTTTTTTATCGATTATATTTTGAAACTGAACTAGGATTGTTGTATATATCACCGTTGCTGCAATGAGCTGAAACAAATAAAATGTATTAGCATTTCTACAGTTGTGTTTAGGGTTGGAAAAAGGAAAACATTATTATTGATTTGTTAAACATAAACATCTGCAGTGTCATGCACTGAGCTTTCTTATACGCATTTCGGTTAGATCATATTTAGACTATTTTTCTAATTTGTAATAATTTATTAACCTTTTCAATAAATTATTTCTTAGAATAAATATTAAATGTCAAACTCCAAATTATTTAAGTTTTTTGTTTTCCTATTAATCAATTGAGAGGTACAGTTAATACGATTTATTTGAAATTAATTATAATAACAAATTTTAATGACCATTTTCTTGTTTCCGGTAACATATTTGAAAAAAAATTTCAAACAAAAGTATTAATCCCTTTAATTTTAATCCAAACAATTTTTTTGTAACTTCAAACATTTTTGAGTAATTGCAGAAACCGCAAAATATGACATGAGTAGACAGGCACTTCCGATAAGTATATTTTCTTCAAAAATAAAAGGTTTTCTTGCCAGGCACATACAAATCTTAAGTTTAAAATTTCATAATTTTCCCTTCAGTCGTTTGGGTTGTAGTGCACTCACATACACATACACACACATAAACATACACATACACACACACACACACACGCACATACACACACACACAAATAAACATACACATACACACACACACACACGCACACACACACACACATACATACACACACACCACATGCACACGCACACGTACACAAATAATTGAATTTTACCGAATGAAGATAGCTTAAGTCTAGCTTAAAAAATCCATTTGCAGTAAACATATCTCTTTCATGGATTTTCCTTAACATATGTGCGTTGATGAGCGAATCAACGGAATGGATTTTGAAATGTAACTTTGTTTTTATAAATGACCTACTTGTTAGTTCTATCTAAAAATCAAAATTGATGTATTTAAAATGTGGTAATCTTTTTACTAAGTTGTATCGTTAGACAACGTATCAATTAAAAATATATAATTACCTCATTTGTTACCAATGAATAAAACAGTAACAATATAAACATTTCAATGATATCCGTTGTTAGTCGTAGAAGATTCGTTATTGTTATAAGTTTTGAAGCCGCATAACTGAACGTTAAATAAAAAAAGGTCCCACAAACAACTAATAATATTAAAACTAGTTTCATATGCAGTTGCGGTGCAAAAATGCTGTCAATATGCCTCCCAACTTCACACAGTGAGTAATATAATGTACTCATTTCATCTATATTCTTTAATACGCCATTCATATCGCTTACATGTCGTTTTAATATGTTTCTGCGTATATTTTTCAGAGAAATTCGGATATTTTGAAAATTCCGATTGAGCTCATATAATAAAATAAGGACGTCGAATTGTAATTGAAGAAAATAAAAATAGCAGTTTACGAAAGAAAAAAACATTGTTTTATGATAAGTCCACTCGCAAAGCAAATAGGCAAATATAGTTAATCCTACTATAGGTAAAGCGGAAAAAAATAAATATTTCATGAATTTTCTGGTATTTTTATTATTCGACAGTGTTGAATCGATATTTTTCAAGGTCATTTGAGCATCAGATAACTTTTCCATCACATCAAAATACATTTTCTTTTTGAAGAAGAAGTGCACTATAGTAGCAAAAGTTATTAGCGTTGGTAATATTCCCATGACGTGGGATAGTATTCTTGGAATTAATGATTTATTTTTGGTAAAATTCCATATATTTTCTAATAGAAATTTAGCTCCTAATACGGTTGCGATTATATGTAAGATGCACAGTACAATATCGTATTTGGTTATTGCATATCGTCGTTGCCATGGTAATCCATAAACAGAGTAATGCGATATGCCAAATAATTTACTCATAATGTGAAATGGTTTTCTTGCTTCATGAAAATCTAGTAAGTTATTCATTTTGAAACACAAATTTTGTTTTATGCGTTTTTATAAAATTGCTTCATAAAGTTAATTGCATTTGTTCTGAGTTACTGTTATAGTTGAAATTCGAATTCGTAATGTGGAAATTAATCAATTTTCAATAAATAATCTTTTAATTTCGTAGTAAATGCATTAAGAAATTAAACTTATGTTTTCATAATTAATTATAGGAATTTTTGTGACTTTCAATTATGTTATATCAAGAGTGAATGAGTAAATGCGTCCTTGTGTATGCACATGCATAAAGTTAAAACACATTTGGAGAAAAAACATTTCGGGAAAAACGTATCATATTGAAATAATTTGTTAAAATGTCAGTTTATTTTAATATTAAGAAACGTCAAGCCATAAATTCTATTGTATTTTGTATCCTAATTTAATTTCAAATCAAAAGTAAAACGTAAAGCAAACAAAGGGCAAATGCGAGATATTGCAAAAAATTTTTTAGTTTCTTCAACGTGTTCGTCATTAATTATGATAAGAACCAAATGTAGTAGTACACACACACACTCAAACACAGACACACACACACACACACACACACACAGCCACACAGGCACACAGACGCACAGACGCACAAATACACAAGCACATAGGCACACAGTCACACAAAATGACGTCATTCTAAAAATAGGCGAAAAGATTCTTTACGAATATATTATTATTTATTTTCGTAATTTAAATGAACATATATTATACAAAATTGAGATTGTATTATATTATTGTATACACACTAAATCTTTACTCTTACACTTCCTGTGGCAACTTGGCTTCTGAAAGCTCCAGATAGTAACTCCAAACACATAACCAAAGGTAAACTAGTAATACTGAAACATGGGTTTCTTATCCTTATCTCATAAGTCTTATAGTAAATATTAATTAACATAGGACGAAAATGACCAAAACAACACCAATTAGGGCTTCATATGCACCATTTGCAAGTATTTGAACTATCATTGCTAAAATGGCGAATGGGCAGATAAACATTCCTATTCCACCCATTATAAGCCATGGTAATAAAAAACCTCTTATTCTCTATAACAGAAAATATCATTAAAGTATATTTATAAAAATTTAGATTAAATTATTTTTTAAAGTTAATCCTTAATTTTTATTTTCTTGAACCTCGTAGTTTTACGTAAACAAAATAATGATTCTGTTTACATAAAAACATGCGGTTCAAGAAAATAAAATATACTTACGCTTGACACACCATGCAGCTAGCAAGTACTTGTTAAAAGTTTTATAACGTTCATTGATATTTGGAGTCTTATTGCCATGGAATTGGCATCTCCGGTTACAAATAATAACATGAATCCACCAATAGGCAAAAAAAGTAAGCACGTGACAAAAGACGCGGGGTTCGAATTTGTTCGCGTTCAACGCTGAGAGACATGTTAACCTTATGGAGAGAATCGGCGGCTCATTTATTTTGAGACATTACACCTGTATTTGTCGATGAATCAATGAAAAAAATGGATATGCTAGAGGCAATAGAATAACCTTTATGCTTTGTTTGTATGCAATGGCGAACATCTTTAATAAAGCTATATTTTTAAATTGAAAATGCATTTTATGTTAAATGCGTCTCTGCACATGCGCAACCATACGCAATATGCTTTTACGAAAAAAAACTGCACAAGATATTAGGTGCAGCGAGTAAAAGTGTGATATGTAAGAAGCGAATTAGTTTTGTGAATTGTAACGTTACGAATGTTCGTTAAAAACAACAGGTTAAAAAGTAGGACTTATGATATAAGAATTTTTTTCTATTATAAATAAATCAAATAGCATAAGCTAAATCACGTAATAAATAGATACATACATACAGTGAGCGCAATAAGTATTCGTACAGTTAAAGTTTTCATATAGAAACTATATTTACAGGAAAACCAATAAAGGTAAGTAAAAAATAAAAATATCTAGAGTATTATGGATACACACATTAAATATTTAAACATAAAAAATTAAACAAAAATTAAATTATAGTGCAAATAAAAACATCTGCAGTGTCATGCACCGAACTTTCTTATACGCTTTCGGGTTAAATCACATCCTATTTTCTAATTTATAATTTGTTCTAACCTTTGGAACACTTCACACTAAATATATTTTTTAGAATAAATATAAAATGTCAAACTTCAAATGATTTAAGTCGATTTTGTTTTTTTTTGATAAACAATTGACATGCGCAGATGATACGATTTATGTAAAAATAATTATGATATGAAGAAATTTCAATAGCCATTTTCTTGTTTCCGATACCGTTTGGGAAAATAAGTTTCAAATAAAAGTTGTACAAAATGCTGATAGCTATAATTTTTATTGTAACAATTTTTCTGGAACTGTAACTTATACTTATACTGTGTCTAAGAAAGTAAAAATAAAACCGATGACACAAATCAAATTGGCGCGCAAAGCGTATTCGTACACGTTAGTTTTTACTTTCTTATACGTAGTATAAGTAAGTATTGCAATGATGAAAATTTCGAACTCGAGATTTTAACGAAAATATACGTTTTGACCTTCCCTGAATCGATTCCGTATATATTTTGGAATGACGTATGTCTGTGCATGTGTGTGTCTTCTCTGCAGCCTAAACGGTTGAAGCTAAAATAATGAAACTTTAAACCTAAGATTTGCATATGCATGGGGTGTGCACCTTTTATTTTTGAAAAGAATATTCAAAGTGGAAGTGCCTGTTTACTCTAGTCATTTTTTGCAGTTTCTGCAATTACTCAAAAATGGTTACAGGTACAGGAAAAATTGTATGAACAAAAATTAAAGGTATTTATATTTAGCACAGCTTTTGTTCGAATTTTTTTTCCAAAAAGAGTACTGGTTTCAAAATAAATTTCTACTTATTATATATATTTTTACATAAATCGTATCATCTGCCACTGTCAATTGTTTAACTAAATAGACTATTTTTGAAATGAAGTCTGTCTGTCTGTGTGTGTGTGTGTATCTGTCTATGTGTGTGTGTGTATGTGAGCGCTCTACAGCCCAAACGGCTAGAGGGAAAATTATTAAATACATATGATTTGTATGTGCCTGGCAAGGAAACCTATTTTTTAAAACAATATTCCGACCGGAAGTACAGAAAAATTGTTACAATAAAAATTATAGATATCAGCATTTTATACAACTTATATTTGAAACTTTTTTTCCCAAACGCACAGTGGTCCGAAACTACAAAGTGTGACAAAAGTCTAAGAATTTTTCGAGAGTATTGAAATTCAGCAGACGTAAGTTATTGTGGTTGTTGATAATAATTTTGATATTTTTTTGGGAAAAAAATGGCGGATCTAATATGGCGGACATGTAAGTGAAAAAAGTATATAACTTCTTTAAAAAAATAGGTATTAGGGTGTATTAAGGTTCGCTTATTTAGAATTTGATATAAAGAAGCAGTTATTTAACCTGAATGAAATTGCGTAGGTAAACTTATAAGCATTTGTGTTAAACGATATCGTAGTTTCACTATTCTGCCAATTTATAATCTTTTTTCTAACCTGCAGATCGCTTTTACACTAAATATATTTCTAAGAATAAATATTAAATGCCCAACTTCAAATTATTTAAGTCTATTTTGTTAAACAATTGACAGGCGCAGGTGATACGATTTATGTAAGAATATATATAATGAGCAGAAATTTATTTTGAAGCCAGTACTCTTTTTGGTAAAAAATTCAAACAAAAGTTGTGCCAGTTGACTAGACTAAACAGGCATTTCCGGTCTAAATATTTTATTCAAAAATAGGAGGTGCACATGCGAGGCATATACGAATCTTAAGTTTAAACTTTTAAAATTTTACCTTTAGTCGTTTAGGCTGTAGAACGCATACACACACACACACACACACACACACACACACATAGACAGACGTCATTCCAAAAATAGTTTCAATCGATTCAGGGAAGGTCAAAACGTATATTTCCGTTGATATCTCGAGATTAGAAGTATAAGAAAGTAAAAATTCCCATATATACGAGAAAAAAAGAGAAATTTGGATTTTTCTTAATTCTCCCCGAGGGAAAAGGTCTTAAAATTATAACCCATCAAGAATTTTCACTTTATCTTTTCCATGAAGTTTCAAAAATATACGACAGTCTAAAAGATAACTTTTAGAAGACGTCATCTGTCGCCGCCTGGATGAATCAGAATTGGCTAAAAATATTTTTTTTAAGTCTTCAATAAGTTGTATAAAAATGTGCAAAAAATTTTTTTTTAATAGCTGCAATAAGTTTCTCAAAATAAATTTTAAAACGTGAATTATTTTTCGATTTAGTACGTAAAGAGCCTCATAAACGATTATCTTGTAAAATAAACCTCGTATCCATGTTTGCGGCACGAAAAGGCAGGTAATCTTTACAATAATAGTTAAAGAATACACCAAGCTATATTATTATTACTTTCATATCACAGGATCTCAGGAAATCACAACTTTTTTTAAAATTAAGTAAACAACTGTTTATGTTTACATTTGTCTTCACTACCATTTTTAACGTTATTGTTTATATATGGCAGATATAAATATTGGGCAATGTTATGTATGTAAATGATCTACATACCACCAGGAATGTCCATCACAAAACCGAATTGCAAATTAAAAACAAGATAAAAAGTTATGAACACTTGACGATATGTCAATAAACGATGCACCTAGTGCGTATAAAATTTCTAGTGTAACCGGTTACTTTGCGATGACGTATAGCTAATGTATTAAGATTTTTGGCGATTTTTTTTTCTCTATTGTATACAATAGCTCCTTCCTAACGATATCCCATAGTACTACATTTAAAATTACGACTTACATTTTTCGACTTTTGTCACACTTTTTGTAGTTTCGGACCACTGTGAAACGGTACCTGAAACAAGAAACTCTCTCTTGAAATGTCTTCTTATTATATTTATTTTTACATAAATCGTTTCCTTTGCGCCTGTCAATTGTTTATCTAAAAAACAAAAAAAAACTTAAATAATTTGAAGTTTGATATTTTATATTTATTCTAAGAAATATATTTTGTGTAAAAGTGTTCCAAAGGTTAGAATAAATATTATAATTTAGAAAAATAGGATTTGATTTAACCCAAAAGCGTATAAGAAAGTTCGGTGCATGACACTGCAGATGTTTTTATTTTAGCATAAGTTATTTTGTAGTCTTGCGAAGAATCGCACAATAAACAATAACGTGGGAAGTCCCCCGAACACATTATTTGAAATTTTCCATAAAGCAATGTTATTTACCAATTATCTGTGCAATATAAGTAAGTAAGAGCAAAGAAACTAGTTAAACTGAAAGAAAATTTATTATTTCATTACATAATCAGTGCATGTCGTCGTGGAAGATGTCGAGTATAATACATAGACCAAATTACGCACTATTTTAATATAATTAATAGGTTTCGTGAAACTAAAACACTGAAATATAAAGACAGAAGTGAACGGTTACCGGAGTCAGTGGCCATGATCGTTGGAAAATTGTAAGTAAAATTTAAGATATTCCATAAATGATTGCAGCGAAATTTGCCGAATAACTGTAAATTACCAATGATATATATTTGTGTAAGTGTACTATCCGAAATTTACTGCGATATACTAGGTATCTTGGTCGACCTGCTAGAAGAAAATATTGAGATAACGAAGATAATTGAAAGAAACGATTGACGTATACAAAAGACTTCATAAATTCACAATTGATCTCTGAAATAAATTTATTCATATCCAGATGTCTAAAAATACAATAATTTTTGTTCGGGTGGTAGGGGCACTTAGGGAGAAAAACACAAAAATAATTTTGCAAAATAAGCCCTCGTCGGTTAGTAAAACTCGGTGGCGAATTTGTACTTGTCTGGGGATGAATGAGTGCTGCTGGTAACCACAATTAATTGATGGAATTATGGATCATATCATCATTTTAAAAGAAAATTTCATTCTTAGCGTGGGGAAAATGGAAGACAAGAAAAATTTCATATTCATGATCCAAAACATAGCACTTGATACTCCAGATGGTGTATCCTTTTTAATATACCAAGCTATCAAAAATGCTTTCAGAATTATCAGATATTAGTATAAATTAGCATATGTGGACTTACGGAGAAAAAGAAATAAGAAAACGGCTAATTTCTAATAAAAACTATTTGAAATTTGAGCACCAAGAAGAATAGGATAGCATTCGTTGGAATGTTAATTTATTATGGTATATTTGGTAAATTTAATACAAAACATCTGCAGTGTCATGCACTGAACTTTCTTATACGCATCTCGGTTAGAGCATATTTAGACTATTTTTCTAATTTATAATATTTTATTAACCTTTGGAACCCCTTTTCACTAAATTATTTATTAGAATAAATATTAAATGTCAAACTCCAAATTATTTAAGTATTTTGTTTTTATATTAAACAATTGACAGGCACAGTTGATACGATTTATGTGAAAATAATTACAATAAGAACAAATTAATAGCCATTTTCTTGTTTCCGGTCCCGTTTTTGACAAATATTTTCAAACAAAAATTGTTTGAAGTATTAATACCTTTAAATTTAATTAGTTTCTGTAAGCAATTGCATAAACCACAAAATATGACTAGACTAAACAGGCACTTCCGGTTTGTATATTTTCTTTAAAAATAGAAGGTTTTCTAGCCAGGCACATGCAAATCTTAAGTTTAAAATTTCATAATTTTTCCTTTAGCCGTTTAGGCTATGTGATTTGATCTTATCAAAATGCGTATAAGAAAGTTCAACACGAACACACAAACACGCACGCACACACACACACACACACACACACACAGACATTATTCCAGAAATAACGTTAATCTCCGTTAAAATCTCGAGATTGAAAATTTTTATGTTTACAATACTTACATACACTGCGTATAAGAAACACAATTCATTATTATAAAAACCTACTGGTGTCAAGACTAAATAATAAATTATCATTCTTTTCAATTTATGAATTAGTAATGAGTATCATTATTTCTAACTATAAGCCAGAAATTACTCTTTTAAAATATGTTGCTAGATTATCATATAAATAAATGTACACCCTTACCCATTTATTATTTTCTTATACGCAGTATAAGTAAGTATTGTAATCACGAGATTTTAATGGAAATATACGTGAATCGATTCCGACTATTTTTGGAATGACGTCTGTGTGTGTGTGTGTGTGTGTGTGTGTGTGTGTGTGTGTGTGTGTGTGTGTGTGTGTGTATGCTCTCTAGAGCCTAAATGGTAGAAGCTAAAATTATGAAACTTTATTTATTTTTGTAATTTAAATGAACATGTATTAAACAAAATTGTAATTATGTTATTTTATTTTATAACATTAAATATTTCATCTTGCTCTTCCTGTGGCAACTTGGCTTCTGAAAGTTCCAAATAGTAACTCCAAACACATTTCCAAAAGTGAACTCTAAATACTGAAACATAGGTTTATTATCCTTGTATTCTCATAATTCTTATAGTAAATTTTAATTCACCTAAGGTCATGATATTACCGAAAACAATAATTAGTTCTGCATATTTACCATCTACAAATATTCGAACTATCAATGCTAAAATACCGAATATGATGAGAATTATTCCTATTCCAACCACTATAAGCCATGGCAATAGAAAGCATTTTATTCTCTATAACATAAAATTTCATTAAAATGTATTTATGAGTATTAAGATTCAATTATTATTTTAATTTCATCCTTGATTTTTATTTTCTGAAGCACATTTCTTTACGTAAACAGAATAATTATTCTGTTTACATAAAAACATGTTATTCAAGAATATACTTACAGTTAACACACCATACGGCAAAGCTTAAAAATATTGTAAATAAGACCATCAGTGGGATTGTTAATTCTATAAAATAGCCTTCAGAAACAAATACCATCACGAAGAATGCAATTAGGGTAATCTATAATAAAATAATAACTTGCAATGTGAAATAAATGATAGTTTTAAAGTATTTTAATATAGAGTTTTATTTGATTTCCATTATATCTATATTTATAATAATGATTGATACGATTCAAACAGTACACCATTTCTAAAAATATTTCTGATGGAAGAAGAAAGAAAAAACTATATCTGCAATGTCTTCCACTGAAATTTCTTTTACGCATTTTGGTTAGATCAGGTTTTTATTATTTTCGTAAATAATATTAGGTGTACAAATAAGTTTCCGCCGTTTTTTATCACAAATTTGGCATCTATTGTAAAAGAACGGAACTTACTCATTTATTCGAAGTATTGTCCATCGCTTGCTACTACTTTTTCCCATCTTTCTGGCAGCATACGGATACCGCGTCGGAAGAATGCTACATCTTTTGAGGCTATCCATGAATCGAACCAATTCTTGGTATCTTCATATGATGTGAAGTGTTGCCCAGACAGGCCATGCGCCATCGATCGAAACAAGTAGAAATCAGAAGGAGCTATGTCTGGTGAAGACGGAGGGTGAGGTAAAACTTCCCAAGTGAGTGTTTCCAAATAGGTTTTGACCGGCGCCGCAACATGTGCACGAGCATTATCATGCAAGAGTATAATTTTATCGTGTCTGGAGTAGTAGTTTGCGCGCTTTTAATTGAGTGCTCGACTCAATCTCAACAATTGTGTTACATAGACAGCCCCAGTAATGATTTAGTTCGGTTTGAGCAACTCATATTACACTACATCAAGCTGATCTCGCCAATTACACAACAAGAGTTTTTTTCCATAAATATTTGGCTTAGCTGTAGATGCTGAAGCACGGCCAGATAGTACCCGATTCGATTTAATTGTATTTTTATTGTACTAACATATTTACATAATTAAATCATAGCTTAAATATAACTTATATTTGGCCGTTCTAGGGCGCTTCGGCCCTCTTCAGCCCATGCTTAAGTAATAACAAATGTAAAAAAAAAAATATATATAATAATAATAATAATAAGAAAAAAAATTAAACAATAAATGCGTGTCTTACAGAAATGGGGAATTTACAAAAATAAAAATAAGTATATAAACAAAGAGGTGAGTGTGTGTGCGTGTGAGTCAGTGGAGAATTATCGGTAAATAATTTGTGCGTTTTCAAGATTATTGGATAAGTTAATTGGGAGAGCGGAAGCTTGGTTGAGGAGTACTGCAGGAGGATAGCGGAGTTTGAGTTTTGGTCGACGGGTATGTGCGTGTGGAGTCGATATGACATCTAGACTGACGCGGGCGTCGTTGATGCATCGGTCAATAAAGCGTCTTTGACATTGGTGGATACGATCTTGAATAGAGGGTAAGCCTGCTAAGGGATGAACCTCGGCGGAAGGGTGGTGCCACTCAAGTCCAAGAACAC